>JAODKL010000017.1:8106460-8133133 GCA_026780765.1 Petrocephalus schoutedeni
CTCCTCATCTCTCCTCATGTAATTCGGTTTCTCTGTTCTTCTAAACACCCTGTCTTCCTGACCTGTCTACCCCCCTATGATGTGATGTTTTTGTACATGTATGGTCGGGTTGATGGCCACAATTTCACTGGTACTTTCGGGTGCTATGTGACAAGGTTTGTTGCAACAGCAATAAAGGTCTTTTCATCATATATGTATATATGTTGTTCGCCTATTTCTATTTTTTTTACTTTTTTTCCTTATTTATATAATTTCTCTATGTCCGACATAGGGACTGCACCTAATTTCGTTGTACTTTTGTTACAATGACAATAAAGTGATTCTGATTTCTGATTCTGATTTCTGATAAGTTAATTTCACAATTTTTCTACAGGCTTCACAAGTGCCAAAGTGCATGATATATGTAGGTCTAGTCATGTTCTTCGACCACAAGCTGAAAATGAGTTGCCACGTTCTATGTTTGGGGAATTATGACAGCCCATATTTATATGCCGCCTCTTAACTTTTCAACTTCTTCATGCATATTCCTATTTTGCAGTTCTTCCCAGTTTCTGCAAATAACCAGATATTTTGCTCAACTTCTGCCTGCAGACCCCGGGGGCCCTCGGTACTTTTAAAGCTGACAGTACAAATTCACGTTAAACCCGCGGGGGGCCCGATTTTGGATCTTCTCCTTCTGTTGACCTTACAGCCTTCTCCTTTCACACACTGTTTAGCAGAATTTGACAGACTATTTAGCGATCTCAGCGCTTTTTCTCACTCGTGCATTATCATTCTTGTATAAGCACCCCTATATGATTTAACAGCTTAACTTCTTCATTAGCCTATTTCTTAAATCTACATGTCAAATTGGTGAACTTAACGATAGGTGTCTATATGTTTGTTGAGTTCACTTATAAATAAGGTTATAGCACTCTCTTCCGCCACTGGTTCTCAAGATTATTATGATTTTTAAATATTGATTAATAAGGAATATTTAGCGGCATATAGTCGCTAAATAAGAGGTGGCTACGCTTGATAAAATAATGCTATTAAAAAAAAACGAGAAAAGAAAAATTAAGGAGGTCTATTTTTTGGAAGTTACACCCTGTATTGAGACTGAAATATTAATGACCCAGACCCTCTCTTCAACACAAACGGCTTTTCAGCACTAAATGAGCTGTGAAAAAATACTGTGGTGTCCTTGACGCGTCTTTTAAATTCCGCAGAGTAATATTATTTGGCAATATTCCGTAGATTTTTATATTAATTCTAACGTTTGTTTCGTGGATCCACGTTAATTCGTCAGAAAATGTGAAGTAATTCTGTATCTTTCCGGGGTAGCTATAATTCGCCTGCCTTGTTTAAAACAGCCGACAGGTTAATGAAACGCTTGGCCCGGCTGAGAATAATCGCATTGTCTCGGAGTTATTCCCCAAACAGCACCACGGACAGTTCCGAAGCCCCCGCCTCTTTAGAAATGCGAATCTTTCATGACAAAACTCACATACTTCAACATTCCCATGTTTCCATAAGGGTGGCAGAGTGCAAGTAAATCATTACAGTATTTTATTGTATTCCGCTAAAACTCTGTGTCTGTGATCAGAAGGTTGCCGGTTTAAACCCCACCATACATGACCCTCCTGTCTGAATCGTACGTCTCTTTAGATAAAATCATCTGCCAAATAATCAGATGTAATGGAAACGTTAAATACACTAGGTGGCAGCAGCAACAACATCTTGCGACTGCTGTTTGCAAAAGTAATGGTAGTAACACTGTTTATGTTGATCGGGTTGGATATGAAAGATGAATTTTCATTTAGAACGTTAAAATTCTCGAAGATTGAGGAGATTTTTATTGGAGGACCCAACTGTTCATTGACTATGCACGAACAACAATATCCGAAAACATTTTGTTCTGGAGAGTCAGATGAAGACATGACTCTCGCGCGTCTAACCTGTTATATACCAGGATATGGTATGTGATTTGTTGCTTATTGGTCTTTAGTAAACTTTGTGTGTTGTTGTCACTTCGCGGGCCTGGTCACAAGCAAACATTGGCACCTCTCTCTCTCTCTCTGAGACGCCGAATATCTTTTTGTGCACTTCAGCAACATTTAATTATTACCGTAAGAATGTCTGGTAGAATCATGCATCACATTTGGGGGAGGACCTCAGCCCTGAGCATGATAACGGGAAGGTGGATGGACTGAGGTAATACAAACATTTTCATGGGAAACATATTGTGGTTTTGCAAAGTTCCCTCAGTATACTTTTCAGAGATCATTAATGTATTCAAATACCAAGATTTTTACTAAAACCTTGCATCTTCATTTAAGGCGTTTACAAAGTATGTTTTTTTTTATGATGATTTTTATGATGATTTTTTTGTGATGAAATATTTGCTCTGATGTCTATTCGAGAAAACTTTTGTCTTCAAATGTTTTTTATTGTATGTCCCGGGATTTGAAAGAAATTAACTATATAAATAGTTAATAATATATATAATTATTCAAATGTGTGTTATTTGAATGTGGATGCCACGCCCTGCCCGTCCGATCCTCCTGTGTGCCACGCCCTCTCTTTCCAGAGTGCGCGCCTTTGGGGGGGCGGGGTTCTGTCACGTCCTGCCCGTCCGATCCTACTGTGTGTCACGCCCCCTCGTTACAAACTTACAAACTTTAAACGTTCATTGACATGAACGAGAAACAGCTGATAAACGGAAAGATTAACACGAGGGTAACGAGGGGGCGTGGCACACAGGAGGATCGGACGGGCAGGACGTGACAGTGGAATTCGCAGCGTTTAATATTCCTTTTCATTGCACAACCCAATGTAGTGTTTATCCGTGCAGCAGCTGTGTATTTCAGTTCGTTGACCCTCTCTGAACTGAAGGAACGATAAAATTAATTATTTGGAGATACATGTTTTTAAGATTGCCTTTGTGTGCAGTTGGCTTGTGAAATTATAGTGCTTAGGAAAACAACACTGACAAACCCAGACTCTAAGACTATGATTTAGAGGGCGATCTCGCCTCAAATTTGGCACATCGTATTCAAAGGGCTCCAAGTCTCCGTCTCTGGTGGTTGTCTGGTATCACCCAGAAACCGAGTCAGGATCAGGGTAGTTTACATTCACAGCTCACTGACTGGGGGGACATTTCTCCCACACAATTCCCAGAAAACGTGTAGTCCCAGTTCCTATGCTCCCAGAAGCAGCCCACGGCCTGACATTTTTGTTATGTAGTGTGACTGCAGAGCAGTCAGGGTGAAAACAGTGAAAATGATGCTGGAATGTATTACAGCACACACACGTAAAGTGCCTTGGGGTGTCTCAGGTGTGAAAGGTGCCATACAAAAATAAATCGAACTGAACATAATAAACAAACAAATAATTTATTTAGTTGTTTGGTGATAATCCCAGAGTTGTATTTTATTCTTCTCTGTTATTATTTACAGGTTTACAGTTTTAGGTTTAACCTAGCCAGGATGTGGATTCTAAATCAAACGGATTGTAATATTCATGTGGAGTTTTGGTCTTTTTGAATTAGATCAAATGTATTTAAATGGTATTGAAGACTTGAATAATAATATAGTGACTTGTGAATTGTGCTGCCTCTGTTCATGATTTTTCCATGATGAATAGCTGCATATCAGTGAATAAAAGGGTGACTGTTAAGCCTGGTGAACTGTGTTGCTGTGTTGCACTTTGATACTTTCTCATAGCTTACCCCTGGCACATTTAAAGTCATATAATGATGTCACTCTGCCTACTGGACTCTAGACAGACCAGACTCATACACCCCACTTCCACTAGGCCACGTGTATTTCTGTGACTTAATTTGTGACGAGTCAGGCAAGTTAGAGGTCACTTTAATTCACTTGGTAGTGTTTAATTTGAGAAGATTTGGAAGATTATTTCCGAAAAATGGCGACAAACATTACTATACATTTGCAACTGAAATCACGGCATTTTAGAGGTAGATGAAGTTAGCAAATAGTTCCAGTAGGATGAATTGGCCAAAAAAGATTTCATGCCAAACCAAATCAAACATATATTCTACATTACACACACATTTATAGAGGATATATATAACCTTCTCTCAAGATTGTGATATTAGTCACTCTTATTTCCTCCTTAATATTGGTTTCAGTTCTTTGTCTCTTCAAGATTTTTGGGTTGTGCTGATTTGTAACTTGAATTGTAGCCAGAGAACTGTCCATGAACAATGTACAAAGCTATTTTTTCTATGTGCGCCAAGGCTGGCAGAGCGATGTCACCATCAAGGCCTTGTGCAGACCCTTAACTCCACTTTCTCCCAGATGACTCTGCTCTCTGATCCTCAGTTGTATGTCATTTCAAAAAAAGTTTCTGCTAACTAAATCTTCCCATCATTTGTCAGGGTCATAGGGATGCCAGGGAAAATACAGATACAGGTAAAATTGTGAACTTAAGTTTTACGTCCTAATAATGTATTGCCACACACTATTGCTAAGTGCCTTGAGACAGCTGAGTTGTAAAATGAACTATATAAAAATAAATTTAATTTATTTGAACCAATTTGCTTTACATAGAAGTATCAGCTTAGCCATTATGTACTATAAATGGTTAGCCACAATGGCTTCAAGCAAGATAGTGATTCTGAGGTTAGAAAAAACAAGGGCAACTGTTCATACCTGCCTTTATTTATCGTGGCACTAATTAGCTTGGAACAGAGAAGAAAACACCCTTAATTAAGTAAAAATCAACATACTAAGCCTCTCCTATAGTTCAAGGCACCGATTATAGAGCATACGCTCACTACAAAGCAGTTTGTGAGTCAGAACTATCACCTTAATATGAAGACCAAGAGCATACATACATCTTCCAGCCACTTTTCTGGTCTCCTCCATGCCCTGCTGTACTTTACTGTTGACTGTTCTCCATCTCATATTGAAATTATCCTGCTACACCTTCACTACTCTATATTGAAGTCAGTTTGCTGTATTACTGGGTGACATGGCCAATTCTTACCCATTTTCTACTATCCTTCCTGTCTCACACTCTGAACTTTGTTGCCTTGTGCCAGCATATTGCCACCTTGGCCCAGACATTTGGCCTGAAACAGTGTGTAGCAAAAGACCTGTCTACCAACACAGTCCCATACATCAGGCCACTCTAGGTTTCATGCATCTATCACCTGGACCATGCCAATCAAAATAATAATTTCTATTTTTACACTTACTATTTTTTGTGTGTGATACTGAATTGTCATGTTTAAAGGACAGAGGGAAGCATTTTTAATTACTTCCAATACTGGTAGACAAATATGGCAAATTACAACCGAGTTATATTCTAAATAAAGGTATATTATGTCTTATTTCTGCTACCGAGTTTCCCGGTGACCATGTTGTGACCCGTCTATGTTGGTCAGGGCGCTATTGGAATTTATTGTTGAACACTTAATTATTATCAATGAAGTCACTATTAATTTAGGAGACTAATTACTGGATTATTTACATAAAATATCTTTGAATGTCACAGTCTTTATAATACTGATCTTTTTGTCTGAAAAATCAGAGATGAATGTAAGGAATGTGAATCATTATAAAAAAGTACTAGCAGTGTGTAGCTTAGTGGGTTGTGCCTCACACATCTGTGGGCTCCTCAGCGAGATTCGTAAGCCCGAGCTCTCTGGATGCCATTATGGATGACTGCCCTACACTACCAAGCCTCATCTCAGAGAGATTCCAGGGGGATCAATAGAGTATATCCCTTTCACATGTGTGAAAGTTATCGCAGTTAGCTGAATTAAACTTTAACCCAGTTTGGAGTCACAAATGACCAATTACAGGAAGTTTCAGTAAGATGACTCATTTAGCAAAACTTAAATTCCTTACTCAGAGCAGAAAATGAACTGCTTACTGCCATTCTACTCCCTTCTACTACATTCTACTGATGAAGTGCACATCACATTGGGGCAGACAGGTGGTATAATGGTTAGGGACACAACCATTTCATTGAAAGGCTGCTGTTTCAAGTCCCTTATCCACAAGTACTGCTGAGGTACCCAGAGCAAGGTACTTTCCCCAAGCACTGCTCCCCTGGTGTTGAAATAGCTGCCCTCTGCTGTGTCACAATGTGACATGGGCTAAAAGCAGAGGACACATTTCATTGTTGTGCAGTCTGTGGTGTAATTACCATTCATATAACTGTATGTGTTTTATTGCTGATACCATTATCTGGTAGGCAACCTTACTGACACTAAAGCAACATTAATACATACATAATGAAAACAACTGTAATGATTACAGTTATACACACATTATGTATGTATGTATGTTTGTATGTGCATATGGATGTATGTCTGTATATCTGTGATTAAATATAATTTAAAACGACTTATATCAGTTGGAAAGGCACATTTTAACTTTAGATGAAAATTGTCTACTTTCACTAGACAACGAATAAAAAAAGAATAAACTTTTCACATGGGATGTCTTAATTTCAAAATCATTTTGTTACAGGGAGGAAATCCCCGCCTGGCGATCTTGACCTTTGCTCCAGATAAGAATGACCGTGTGGCGCCTGATCTCTGGCGATTACGTCAGGCCGAAGCAAACTCTCGCGAGATTTGGAGCTTCCTCCCTCTTAATAAATACAGCTGTGCGCAAAGTGACAAGCCAGATTCAAAGTTGGATGCTGAGCTGCGGTATAGTGGTTTTGGTCTAACTGCGCAAAAACCAGGTAATGTTTCCACGCCGTCAGTGTCGTTCGTCTGTTTGCAATTTCTATGAGGGTAGATATGCTTAGATTAATTTCCGGAAAGTCGTTTTTCCCCCCAGTGTTACTCTTTTTATTGATGTTGCGTTCTGTGCGGTCATTAATCTAAAAATGCGACGCTAACGTAGTACCTTATTAGCTATATTCATGGCACGTCATTGTTGTGGTTGGTTTCCATGCGTAATGTTATGTGAATTTTACTAGGCATGATTATACTCAGATTGTTTTATATTCTTCTAGGAATCGATATGGCGTCGATGGAAGTTGTTCCGAGTCAGGTTGGTGTTTTTCTCCCAATTTAACTGATTGTGTCTTTAGAGTCATTCTGTGTTAACGTGTTACCCGCGTCTTTTGACGTCTATGGTGGTTTTTTATGTCATGGTTTGAAGCAAATGTCGTTCGTATTTTTATTTTTAATGCAGAGTCTGGTAACCAGGGTGGTCAGCCTTCCTTTGGTGAGCTCCACCTATGATTTGGTGTCCAATGTGTACTGCAACACTAAGGACAATCACCCATACCTGCGGTCTGTGTGTGAGGTGGCCGAGATGGGGGTGAAGACCATCACATCTGTGGCCATGTCCAGTGCAATGCCCCTTATTGGCAAACTGGAGCCCCAGAGTAAGCTGCTTCCCTTTTCTCAGTTTTGTGAAGTATATAACGTATAAAATTAAATGTACCACAGAAATGGGCTGCTTTACATTTACATTAATTGTGACAGTGGTGGTTTAGTCTGAATAATCATTTGCGCAGAACATTAGAACAGCTGGCAGTCTACTAATGTGTATATTATGATTCATACTTTTAAACTTAAGTTCTCAAATTTTATTTTATTTTTTTAGAAGTGGAAGTACGTGGTTAATCATCATGTTCCCTTGTGCAATATGAACTTTAACCTACTTTCATAACCAAGCATAATAATCTTCCTCTGCTGTCCATGGATACAAATTTTCACTTTGCAGTCTCCTTTAAACATTCAGAAGACACTACATGCTTTTTAACATTTTTCTCTTTGTTTTTTTTCTTTCCCTTTCTTTCTCTCACTAGTTGTCATTGTGAATGACCTTGCATGTAAAGGCCTTGACAAGATTGAGAAGTCCTTGCCAATCCTACACCAGCCTTCAGACCAGGTATGGGGTGACCTGATACCACTCTGCTTTCTCTGCCGTTGTGGTGTATTTGAGTTTGGGACTTGGCCTCTCAAAAACCTGGGGGGGGAGGTGTTCCACAGAGCAGGATTGGATTTTTCAGTTTGAGGGTATAATATTTTTTTTAAACTGGAAGGCATCATCGTCCAATAAGAATTTAGATAAGGAGCATTCCTTGTTAAACTATCCTGCCTTCTAGGCTAAATTAACCCAGCTAACTAGGAAATCCTGCTTTGTGGAACACCGCCCTTGGAGTAGCAGCTCATGGCATAAAGAACCTGAGAGCTTCTTGTCCTCTAAACACTGACTGATCTTGCCATAAAACATTGTTTCATTTTGTGTGCTTGTTGTTTACTCGACTTGAAGGCCTCCATTTCTGACGGTGAACCTTTTCTTCTCAGATTGTTGCCAGTGCTAAGAGTGTAGTGACTGGAGCCAAAGAGGCAATGGCAGTGACTGTAAATGGAGCCAAGGATGGCATGTCCCACACCCTCACAGGGATGGTGGGCAAAACCAGAGGGGCAGTACAGGACAGTGTGGAGAAGACTAGGGCCATGGTCAGTGGTGGTGTCAATACGGTGATGGGTAGCCATGTGGCTCACCTGCTGAGCACAGGAGTTGATGCAGCTCTCAGCAAGTCCGAAACCCTGGTGGACCAATACCTTCCCCTGACTGAGGAGGAGCTGGGTGAGTATTTTGGTCTTATCTCACTGGTATGATTACATCCTGTTTCAGCCATTTTCCTACTATCTCGTCTTGGTAATGGAACTCGCTTCTGAAGAATTTCTTTGCTTTGGAAGTACAGTAGGACCTCCTATATTCATGGTTGTCTTTGGTTTACCGTGATACAAAAAAGAGAAATAGAAAATTCCAGAAATAATAAAAAAAATGGTTCATAAGTTTCAAACTGAGTACCAAGTGAGAACAAGCTATAACAATGTGAAATCCGCCAGCCCAGTCACACCCAGTGTGACTCGTTTCCCTTTGTCCCTTTGTCCCCATAGCCAGGCTGCCCTACAGAACTCTTCCAGTCTGCCTCTAGTGTTCTTGCTGATCTCATTCATTGCCACATTATTGCAGTATAAAGCATGATTTCCCCCCCCCCCCCCTCTTCTCTTGAGAATTGGGCTAAAATGTCAGAATCCCTTTCATTTGAGAGTATAGTATTGCACAGTACTGTATATTGTACAATGTACTTTATTACTCTTTTTTTAATGTTTAATTTCTTACTGTGATTTATCGCGTAAATGTTACCGTATGTAGATGCACAAAAATCACGTTATATATGGGCTATGTGAATGGATCTGTTATCGGCGATTTTGGCCATCTGCAGCGGCTCTTGGAACGTATCACCCATGGATACGAGAGCATTACTGTACAGCTGCTCTGTAATGTGAGCTTAAGTGTCTAATGTGAAAATGTAGGTTAAGCTTTGTTTGGGAATCCCCGGCTGTACTCTCGGCTCACTGCTAATTCCTCCACCTGCTTTCTTACAGAAAAGGAAGCTAAGATGGTGAAAGGGTTTGATGCAACCCCCCAGAAGTCCAGCTATTACATACGACTTGGGTCACTTTCTGTCAAGCTGCGCAAGAGAGCCTACCAACAGGCCATTGAAAAGGTGCGAGATGCTAAACTGAGAAGTCAGGAGTCTATCTCGCAGCTCCATAATACTGTGGATCTGGTAGGTCTTGGCACCAGCTAATATGCTGTGGGTCTTGTGGTCTGCTCTTGACTTCAGCTTAGTTTTGAAGCCTATAATACTTTCCTTAAATGTCTAATTTTTGTCATTTAATTGCTGTCTCTTTTAGATTGAATATGCACGAAAGAATGTGGATGATGCCAACCAGAAGCTACATGAGAAGTTCAGCTCTTGGGTTGAATTGAAGGCTGATGGGCAGAGTGAGGGAGCCATGAATGAAGCAGAGGTAATAAAACTTTCTGGGGAGGGGGGGGGGGGGTGATAGTTGTCATCCTTCAGGGTTGGGGCTGTCCATTAGTGGATGGTGATGGCAGGGTAGCATGGTTAGATTCAACCTGAACCTTTCAGCATTTGCCCGTAATAAATAAATGATTAAAAAAAAAAATTGATCCAAATTGGGCACCAGTGTTGCAGCACATCGCAGATAAGTTGGCTGTTAAGGTAATGGGATGCTTGTCGTTTTTCCTTCAGCACATTGAGTCTCGTACCCTTACCATTGCCCGGAACTTGAGCCACCAGCTGCAGACCACGTGCCTCACCCTGGTTTCCAGCCTTCAGGGCCTGCCCCAGAATGTGCAGGGCCAGGCGCTGTCTGTGGCACGCTCTGCCTCTGAGGTCTATGACCACTTCAGTAAGGCCTCCACCCTGCGGGACGTCTCTGACAACGTGCTGGCCAGTAGCAAGTCGCAGCTGGGCAGAATGAAGGACTCCCTGGATGGTATCATGGACTATCTGGTCAACAACACGCCCCTCAACTGGCTGGTAGGTCCTTTCTACCCACGGATGACCCCGCCTCCCTCCGGCTCTCAGACAATTGGACAGAAAGAGACCCCGCCTACAGATATGGAAATGAAGCCATTGGACTCTCACAACTAAATGCATTCTCACCTTAATCTACACCTTAATCCTGCACTAAAAATACCATAGCAGAAATGTCACTGTGGGCTTTCAAAACATTCCATTATGCTTTAAAGTCAGCTGACACCATTTTAATAGCCTGTAGCTGGTCCTTACCTGACTGCTGCCTTTTCCAAGCTTATAGCTTTGAGTGAATCTGACTCTTGTGTGTTAATGGATAACATTACAAAATGCAATTTCACATGGATGCAATTTACATTTTTGTATGAAATTGGCATGCCACATTGTATTAACATCTGTAAGTTTTGTATGACCTTTCATAATAAAGGAGGAAGTATATCTGTGATTAATACATGTGGGTGAATACTTGTGTTGGTGTAATGTGACCCAAGAGTGAATGTGGCTGGTAAATCATCTTTTTGTAGAGTGTTAAGTGTTCTTACATGCCAGAACGCGCCGACTTGTTCATTGGCCAAACTGGGGTTGTCTCCTGGGGTTATTGCAGAATATGTCCTTCACTCCCAGTTTTCTTCCATTGGACAGGTGCCTGACATAATCATCACAGACCTTTCCTCTGAATCAGATGAAACCGAAGACCTTGATGTAGCTAATGGCCATATCAATGCACAAGGCCTCCAGTCCATCCCCAGTATGCGGAATTGAACTGAGACGCCAAGCCCCCCCCCCCCCCCCCCCCCCCCACCCCCCAGCATTTGGAGCATGTTTCATTTCAACTTATTTTCCTTTTGTTATGTGTCACAATAAATCCCTGGCAAGCAACTTTTTTTTTTTGCTTTGTGGAAAATTTTTGTATAGTAATCAAACCTTCAAAAACTGCCATCTCCAAGTATAAATGACATTGAGCACATGGCTTAGTGGGAATGGGAACTTCAGGAGGGCGTGCCTTCACTTCCAGTGATTTCTACACCTGGAGTACTTGTACTGAGTCGCCGGACAGCCATTTACTGCCTAATGCAGCCTAACCCTAATCTGATGGTCCATTCAAACTGTTGGAGATCCAGGTGGTTAATGCTAAACGGAAACGTCCTCCTCAAGTACACAAACAATTAGCTTCCTGTCTAACTGTATCCATAAACAATCTGGGATGGAAAAAAGATCACTAACCAGGTGACATCTACAAAAACAATTTTAAGTGTTTGTTTGAAGATACAGTACATTTTGGTTTTAAATTAACATTGCTTTGGTGCTGTGTCAGGAATTAAACTGCCTTGCTAGCCTAATTTAGCTCTGACTTTTTCTCTGATGGTTTGTGCTCAAAATGACCCCTTATGTCACTTTTAAATGCCCATGATTAGACACTTGGACGACTCATGCATTTAAGATCATAACTCTAACGTCAGTGATTTCTGCATGATTGTAATGGTTGTACTTCAGTAGTTTTCAAATAATCTTCATGTTGACTTGAACCAAAACTTTGGATCTAGATCTCCTTAAGAGGCAGACATGTACAGTTGTGTTCAGAATAATAGCAGTCTGTATAAAAAGGTCCCAAAGTCCTTACAATAGCTTTACATTCTATTCCTAATCAAAACATGAAGAAAAATTATCGAATTTGTGTTAATCCCTTATAGACATTTAAGAAAAAGGAATATTAGGCTGTTCAGAAAAATAGCAGTGTCTACATTCTCCTTTATAAACTCAAATATTTACTGTGTAAACTGAAAAAAGCTTTCAAGATTTAGCTTCCCTTTGAACCACAGAACTAATATTTAGCTGTATAACCATGGTTCCTCAGAACTGCTGCACATCTGTGTTGCATGGAGTCGAGCAGCTTCTGGTACCTGTGAACAGGTATTCCAGCCCAGGATGATTGGACTACATTCCACAATTCTGAAGCATTTCTTGATTTTTCCTCAGAAACCGCATGTTTGATGTCACCCCACAAGCTTTCTATTGGGTTAAGGTCCGGAGATTGGGCTGGCCACTCCATAACAGCAGTCTTGTTGGTCTGGATCCAAGATGTTGCTCTTTTACTGGTGTGTTTGGGGTTGTTGCATTGCTAAAATACCCATTTCAAGGGCATGTCCTCTTCGGCATATGAAAACACGACCTCTTCAAGCATGAAATTGATCCATGATCCCTGGTATGCGATAAATAGGCCCGACACCATACTTTGAGAAACATCCCCATATCATGATGCTTGCTCCACCATGCTTCACTGTGTTCTGAGTGTGCTGTGGCTTGAATTCAGCGTTTTGGGGGATGTCTGACAAACTGTCTGCAGCCCCTAGACCTAAAAAGAACAACCTTGCTTTCATCAGTCCACAAAATGTTACACCTACTAGCAAATTATTTGCCATGTAGAAAAAGGTAGAAAATGAATTTCTACCAAAAGCAGTGATGGGTCAGGTTAGTGATGTTGGACTGCTATTATTTTGAACACAACTATATGTATACTAGAGACTACGTTTTGGGACAGTGTACAGTGTCAGCCAGCACTGGGACACTGGGTGCTGTTGACATTAAAGACCTTGCCCAATGGTCCAACTGTGATATTTCTCTGGTGGGCATAGGGGTTGAACACAAAAAACAGATCCTAAACCCACTACATACCACCACAGTGTAGTTTACCTAAACTGGGACTTCAGCCCTGAATCCACAAATTTAATAGGTGATGGTCAACCAATTGAGCTATCCAGGCTCCTCCTGAGCATTTTTATTTTGTAAGAAGAGGGTCACTATCTTTAGAATAAGGCCTTGCTTAAGTCATACAGCTAACTCAATTACAACCCGAAATATGGACAGCTAAATTAAACGGCGATAAATGTAGTAATTTACACTTTATGATTTATAAATGCCCTCTACCGTTGAATTTGTGAATAACTAGTATTTTCAATTCGGAATAGCACCGTGCAACGTGACAGCTATCCTGTAACTACGGTGGCCCGTAAGTGTCGCAAACGCCTAGCATGAATAATATTGAAATATTGCATATAAAATAGCTAGATGAAAGGGAACATTATAACGAAAAATCCCACGATAGGGATTTATGTGTTGCTCGTCATTGAAACATGACGTCACATTTCAAAACCGCATACGTATAAAAACGTGGATAACTGTCTATCCGCCTGATTAACGAGTACGAGCGTAAGGCGTGCGAACCGGAAGTAGTCATTCAGCCGGAGAATAACTTCCGGGCAATGAAGCTGGTATTGAATGGTTTTGGCGGGTTTCTGTTCCAGACAAACACACCTATAGTTTCAAGCCGGATCAAAGCGTCTTGTCTTTTGTTATTGATGTTCTATGTGACTTACGTGGAAAGCCAGCACATGATGTTTGGTTTAAGGCGGCTTCTACGATACAGCGCGTCCGTATGCGTTTAGGCGAAGTTCTTTTGAGGCCTCGCTCGAAGATGTTTACGTGGTGGTCTCGTCTGTAACGTTGTAGTTGCCGAAGATGTCCAGCCCTCAGGTAGAAAATGCCAAGTATTTGTGGTGGGCTCTTCTGGGTCTTGGGTTCCGACCCGAAGCTGCTGCGGCCTCCGCGGGCATTAGCAAAACTAATGTTCGCCACGTCAATTTGGGAATGTAAGTATGTGGGTGTCTTCCCGGGGAGCCGGTGATCGGTATAATCACTCGGGTTTCACTACTTGGGCTTCGTGAATTCGCGTTGGTAACACACTGGCGTCTCTTTCTAACGTGCAATAAAGCTTTAAAACCGCTTTACCGTCAGATTGGTTACTGTTGTGTCTAATGGTATTTGACTTGCCGCTCACCGTAAAGCCTGTTGTGTATTATGCCGAAACCGACTCGATCTTTTCCTAATTTTTCTCCCTCTTAGGAATATGTTTGAGAAGCCGAACAAGGACGCCTTCTACGTTGTCACGTACTTTTTATTTGAGAAACTCAATCCCGGCCGTGCCCACGACTTATTCCGGTGAGAGGACGGGCGTCTTCCGGTTTGATTCGGTTGCAGAAAACTATTCTTCCTCCCTCATGTGCGTGTCATTTCCAAAACGTGCAGGCATTGTTGGCCGGTTTTGGACCGTAAAGCAGATGCTGAATTTCGGAAGGTGACTTTCGCTTGGCTCCGCGACATAGCGGTAAGGATGCAGCATTTGGGCTGCCAGATTCATTACAGTTTTCTTATGGGGTCCTACTTGTTCTCTGCTGATCCTAATCCTACAGTTGTCTCCTCAGGCAGAGTGTGGGAATTCTTTCCCCAAAGTCGTGGCGTCCTTGTTCCTTTCCCCCGGAGGACCGAAGTTCATCAGTCTGATGCTTCTCTTAGCCAAGCATGTCATGCTGCAGGAGACCAAGAGTTTTTCCACAGGTATTCACTGTACCAAGGCCAGTATAGTATCCAGCCATTTAAGCATGCTGCTGGATTGTAAGTTTTATAGCTTTTTGCCAGGGTTTTGTTAAACACTGACTTTCGGCCTTCGCCGTCTGGAATAGACGCATGGTTCCCTGAAGCGGTGGCTATTGAAGCTCAGTCCATGGAAATGGCGGTGAAGAGGTTTCAGCTGGTGAAGAGCAGGTTTCTCCGTGTAGCTGTGGAGCAGGATTGTATCGTTCAGAGCTATCAGCGCAAAGCACAGTGAGTGGATCCTGCTTTAAAATGCTTCACTTGAGTTGTGATGCTTGTCCACTACCCTGCCTTGTGTAAGATGGGGAGATGAGGATGGCAGACCTAAGTATATTGCAAAAGGTTATATATAATATAAAAATGATTCACCAGTCAGTGAGGATTAGGTTTATTCAACCCTGCTTGTCATGAGGAACAGGATTGGCGAGTGAAAAGTTCTTGATTTGATTTTGTCCTAGGACTCTTGTGAAATCCATACGAGATCTGAGAGCGGAAGAAGTGAAATACGACGGCTTACTGAAGTAGGCTTGCCTTGTCTAAGTAATTAATTGAAGCCAGTACAGACTTGGCCTGCATTCCTTCAGTTTTGTTAAATTGCTGCTTTCTTTTGTAGGAGGCATGAACAGGAAGATGAACAGGAGAAAAATATTCTAAATGAGAAGATTATAAAGGTCTTTATTGTTTTGTAAATGGGTTTTTTTTTTTTATTAGAATGAACTTTATTGATCCCAAAGGGAAATTGTAGAAATTCTTTAGTGGTTTTATTTTTTGCCCAAATGCATCCAACTGAGAATGTGTAATTTCCAGGTTAGGTCTTTGTGGAGAAGTGTTGACAAGATCCTATCCACCCTGGAGGAGGAGAGGGCAGTTGTGGACAGTGTGGTCAAAGGAAATGTTGACCAGTATGTGTTGGATGGGACTGATCACGTTCTTAAAATCCCAAGACCTCTACTGGAGCACATTGAGAAATCGTGTCCGATGGTGAGAAACGTCGTGGGCCTCAGGGTGATTAGTTAAGCATGTTTAATAACCACTAATGCCTGGTTAAGGCTCATCATTCAGTCCCTGTGCTATTGAGTTTCTACAGATTTAGCTAGCGCTGCATGCTCTCCATATGGGAATTCCCTGTGTCCAGTAAGAGCCTGGGGGTGTTTTGTTCTTTGTGCATTAAAAACTGGCTTCTGACTAAAAGTAATTTGACCAAACATTATCCAAGCTCCTTGCAAAAGGGAGAATGCTTGCAATCAAATCTTTTAGACCATACAGTCCTCTTAGGAGATGGTATTCTCAGCTTGCGGCTGTGGTGGAGTTTCATTTGAGTCGTTCATGATGAGTAGTAAATAAATGAATAACTGCCTCCTTCCCATGTCCCAGTCGAGTGCAGGGAATGTGTACGAAGCAGGCCAGCTCAACGTCCTCCGTTTGCTGGAGCTGCTAAGGGAGGCCTTGGTGCTCTTGGAGCAGGAGCACCTGCGGCTGGGATGTTCTGCCCCACAGTTTGACCTACAGCTGATGGAGGAGCAGGCCATGCTCTTAGGCCAAGCCTTGGACACTCTGCGGCTCACTGGGTAAGCAGGAGACTGTGGGCACCCATGGAGTCTGTCAAAGGTTAACCTTGTTGGCTCATGAATAAGCTGGCAAGTCTTATTTTGTTATGCCTGTCAGTATTGCTTTTTCAAAATGACCCCACCCCCAGGCGGAGAATAACAAAGGAGGAGATCCCAGAAGTGAAGGGATTCATTCAGAAGATGCAGGAGTCGTGGGATAAGAAGTGGGCCGAGAGCCTTGGTCAGACACCCCTAGAGTCGTTTCTCACCGAGGACCCTGTGAGTGGTGGCCATTGTGGTGCCTGAACCCCTGGTTATTGAGGGGATTGAAGTTTCTCATGGTGGCTTGTTTGCAGGCTCTGAAGTTCCTCCCACCTATGGCCCCTCTGTCCTTTGAGCCAGCAACTGAAGCCAGCTCCAGGTCCTGCATCTTCTCGCAATACCCAGCTAAGCTGCCTGGTCAGTATTGCCCTCTGCCGTTTTACAAATGAATTTTGTTGCAGTGTTTGTAGGCTCAATTAAATCTGTTCAAAATATCTCATTTCTGCTACGTAGTAGATGAGCTGCCGGCCGGTCATGGTCCAGCTTCTGCGGGGAGCTTGGACAAGAAGGATCATGCTCCTGAAAGGTAGTTATGGGTCTGATGGACAAACCCCTGTACTGCTGTGGGAGGCTGATACGCGGGCAGTGGTCCATCTTGTCCTGTCTGCAACGAATCCACCCTGTGGCATCTCTGCCTTTCTTTGACTGCAGTGACCGCTATGGGGCAGACAGTGTTCACTGGTATTACTAATAGCTACATTTCAAACCCTTGTAATTTCAGCTGTTCTGCCACGGTGCTGGCGACCGAGCAGATGGCTTGTTTAGCATCTTTGAGACCTTCGACCCCCGGTAGACCGCCTTCTAGGTGTTCACTGCCTGGCCGTAATCCTCCACCAGCTTCTATGCAGGTAGCTTGCGTGTGCCTGAGGTTGATTTTGGATGCTATTTTATTATATGGGGAATGCTATTTTTGTTCCCCAGCCTCGGTTCCTAAGTGAGTGTGTCGCTCTGTCTTTTACAGGCCAGTGTTGCAAAGCATGCCAGCGTGAGGAACACAAGGCCCAGGGTCACCGGTATTAAGAAAAAGGCCATGATTCTGGATCAGGAGTGTGACAACCTTGCTGACCAGGTTTGCTGCTACTGCAGGGATTTCCTGTATCTCCATTGTAGCTTAAAACCTGACCTGCTTTATGTTCAAATGTTCTTGTGCTTTTTTTCCCCATTTATAGGGTTGATTGCACATCCTCACCTGCCACATGAGGCATTGTTTAATTGAGTAATCTCTAGTGCTGAAAAAAAGAATCATTGGTTGTGCTGCTGAGCTATAAGGGAATTGCCTACCTATTTCCTGGTCCGATTTGCAGATAGTCATTTTAGGGGTCCAAGCAAGACCCTTTTTCTTACTGGAATTTTTAAGTCACAGCTATTATGTTCTCTGCTAACTTAAAAAAATAAAGTAACACATACATGTTGGAAGCAATTCATATCTTTAAATTCTCACCCTTTTGTGAGAATATAGACCAGTTAATATATTCTGCTGCTATCTGATGTTGTAATGCAACGTCATGTTTCAAATCTTTTACACGCTGAATATCGAAGTGAAGCTTTACCTAAAAAATTATCGTGAATGAAATCACAATGTCAGAATCACTATTTTCTCCAAATTGTTCAGCCCTAGAGTAATATCAAAGATGAGACACCTGTCATTGTTTGAGTTCCTGCGTAATACTTCTAAAATGTATCACGTGTAGATCTCTGTATGGTCTCAAGCTAGGTAAGTTTTATTCTGGTTCTTCACGCAATGCTAATGGTGTCACTGTGGTCGTTTGGTCTCTCTCCCTGTTGCACTGCTTTGCTCGAGGCCAAGGTGAATAGGTACACATTAAATGAAAGATCACAAAATGCATTTGCTGCAATATGAAGTCCTTATTGGGTACTTGCGTTGTTAGAAGTTGTAGTGTAGCCCCAGTTCTGCTTGTACTTTGACCTGAGCATTCATTGGAAGCTGAGCCTCGCCAAACTTATGCCTAGTTGGCACTCTGACAATATGTGTGTTTTGTAATGTGGTTTTGTAATGTGTCTCACGTGTATGTCGCTTGGGACAAAAGCATCTGCTAAAATGTCAAAACATGAATGCTTTGACCTATAACACTTATGCGGTTGAAGTAGGGAAGCCTGCTCAGTGGGAGTGGTGATACACGGGCTGCCCTAAGCGTTGGTCTGCCTGTCACTGACCCTCCCTATAGCATTCCTGCTCTCTGATGACCGGGGCGGATTGAGGGAAACCGCAACGGACAGATACGGGGCAGACAGACCCAAGTAGCCCGCGTGGGATTGTTCTTTGTGCATTTAAGACGCCGTCATTCTGTTTATTGAAGACCTCTGTTACTACTTCCGAAGCAGTTCAGACAAAGACTAGAACTTGTAAGCCTTGTTGCTGATACCTGTTTGTAGTTTGCAGAAGCTGTTACTGGCAGCTCTGTGGAAAATGGCATCCGAGGCCTGGATCTGGAGGACCTGCTTGGCACACTGTCGGACCCCTTCTCCACACGGAAGCAGCTGCCTCGCACCCCAGAGAGCCTCAGTATGTCTTAAGTTCCTCTCTTGCAGCACTTTCCAACACCTTACATGCTCGCTGTGTGGGATGGATATAAAGCATGGATGGAATTAAAGTGGTCAACGTGGCTCAGAGAAACCGGTAGTGTAGCTGACTGCGATGCTCATTTTCAGTCATGTGAGATGCTTAGTGTTTTAATGGGGTTGTCTGGCTTGCGGCTCTTTTCTCGCAGTCTCTGAAGTGAAGAGCTCATGGAAAAGGGCACTGCAGGAAGGCGAGGCGGAAAAGGCCCGTCTTTCTGGGAGGTTTGCGGACTGCAGAAGTTGGAGCTCCCCTGTTGCCCATGAAGCTCAGGAGGCAGCTACCTCCAGCCTGGCTGAATCCGCTCTTGGAGCGGCGGTGGTGCAGACACCGGAATCTCCTGTCCATCAGGCTGGGGAGTCCTTGCATTCCACCCTGCCCTGGGACATGGACGACGTGGGAGCCACTCGCACCCAGGGTGATGGCAGCGACGTTGTCCAGTTTGGGATCGCCAGCGAGACCATGCCTGACTTGCTGGGTGACGAGAGCCTCCGCTCCAGCGATGGGTCGCTGGAAGACCACGATGAAGAGCTGGCTTTCCCTCAGCTGCTGCAGAACCTTGTCACTTCTGAGGGGGAGCTGAGGCCGGCTTGCGACAGGCTCAGTCAGATCCGAGAGGCCTACAGCAACACGTCTTACCGGGGAGACGAGCAGAGTCCAGAGCCCCGAAGCCCCCAACAGGAGAGGGCTCTCAGTCCAGAGGAGGTGGGCTGGAAGGCTGCAGACAAGGTCTTCTCTCTAGATTTAGACGCACTGGAGAGTCCGTCTCCCAGCAAAGGTCGGTGTAGCCTTCCCAAGCTGGTCACGTTCTCTCCATTGGATGATTTTTAGCTACTTGCTAAGGGGGGAATTTTTAAATTGCCACATCCACTTAATATCGACGTCTAGAGCCACTAATGGTTTCTGTGTTTCTTAACGTTTTAAAATTAACCAATGCTTTAAGCTGTTGCTTCTCTCCTACTCAGTTGTACACTCTAAAGTGTAGTCTTAATCTCATCTGACACCTTTTTGATGTAAATGAATTGTATAGTTTTTCTTTAGCAATTAAACAGTTTGAACCTTTTTGCACACTGTGACTGAAATCCTCAAAAGAACATGAAATTAAAATCTGTAAATTAGGGATGTAACGATATTCAACTCACGATTTGATGCGATTCATGATTGAGCCCCCGACATGATTTTTCTCACATTTTGACTCAAAAATACTCTCTCCAAACTGTGTAAAACTAGTCCGCAATTGAAATGATCGTTTTTAAATAAATCCCACTTCAAAATAACTCAAATCATTCTCCTTCCAGGTAAATGAACATTTCTATATAGATAGGGTGACCAGAGTGAGCTAGATATTCGTGCACATATCACTAATGTTAATGTGAAACAGCTGGGTGAGTCTTTCAGTCAAGGAAACAAACCAGTCAAAGCACAAGAACTGAACTATTTAGCCGAGCACAGGAGCTTTTTGGGTTTAAAGTAGTTTGTAAAACCTGAAGTAGCTCAAAGCATTCGGGATGACATGGATTACATGGTCACCCTATATATAGACATTTCTAAGTTCAGTCTTACAATGTTTTGCACGCCATTTTTGTCTTGTCTGTAATTTTCTCACTGTTTTCGTATGAGATTGCTGAAAAGCCAAAAGGCTGCCACACCGCTGATTTAAAGCTGGGTGGCGCGTCCTCCATTTCACAATTACCTGGTATCTCGCGTTCCGTCTGGACCAGAAACCGACGTCGAATACGCAGTGATGACTGACGTGGGACTGGCGTCGTGAAATCAGATGTAATGTTACAACGCTCTTTAAGTACTTGTTCTCCATAAAGTAGCGATTCATTTTCCACATCAGCCGATTTGAATTGTCGTGCATTTACACCGATTTTAACCGATTTTGCAATGCATCGTTACATGCCTACTGTAAATTTTAATATACTAAATGTTGACTTGTTCAGTAAAGGTGGTTTGCCTGGGGCTTCGTTTTTTTCTTTTTTAAATGTTGCTGAGGTCTACATCTATTTGAACACCATTAGAAAACCCAGTCGATCCAGATAATTTAGAACCTGTCTTTAAAGTTAGCCACAAGTTGCATAGCTGAACTTTTGGCCTGTATCTTTAATCTCTCCCTGCCTACGGAAATGAAGTTAAGGTAAGGAAGTCTGATCCTGCTTTGGCTGTACTGGAAGGAGGGAATCATGAACAGTACATGCCAATCTCAACACGTTCTGTTCTGGTACATTTTTAAATAGCAACTGGTTTAGAAGAAAATTACAGCACTTACTGTTGGCATGAATGTTGCAAATGACTGCAAAGTTACCAATGGTAAGAAATGCCATCGATTTTGCCTAAATCCTTTTGATACTATTGCGTGGGACAGGCCTAATGCAGATAATTCGGGGCCCTTGGTGGCTGCCCTGAGCTGCCCCTGGTGGCGGACCTGCATTCTGATACTCTTACACTCTCAGAAGGAATGGTACCAATTTGTTCCCTTGCTTGTGACTGTGGCTCTACCCTCAACGGTCTTCCAGTTGCACCCTAGCTGTAGGTAATTGTAGCTCTTTAAGGTACATGAAAGGACTGAGGAACATTTGTATCATTAGGGTTACATTAATGTTTGTACCTTGGTGATGTTTGTGCTCACGTCATTCTGCAAGACGCAGGTAGAGCAGCGCGGAACTTTAATGTAAATTCCGTGGAGATGAACACAACCACAGCTCTCAAACTTAATGTGATCTTGGTTTAAGTTGAGTTAGTGTTACACTATTGGATCCCCCACCCCCCAAAGTCAGTTTTGTCACATTTCGTTGTACTCGGAGAACACAGTAAGATGCTTGTTCTGGGAGCTTCGCCGACTGCAATATAAAAGGGGGAGTGTATAATGTACTATATATAATCTAAAATATGCACAATGTAATAAGATACCGAACCTATATATAAAATGGTCAAAAAACGTGTTTTTTTAAAAACACGTTTTAAAAACGTGTCATTATCTCTATTTTACTCTAATGATTTTAGATGTCAACACGACTAACCTAGTTAATGGTTTAAATGTAGGTCCATAATAGAGCTTTTTGTAATGATTGCAAAATAAAACTGGTTTAGGTGATGTTTAGCTTAGGAGTATTTGACAACTGGGTAACCTGTATCATCGATAATGCCTTTTACGGAACACAACTGCGACTGAGGTCTGCTGAAGTATGCCTCAGTAAGCGGTTTGTGAATGCTCATGTATTAAAATCAGTGTGAAGCAGATGGAGGCGTGTCCATTACATTTTTGCTGTTCACCCTGAAAAAAGGGTGTTGTTGGGGGGGGGGGGTTAATAAGTCACTCAGTCGGTTTATTTGTAAAGCACAACACAATGAAAGGTTGATCAAAGGTATAGAAAAGCACTGCTTGGCACCGATCCCTCTTTTCCGCCGGGGGAAGCGGGATGGGAATAGCGGCCCATCAGGAGCTCGGCGCTTGGACCGCTTTCCGAAGGCAGAGGGCAGCACAGGCCGACGGCGGGCGGGAGGTCCGCGGCCGCTCAGCGGCGTCGGCGCCCGTCACCGCGCCTCGGCCCCGCCTCCGGTGCGAGACCCAGAAAAGCCGGAGAGCAATCCGAAGCGAGGGAAGGCGAACATGGCGCCCGCTCCCGCTGGGCTGAGTGCAACAGTGTAGCCGACCGGCCGGAAAGTAAAGTTTCCAAGCGCGCCGGGAGTGAATTCGCTACTTATCGCAAGGGCTGGGGGGGGAAGCGGCGAGTCGCCTGCGCGTCAGCGGGCTTCCCTCGGGTGCCGTGAAAACTGCTGGTAAGTTACACGCGTGTGGGGGTCCCGGGGCTGGATCGCCACTGTCGCTTTGACTACCCGGCGCGATGCGGAGGTCGGGATCTGTCACGGCGGCTGGTTCGTGCTTTCGGGTGAACTTTCCTGTGATGCGTCCCGGTCGGGCATCTGCTGCCGGGCTCCTCCGCCGTCAGCCCGGGACGCAGCGCCGGCGTGGGTCTCTCTCTCTCTCTCTGCAGCGCTCTATCGGAGATGCGCAACTGCGATCACACAGATTAGGAAGGACTGATTTATTCCAGGCATGTCTAAACTATTCAGATGAAGTTATAGATATAGTTGTGAGTGACAGAGGTCTGATTGAGGATGTGCTTCTTGGCGATGATTGCAAAGCTGGGCAGGTTATTGTTGAGGAGATCAGGCTATATATCTGGTATGGGTATTTATTATCTATTATATTAACGCCGGAGTTACTGGCCGCAATGAAACGGACTGAAAATGAACGAGATCCCAAAAATGTTGATATTGAAACCTGAACATGTGACTGCATGCAGTTAACCTATTATATGGATATTTAGGTACGTTGGCGCGTTGTCATGGAATTACCTTAATCACTAATGATTGGGAGCGATTACTGAGGTTAATCGCGTATTAATGCCATTTTCCTGGTCCCTTTTATAGTGTACAGGTCGCCGTCGCTTTGTGGTCGGGGGCCGTAGCCGGCAGTGACCGCCTACTACCCGTACATAGCGTTCCTCTGTAAGTTTGTCAGAGGCTACAAAGTTAAGATTAATTTGGGGGATCCCTCTGTAAACTATCACCCAGCCAACAGCTTTAGGCGTTTCGTATGCAAACGGACTTTATTGCCCTCTGAGCGCCGTATAATTACCCCCCCCCCCCCCGTCAGCAGGGCAGGTGCTGTTCACGCCGCTTCTGTGTCCCGCCCCCTCTCTTTATTTAACGTTTTGTACTTTTCTGTTTCTACAGAGGGAATTAGCTTTCTTGCGAAATCGTGTACCCGAGATGAGTAAAGAACTTAAACCTTCATGCAAGCCGCCTGGGGCTGATCTATCACTGGAGCTCAAGGCTACATGATTCGTTACTCCGTGATAAACATCTATATTTGTTCTTTGGTGGACAGTAATTATGCTATCTGTTTGCCTTAAAGCTCTTTCCCAAGTATCCATCCATCTACCCACCCAGCCCATCCTGGCAGCACAGGGTGCAAGACTGGGGCATCCCTTGGACAGAGGTAGGTAATCCAGATCCAAAGAGGAAAAAGTCCAGACCAAGATTTTGATTCAATCAACCACTTGAGTATAAAGAGTCACAGTCACAGAGGACTTAACTGGTTGGTTGAAACAAAATCCCGGTCTGGACATTTGCTCTCTGGACCTGGGTTACCTACCTCTGGCCTTGGATGGGATACCAGTCTAACACAAAAAGCTTACATAGTGAGCAAGGCAGAGATGCCAGATGGAGGAACCGCTTCTCTCTGAGCCGCAGGAGGAAACAAATTTACACGGATCAGTCCTGCATGACTTAGGAAGAGTATTTAAGTTGCGTGCGCACACACAGAGTGAATCTGGGATTCTAACAGTGCTACACACTGAGCCACTGTGATGTCGTAGTTCCTAGGGCTAGAGTACAAATGTACTATGGATGCACACGTTTTCTGGGTGACGCAATTAAATCCTCCAGCGCCTTAATTTCTTTTCACATCTGATCATAATTTGCATGCCGCTGCTGCAGTGATGGTCGCATGGCCAGCTAAAAGAAGCCTTGCATAGTTACCCCCGGCAACCCATTTGTTAGATTTTATTAGGTACGTGTTATGGTTTCTAAAACTGCCCACATCTTTTCAGGAAGTGCAGGTATTCCACTTCGGAGCCCTGATCCGAGTTTGTCAAAATTATCTCCCTGATGGGTAGATGTGATGTCTTACCGCACGATGCAGACCATCCCAATTTTTGTCTGTAGCAGATGATGTTTCACTCTGTACAAAGGTGTCAGTTCGTTCTTGTGGTTGACGGACTCTGCCTCTGGGTCCAGTGTCATGTTTACTGATTGGCTGTGCTCAAGTTATTAGCATTACTGTATTGTGATGCAGTTTCTATTTCACTTTTGCCAGCTGTTATAATAGAGAGTAATGGATAATCAGCTTTGTACACTCCTAAACACAGTCTAAATCCAATTTGACTCTGCTTCTATCGGGGAAAAATGCAGACATGAACCGTTTGGAGCCGGAGGAGATCCTTTGACACTCTCGACAGGATCAGTCGGGAGGGTGCCCGCATGCACCCGCCTCTCAGTGAGACACGATAGGCTACAGATCAGGGATGCACGTTTGGGTTTTGTGACACTCTGCAGGGCACTGGATGCTGGCTGGTACTTCATGGTATGCAAAGTGATGCTGAGATCAGCATGGGTAGCAGGATCCATCATCTTTGTGGTTCCTGTACTTATCTGGATGGATTTTCAGAATCTGCACTTGTAAATTTGAACAACAATGAATATTCCTCAGTCTAGTAACCATCTTTTCTGGTGAGCAGGCAGTTAAGACCTCCTCCCCATTGCAGTGATATGTTTATAATACCTCCCATGTTGTTACTGTTATTATCAATGCATATTTAAATACTGAACAGGTTTTATTCTCAGAACCGACTCCTATAGCTTGGCTGTTTATTCAGCTGGAGGTTTCACAGACAATATTTCATTTTAGACCCTTGCTTGGGTTTTTGTGAACCAGAATGCGTTCAGTCAACTTGTGCTTGTGGGAGTTTTGCTTACACAGAAATGTTGACAGCAGAATGAAAAATGATTGGTTCAGAGAGAGAACCAATCAGATTAGTCTGGTGTCAAAACAATCAACCAGATGTCTTGGTCTTGCCTCCTCTAGTTGCTTGGACCCAGCTCCTCTACAATCTTATTGGTTATCTCACTGAACCAATCATTTTTCATTCTGCCCCAACATTTTTGTGTAAGTAAAACTCACAAGTTGAGCTCCTAAGTGTGACACCATCTATAGCCCTTTGCTCTAGAGGTGTTGCTTTCCTGTAATGTTGTGACAGATGATAGGGTAGGGGTGGCAGATGGATGCCTTTCAGGGGATGTCGACTTTATGGCATGTTGCTCTGGTGTCTGCCCCTTTTGGCGTTACCTCGATCGCATCTGCTGTTCACGGCGGGTGAGTGCCTGATTTTCTGTGCAAGGGTAGCCTGGTTCTTTGGTCCTAGTGTTCCTTCACCACTTAAGTGGGGTTAATTATCCAGAAAGCTCACTCTTGAAGCTGTTCAGAAGTAAAATTCCATCCTGGGAGCTGAATTATTCCAGGCAGCCTAGTCATACGTCTTGTGCTGGCATCAGAGTTGTAGATCTCGAGATCTTGTCTTGGTATCGAGACCGGTCTTGAGACTGCTTGACCTGATTTCGGCCTTGTCTCGGTCTTGAGCTCACATTACAAATAATTTTTTCTGAATCGACATGCAAATATACTTCTTTCCCCTCAGTATGCAGAAATAAATTTTCCTGCGCTGTCCTCTTGAAGTGGCACTACTTAAAATGTGCTACATCTCCCAGCTGCCCCGGTGGTGTAACGCTATTGGGCAGCTTCAGCTGAGCAAAAGCAGGAACACAGAGATATGGCAGTTAAAATTATGCACTGTTGCATACAAATGCATTAATAAAATGCATTATTAATGCATTTTAAAATGCATTACTACTTACTTACATAACTACTTGCATGTAGGCTGACGTTTTAAAAGCATGAATAGATTTTTTTTTCTTATGCAAATATTATACTGAAATGTTATTGAGAGACTAAAAAAGATGTTATACATTTTTTCCATCCATCCATCCATTTTCCAACCCGCTTATCCTATTCAGGGTCGCGGGGGGTCCGGAGCCTATCCCGGAAGC
>JAODKL010000017.1:8133233-8154599 GCA_026780765.1 Petrocephalus schoutedeni
GGGGGGGGGGGGGGGCTTCACTGGGTTGCTGTGGGGCCACAAATGTTGTTCAATTAGTTCAGCTGTTGTGCTAGCTGAAATTACATCTGTAACAATGAGTTAGTCTCTGTCAGTCTAAATAAGGATCCACCAGCATCTGTATGTGACTTGCCAATATTTACAGAACATAGAACTTTATGATGGTACCCGTCTCTTTATTTTCAAAGAGCTTATATAATGTTTTAGACAGAAATGTTCCTTATGAAAGTAACAATAGTGAACCACAGGTCACAGCGCCTGTGTATTGTACGGATTTTGTATGAAACCTTATTTACACAACAAGTCTTCTCATTAATGAGCCTTTTTTTTTTTTTTTTTTTTTTTGGCAATCGAAGGCTGAGCCAGGTGTGTCGGAGTGTGGGGTTGGGCCCCAGCTGCCTTGTGTGTTGCAGTAAATCAAAACAGTCTAGCTAAGCTACACCCTTCCACAATGTCAAAGTCCAGTGTTCATCCAAATGGCGGTTTGCCTTGGGTTGGTGACTCAGAATCCCTGACTGTAAAGTACCTTTGTATTGGATTCAGTCGAGACAGACCTTAATTTTGTAGTCATCTTTTTGGAATTTTTCAGTCACGTGTTTACGATTCATATATTTTATATTTATGTATATATTTGTTTTCTTAATGGAAGGGCATTGATGGGTGAGTGCATTGATTTTTCCCAAAGGCATGCACGATCCTGGCAAGTTGTAGCTTTGTTCAGATTTAATTTCCATCTGAGTGTCTGAAAAGGTCTGAGCAGCCTTTGGCAAAAGCGTAATGCGCACAATGACACAATATGGTGTCCAAAGCAGTCCGGTTTTCTTTACAAAAAAATAATGACCTTTAATGACCTCTTCTCCTTTCTGTATTTCTTATGTTCTTATGTCCTTAATTCCCCCGGCTTATCGAATGCACCCACTCATGAATTGTTGTTTTAAATGTATGTATTCTTTTCTGGTTTATTATTGTAAACCCCCCTCCCCCGGCCTGTACACTCGCCCAGGCACTTGGGATGAGCCGACACAGTGTTGGCACTTTGTCTGGCTGCCAGGGTCCGGTTGCCATGGATACGCCAATGTTTACCCGCCCCTGCCATCAGCAAAGAGGACTTTGCCTCCCGTTCCCTTGTTGCCTGTTGGAGTCCCTGTTCTCCCTTTTGTGGTGGGGGGGGCAGGTTCCCCATTCAACCGTTTCTCTCTCAGATCTTCCCACCGCTTTTCTATTCACTTAATTTTTGCGTAATGATGCAGCCACTTGCCGCGACTTTGAAGCCGACCTCTGCCGCGGTCACACAGCCCTCGTTCATCAGCTCCTTTTCTTTCTTTTTCATTTTGTCTTTCCGCTCTGCGTTTCGGTCTTTGCTGGTGTCTGTCGATTTTTCTGCCAAAGCCGTTTCCCCAGTAAGAGTGCAGAGATGTGAAACACTTTTTTTTTTCTTTTTCTTTTCTTTTCTTACATCAGAACGAAAGAACTAATTGCTTCAGATGGCTAGAGCGAATGGCGTCTTATACCACGCCCCTTAGAAATTGAATTTGGCACCCCTGTTTTTAATCCCCCAAATGGCTTGTTTCCCCACCTTCAGAGGGCTAGTGCCCCAGAGTGTTCTCCGTCTGTGGAATGTGAACTGTCTGCCGGCCTTTGGGACGGTAATTAGTGAGGCACTTAGCACGGTGAATTGGGCATTTTGGCTGTGCCCTTTCATTCTGGCCTTGGTCATGCAGGGGTTCCTCGCCATGTGTCTTTCTGATGTTTCTCTCTGCTGCGCCGTGCTCTGACTGTTGCTGCATGCCCCCCCCCCCCCATGCCAGAGGGTACTTTCCTCTGAGTCAGCTCTGCCAGGTGATAGGTGCATAGATGCCAACTTAACTGTGCCGTCCTTGATGGTACGAGATATCGATAAGTTTCCAGTGAAGTGGGATTAAGGAAGAGAGAATTGCAGTTGCCTTAGGACTCTGGATATGCTTCTCAAATTTAAACTCATAGCTCGATCTTGTGATGATGCATTTTAAAGGATTCGCCGTGGGAGTCCAGATCTCTCTGCTTTGATGCATTGAGGTTGCTATGCAGGTATGCATAATGTTTGGCTGTGGTGCTGCTCGATAAGGCAGCCTGTTTCCGAAAGTCTTTTGGTACCTGAGAGGGCAAGCCTAGTCAGGGCCAAATCTATGATTGTTTTTTTTATGGAGAGGGCTTAAAAGGACCCATTTTTCAAACAGAGGGGCCAGTCTTTTCAATAGCCAATGATATGTTTCAAATGAATGAGTGCCAGGGGAGGGACCAATCAGCTGGGGCCGGTCCTGGCTTCCCGCCTGAGACCGCAGCAGTGCAGCTCCAGCACCTGGAGGTGTGTGTTCCACCCCCAATCACTGGAGTGTCTCTGTCTGCCCTCCCTCCACTTACAGTCAGTGGGATGCGATTAAGAATCAGCGGGCGAGTTTATCACCGACTTAACTGAATGAAGTAATGATGGCCCACATCCTAAAGAAACAATGACTAGTCAGATAAATACTCTTCCACTCAATGTGAGGTATGGCAGACGAGTTAATGTTGTGTTTAAGATTATGACTAAGAAATTTTATTGATTCCGGGGGGGGGGGGGGGATTCTTGTGCATTCAGCAGCAAGGTACATCGAGCATGGAAGGACATGCCTATAGAGCAGGAGACGTTCCGGGGATGCCCTGTGTGTGCCGATCCCACCTCGAGTCAGACGGGAGGGCTTTCCCTAATCTGTTTCCTAGGTTGGGCTTCTCGTGCTCCTCAGTGTGTTTGAAGAGCTGCCTGTTAGTGGGACAGGATCTCCCTCAGCTAAGCGGCGTGTTCTGAGCGCAGGGGACCTTTAAGTGACCCCCGCGACCTTCATTCCGCCCCTGACTGGACAAGGTGCCTTCAGATGCTGCCATGACTAACAAATTTAGTTAGATCTTTTGGGGGGAACAAATCATTTTTGTGTTTTAGGTGTTGCTGTTCCTGTGTACGTGCGATGTGTCCATTATAGCGCCTGGCATGGCGAGCGTGACACGTGTGTGTCTGTGTCTGTGTCTGTGTCTGTGTCTCAGAGGTGGAAAGTTCAGGTTCAGGACAAGTCCAGACCAAGGTTTTGTGTCAACCAACCAGTTGAGTTCTCTGTGACATATGCATCAAAACGCTCAGAGATGAGCTGGATTCATTATCCAGAGCTTCTTGCTGATGGTTATCACTTTAACTCTGTAATTTGATGCTTTTATCCAAGGCTACTGAAAGTAGAGGGAAGGGTTAAAATTTGTCTGTTCCTGAGATTTGAACCTACAACCTTTTGCCTTTTCAGCACAAGCCACTACTTGGCGAGCTATAGGACCTTTTTTAATTGCTATAGTAGTTTTGAGAAATCTGGTCTACTGCCTGTGAGGTCTGGAATCTCCTGTTAACCTCGCATGACCCTGTATTATGCCGAGCTCCTTTAAACCACCTGGGTCATGTAGAGCATCTTGCTGTTAGTGTGAATTTTAAAATATTCTAGCTTTAAAGTTTGCCTTACAAAAGAATTTGCATGAGGAATGTACACGCAAAGCAGAATTACGTGGCATTTTGGAAAAAGTGTGCTTTTCTGCACCGGAATGTGTCTTGGCTGATCCTCTCAGAGATTGAGAGCTTCTTAAAGCCTGTGATGTTTTGGGGGCCAGTGGGGTGAGTGTCGCTCCCCCCAGACCACTGACTGTCCCGTCAGCTACAGGCTCCTCGGCAGCCAAAAACATCAGCTTCGTTGGGGGACAGAACTCATCCCATTGTAAAAAAAAAAAAAAAAAAAAAATGTTTATATTTCCAATTTGCAAGGTCAAAGTAACAGAAACTTAAAATGTTGCTATGAAACGTCAGGCTGTTTGTCGGCTGTCCAGGATGTTCTTCTGAAGGTCTTCGCAACAAAACGGGAGGGACGGAGGTGACTCCGTCTGCCTGGCGGTTAAATCTTTGTTTTGCTCGTTGGCGATATCCTCGGCCGGTCAGACAGGTGCTCGCTTGCGGGCGCTTGGCTTCATTATCTCATCGCCCTTTTTGTTTTTCGTACTTAAACATGAGAATATTCGGCCCTGGCCTCTCCTCCTTCTTTTCCTCCAGCCTTTGCTCCGCATTTTTCAGAATGGATGGCATGCCGACATTTTCGACTCAGTCTTCATAGTTAGTATTTCCAATACTGTTTCCAAGCAAGTCACAGGCCCAGCAAAGCGTGGATGAGGCCTTTTAACTGAAATCGAACTTGACCTGAAATTAAGGTATATTTGCCAATTGTGTAAGTATGAGAACAGGTATGTCGGAATGTGTGTGTTTTTTTTTTTTTTCCTTTCGTTTTGCACACACATCTCATCTTGCTCGCTCTTTAGGTCACGTGTAAGGTGGCCACCGTAAAATACCACAAGGGTCACAGGGCTAGCTTAGTCAAGGTTTCCATTCCCTAAAAGAAAAAGTGAAATACTTTTCATTCCACACACATAAAAAAAGATGCTTAGGTTCATCTAATGGAGTCTCGGTTTAACTTAAAGAATATTAAGTGAAAACTGTGGCCCTGAAAGAGGGGAAACATTTTAAATAATGTCACGCAAAACAGTCTTCTGCAGATGTCTTTGATTTCATTATGAATGAAAGGTCAAAATGTTCAAATGTTCAATGCCCTGCTATAAAGCAAGATGAAAAATGTGTTGCTGCATATTGTCACCAAAAGACAGCAAGAGGGATATTTGCGATACAACGCCGTGCAGCTCAACAGTGTAGCTGGGACTGGTGATCCCTCTTGGCTCTAGGGAGTTTTACTTACACAAACATGTACTGAGGGCAGAATGAAAAATGATTGGTTATCTCATTGAACCAATCAAATTGTGACGAAGGCGGGTCCAAGCAACTAGAGGTGGGGAAAAAACATCTGCTTGGTAGGTCTGACATCTTACACAAGATCTAATTGTTTATCTCCCTGAACAGTAAACAACCAAAACACCCATGAGTATTCTTGGGGGTGATGGCTGGTGTCACAGGTGAGCCCCCTGTGGGAAGGAGGGCTGTTGGCAGCCTCCCTCTGTCGCAGCTGGCATTGATTTGGAGGAGCAGAATTTAAGAGAGGCCCCATTTGTATTGCTGCTGTTTGAGCAATAAAAGCTGCATGGGGCAGAGAAAAAAAAAAAGTGAAACGAGACATTCAAGTGGACCTAAAATAGTAATGCAAAGTGGGAAAGGAATGCCCCATATGTTTCTTATTGCCTGCTGATGCACTGCTGTCCAGTACATCAGTAGCGGGCACTATGGCAGTAATCAGCTGATATTCCAGAATCATCTTCTCCTGTGTTATGGAGGTATGCTATCTTTAAGTGACTTAGGTGCTGGGAGATTTATATCTATGGTACATATCAGGTGATTGTTGAGGTCGCAGAGGTAGAGGTTATGCTGGCCGTCTCCTCAGTGCTTTGGTGTTTTGTCAGCAGGCTTGGTTGCCATGGTTACCCTCGACTGTCTTCTGTAGTGCTAGGTGAGGAAATCCGGGATCATGGAGAGCAGCGCTGTTCAAATAGGAGCCATGCGATTAAAAGTTTGGTGGGGCTGTTGAATAAGGTTCTGACTTTGTTCCAGAATCCTCCCCCACCCCCCCACTGGTTCAAAGAAGCGTGTTTTTTTTTTTTTCTTTTTTTTTCTTTTCTACCCAAAATGACCCAGCTGACACATTGCTGTGGAATACTCCTCTTTTTGGAAAATTTTAGTTCCTGCCCTGGCTCCAGAAAGGCTTTGAAAGCAGCATGAGTGTTTGTTTTATGTCTGTGGTTTTCAGGATTTTCAAATTTGTGTTCTGCATATTCCTCTGAGGACGGTCATGTTCCCTCTGATTTTAAGTGACTCCGGGTCTCCCCCCCCCCGCTTTCCCTGGAGGCATATTAAGATACCTTTGGTGTTAGGACAAACTTACTGCATGTAGTCTAGCTCTTTTGACTACCTGTGTGTGTGCGCGCGAGTTTTCATAAAATGTATGATTGCCACACCGACACTCCTCTCTTGCTGGTAATCTTCTGGGGGCTTCCTGGCAGCTTGCAGGAATGGGGATTGAAATATGCTTTGTGCACATTTTTTGCATAATTTTTTGCACCGGGTTCTATTTTTGCAGCTTGGCCCACGATTAAGCGCAAGACTCTCAAAGTTAGTAAAACTACCTCTTGCCACAAAAAAAGGACAAAAAATAGGCTGTATGCATAGAAAGTTGTGTGTGTGTGTGTGTGAGAGAGAGAGAGAGAGTTCCAGGAGCCTTGGATTAAAGCACAGCTTTAAACAGGTTAATTAATGCTGTGGTATAAAAGAGATTTCCGAGAAGTTGCAAAACTGCAAAGAGAGTGAATTTGGAAACGAAAAGCTCAGAGCACATGGCTGAAACATGTCGGCCATTAAATGTTTTCCTACTCTGGTTCTCACTGTGTATTTTTAAAAAGCACTAGGGGAGGTGCCCCCCCCCCCAAACTAAAACGGAGGGCTAGCTGGCTGAAATTAGCTGCTCCGTTGGCACCTGCTTTGGTCTGGCACAGGGCTGCTTCGTTAGCAGCTGTTGCTTCTTTGCAGATTTCTGGACCCAGCTGGTCGCTTCCGTCGGTTAGAGTTTTCTCTGCTGGCTCTGTGGTGTTGGCCGCAGTGAAACACATGGTCAGGAAACCGGGAGTCATCCAAGGCGACGGTGAGGGGGGGCTATTCTGACCCAGTGTGTGGTTTGCACTCTTTCCACTGGCCTGGGATAGTTTGTGCAGTTTGTGTTCGGCCTCCTTCGATACCTCGAGATGCTGCTGATTGATTTTATAAGAGTCTGGAGCTCTTTGCTCTTTGTATGGGTCCCGAAACCCAAGGTGCCTCTTCATCATGCTTTCTGCTCCCCTGCTAGTCAATACTTTGAGTGTGGCTCAGGCTGCTCTGAGACATTTGTGTTTAATTAGGTTACCGTGGGTCATTTAGACTCAGAACAATGTGTGGCGTCAATACAGTGTACTCCAGTTCACTGGGTCTTCTTGGATATTAGGGTATTGTTTTGCAGCCAAAACATCACTTTTATGTTTTGATTGTTTCATATGCTTCCCACCCAGGAAGACCCAGCCATGATTGAAGACAAAGGTCCCCGAGTGACGGACTATTTTGTGGTTGCCGGGCTGACTGATAAGTCCACGCCACTTGACCAAGACCTGTCAGACACCAAGTCCAGCGGGCCCAAGGCGCCCATCACGGACCTAGCCGTCATTAGTCGTTCTGCAGGTGAGACTGTGCCGGAGGGGTTTACTTGCATTGAGGTGACCCCAGGTGGCCAGCCGGCCAACCTCAACCATGGCAGTCTCAAGAGCCCAGAACTCTTCCTGTGCTACCGGAGGGGCCACGACAAGCCGCCGCTCATTGACGTTGGGTAAGGTGCCCTGCCGTTTCGTAAATCCCGTGCTTCTGATCCCTTACGGCTCTGCTACCTCTCTCACGGCTGTGCCTTCACCTCACCCTGTCTGGAGGATGGTTTTTTTTCCATGTTTATAAAATGATGACTCATTCTGTCCTTTTGCCAAGCACGGTTCGTTTATCAAGCGGTGTTAAGAATTGCTTAAATAGAGTTCCCGTCTCTGTTTAATCATTGGTAGACTATACGCATATAGTGCGGTCAAACATAGCAAAAGTCATGGCCGTTCTGCAATCCTTCAGTATCTCAAGGAGTCCCAGATTTTTTCAGCATCAACTTCCACCTTAATTATCTTCCTCATTTTAAAATAAGCTTCCCATTTTTAACCTCAGAACCACTAAAAACCACTTTATATTCCGAACTGTACCTCAGATATTTTCTCAATACGAAATTAATCAAACCAAGATATTTTGAGTATGTATGCACATTTTTTAGGGGAGACACTAAAAAGATTTATGATACAAAAAAATAAACATGCTGGAATTTTCTGAGGATTATAGAACAGTTTCTTTTCATTTTAAATGAGGTGTTTCAAAGCCTCATTAGCCATGAGCACTTGGAGATAGAGAGTGCCGTAGAGTGTCTCCTGTTTATTAAGTAGACTGCAGAATGCGCACTTAACATTGTGTGTAATTCACTCACGTAGTCATTACTCATGCTGAATTGCTAATGAAAGCTGATTTCCCACAATGCCCCACAGTGCAAGTTGACCTGGGACTGTTTAAAGCCCAGAAGAAACATTGGTTCACTTTCTGATCCACTAGGCTGCTCCCGGACTCTTGTAGATTCATAAGCTTCATAGAGAAGGCACCTAGCCATGTTTTCATTATGTTTGTTTGGGGCATGGTGTGCTTTTGCTGGGAGACAGAGACCCTGGGCTGTGGATACTTCGACAGGCAATGCACCATCGGTACACCATGGAGGTAGCCTCCAGAATCACCATCTGAGCACCGTCTATCCTTGGCCTGAGGTTGGGTGGGGGGTGGGGGGGCATTTCAGTCCCAGAATGAACAGTGGAGTCTCTTAATTATTCGACCTCCCCCCACTGAGGCTCTTGGGCTGGAAATCCCGTTTATCCTGGCAGGGGCTTCCACTTGAAGATTTCCATGTGTAGCTTTTTCTGTGTGTGTTTCTCCACCCCTTGGAGGATATCTGATTTGGCTCATCTGCCCCAATGACCCCACTAGGTCAACAAAGACATGGGATCCCTGACCCTGGAGAGTTTTCCCAGCCTGTGGCTGAAACATCTCCTTTGTTGAAGGTCTACAAGGGTGGTCTGCACAGGCCTTTGTGATGGTCTGGCCCGTGGCGGTGCACAGCTTCCCGAAGTGGCTTTAATGGCGGCCGGAATTGACTGAAGTGTGAATGAATACATTGTTCCCCCAGTATTGAGTTCCATATTTTCTTTTCCTTGCCCTGTAGTCGTTCTTCTTGCATACTTGGTGAGCACAAAGGTCTGTTGCAGCAGCCTCACCGATATTCAACTGCTGGAAAGGTTACATGGTGCAGGGAAAACCGGAAAGCACAGAGTGAATCATTGCGTGTCTGTAGAGTTAGCTTTGACTCACCATTGCCCCTCCAGAGTCAATGCCAGAATAAACCTGGCACCTTTTTCATGGTTTTGAAAAAGGTAAATATTATTATTATTATTATTTTTTTTTTTTTTAAAAGCAAAGCTGTGTTTTTCTGGTTTTGTCCTTTGTGGGAGGTCCTTGGTTTTGAGAACTGTTGGTTATAGTGGGACCTGTTATGACTGGTAATGTACTGAAGGTACATTTCCCACACGCAGAAAAATCACACGGAGAAGTGTGCTGACCACCTGTTGTCCGATATGATCTTATATTATTGAAATTCCAGCCAAAAGCTCTGATCTGTGAAATCACTTTTCAGCCGGCTGATTTATTAATATGGATTTACATCGCTGCTACAGAGACTGTTAAAATGAGCTAATTTCTTCTTGCGGGCTAACCTTACAGTATCAACGTTCTCCCTGTCGGAGAACACCCATATACCAAAACATGGCTGTAGCAAACCCGTGTGTAACCAGCACGTGTTTTTGTGCGCCAGGGTGCTGTATGAGGGCAAGGAACGACTGATCCAGGGTTGTGAGGTCATACAGGCCACGCCCTACGGCCGCTGTGCCAATGTCAACAACAGCTCTGCCACCTCGCAGCGCATCTTCATCACCTTCCGCCGTGCCGCGGCCGTCCGCCCGCAGAACTCTCTCGTGGTCACCGACGTGTGCCTCATCTTGGCCAGCAAGGGTGAGACTCCACCCCACACCTTCTGCAAGGTGGACAAGAACCTCAACTGTGGCATGGTAAGAAGACCGCTTGGGCCCACCTTTCTTTAGCCACCCGATGCTCATTGGTTGCCCGTTGACCACTTCATAAGGCTTCTCTGTGTGGGTTGACTGATGGGCGAACACATGACTGTCTCGCACTTTCACTTTGACTGGGTCATGTGACGTAATCTGGTTGCTGATATGTCATTATAGGTGGTGTTGAGTTTCGTTAGCGTACTACCTGCTTTTAAACTTTTTCCTCATGGACGTGGCCAGTTGCATGAACTAAATGTAGCTGATTTTAATCTAAGCATCATGAATCAATTCTTTGATCAGACTAGCTGGGCCTTTTTTACATGAGTAATCATAATGCCACCATGTGTTTGTACATAATTACTATTGACTGATTGTGATTCTTTTTTTCTAGTGGGGCTCAAATGTTTTCCTGTGCTACAAGAAATCGGTCTCCGCATCCAACTCCATTGCTTACAAAGCTGGTGAGTATTAAATTACTGGGGAAAAACCTGAGGAGATAAAAATACAGAATTTCTTCTGCCATGAGTATTACGTTGACCACGCAGTGGTCAGCCTGGTCTGGGTTTTTGTTTTTTGGAGCTGAATCTCAGTCCTAGCTTGTGCTGTGTTCTCTCCCAGGGCTGGTCTTCAGGTACCCTAAGGAGGATTACCTGTCCTTCCCCCTCTCCGAATCTGTGCCCCTGTTCTGTCTGCCCATGGGGGCCCGCATTGAATGCTGGGCGCCCAGCACTCGCTACCCGATGCCCGTGTTCTCCACCTTCGTCTTGACCATCTCCTCCGGCGAGAAGGTAGCCTCCAGAGCTGAGCTTCTGCTGGTCCTGCTGCAGTCTCCAGTTGAGGAGCTACTCTGTAATTTTCAGTAACGCTTTGCATTAACTGCACCTTCATAATGCATTCATTATGCATTCGTAGAGCATTCAGTGTACCTTCATAATGCATTTATAATGCAGTCACTGAACATTCATATGCTGCATGTGAGCACACCTCAACATTGTAACATACCTTAGCAGTGTGAAGTGAAGGCGATTAATTGTCACTGTTGGTACACCACAGCCCACTGTGTGCAACGACCAAATGCCTCCTTTGCATTTAATATGTGACATTGTGACACGGCAGTGGGCATCTGTAATTTAGCACCCAGGGAGTAGTACCTTGCTGGTCGGGGATTCAAACCAGCAACCTTCCAATCATAAGCACGCTTCAATAGCCGATATACATTAATAACGAATTTTAGATGATTATAATGTTTGTTATTAATATATATTACAGCTGTCATGTCTTGTTCATTGAAAGAATTACAAATGCGATGTTTTAAGACCTGTTAAGGTATACTTGCATGCTGCTTAAGAATGTTCTATCAGTGCTCTGTGAATGCATTATGATGGTGCACTGAATGTTCTACGAATGCTTGATGAATGCAATATAAAGGCGCAGTTCATGTAAAGTGTGAATTTTCTGATGTGGTGATCAATGCGACCTGTGTGGCTTATAGTTAATGCATGGTGACGGTTACAACACAGCTCCATGCGCAAAATGCAAGTCTGTCCTTCAGCCACAAATCGCAGATGCATTTTTCTAGTCCCGGATTCAGAATATGATTGAGGAACAATCATGTTTCTGTGCCTATACCCATGTCCTTCGTGAAGGTTTACGGCGCGGCCGTCCAGTTCTACGAGCCGTACCCCAGCGAGCAGCTGGGCGACACGCAGAAGGCGCAGCTGGGCCTGCTCACAGCCGGCGACAAGCGGGTCGTCCAGAACCGCACCGTCAACGCCAACAAGTGCATCTGCCTGCTCTCCCACTGGCCCTTCTTCGAGGCCTTCCGCAAGTTCCTCACGTTCCTCTACAAGCTCACCGTGTCGGGGCCACACCCCCTGCCCATCGAAAAGTAAGCCAGCCGGACAGATGGCTCGGTGGGGGGAGCCAGTGGGCTGGGGGCTCCAGGGCAGCTTTGTATTAAAGCTAAGATTCATGCAGCGGTGTGCGATAATTATAGGCCGCTGGCATGCAGAGCTCATGTTAGTCCTTCCGGTGATACTATCTGTTAGTCACTGGAGAATACGACACTGTTCCTTTTTGCAGCTATGTGCAGTGCGCAGCTTCAAAAACAAACAAATGGACAAACGCAAACAAAAAAAAATGGCCTTTTTTCTACTGGGGACGTTAAACAAAAAATTGAAATAAACCTTCAGTCCGTCCACTTGACCCGACTTTCCCCATCGCGGTCTGCATATACGGCATAAGAAATTAAATGGGAATTTTTTTTTTTTTGCGAAAGCCAGGGACGACACATTAAAATGTTTAGTGACTCGTGAAAGTATGAAATCTATGTACAATGCTTGTTTGGAGGACAACAGGTATGTTTTCTGGCAATGATCTTGCAGTGATCTTCGAAAGTCACCTGTTTCGTATCTTTTTTTTTTGCTTGACTCTCCTCGCCAAGGGGACCAAAAAATGTATTTAAAAAGGGCAAGGTGTTAAACGGGGCCAGCCGGATGAGTCTGAGGTATCTCTGGGAATAGGAGCTGCCTTGCGTCACTGCTGTCCTTCCTCTTTCACAGGCACATCTCGCACTTCATGCACAACGTGTCCTTCCCGTCTCCGCAGAGGCCTCGCATCCTGGTGCAGGTGAGGTCCCCCCTGTCCCCCCCGGCGTGGCAGGACCTGTGGTTAGCCATTAACGCTGCAGGATGGAGGCGTGACTTTGTCACCTGTGACCGCCAAGAATAGCGTCGAGCGGTGCTGCCCAGATCGGTCGTTTTTACACTTCCGACAGTGGAAATTAAGAATGAATAGAATAAAAAGGCTCGGGGGATGCGTTTTTTTTTACGGCTGCCTTGGGCGGCGTGCTTGCTGTTCCGGGGCGAAGTTTGGCTGCCGTCCAATGCGGAACGGGCCGTTTCATGCCAGGGCAAAGTTTGCGATGATGCATGCGCCTGTCAGCCGTCGGAGAAACGCGAGGGCGATGTGCCGTTCTACCTGCCTGGCCTTCAGGCTAAAGAGGGTGTGGCTGCCTGAGGCGTCGCAGCGGGATGGCTGGCCGGAACAGGATTCCCAAAGAACTGTCTGCGTCTCGTTAGGAATGTAGCTACCGCTAAATTGCCGAGGGCGCCTCCCACTTTTTGCTCTTGTGCAAAGACGTGTTTGCGTAATTTCAAAGAATCTCCACTTCAAAAAAAAAATCTGACTGGTAGATAGAAATGTGAAGAAGTGTAATTTTTCATTTTTAGCCTCAAAAGTAATTTATTTATTATTATATCTAATACTTTTTCAATACTCTTTTCACAGACTTCTCCAGACTTCTACTTTCCCCCTTTTTTCCACCCAAACAGGGGTCGGTTTATTTCTGGGGCCCGGCTCAAAACGATGTTTCAAAAACTATTAAAAAGTTTTAGCAAGTAGTGTCAGAAGATCATATCTGGCCAGCTAGCTGATTAGTGGAACATGTTGCTTCAGCATATCCCAAATAAGGATTTTATTTAATATTTGATTTCGTTACTACTTGTGGCCAAAAGGGGGCCCCACACCTCAGGGGCCACTTTCAGTGGTGGTCAACGGCGCTGCTACACCTGAATGCCGTAGTACTAATATTCAGTTTAGGGATGTCTATGTCTTGTGGAATTTGTCCTGTTGTATATTATTGCTTTTAATGCATTTTATTAGTGCTTGTTGGGGTGATGTCCCACTGCTGTTTTGTGTTTCAGCTCTCGGCCCACGACACCCTGACGCTCTCGCAGCCGGTCTGCACGCCGCTGCCGCTGAGGTAGGTAGAGCTCCGCTCGCCATCTGCGCCGCCGCAGACAGAACGGCCCTCCTTCCCCGCCATGTCATATCTCTGCTCGCGTTATCGGCACAGCACACTCCTCACCGGATAATGCGCGTCACAGTGCGGTCGCTCTTATCCTCATGGCTCAGACAGTCTTGGGTATTGTCTTTCATTTTCCCCTCCTTCGCATCTCTCATGTTTAGCTTCTGTTTTTTTTTTTCTCGCTAAGATTCTAGGATGGCAAAGTATCTAAATAAAGTCCAACAGAAATTGCTGTCTGTTGAAATTTAAAAAATAGGGATGAATATTGGTTATGTGCAACACTTGTGTTTTTGACCTCCGTGGTCTATTAACTTAGTAATTATTTCATGTTTTGGTATTTATAATTGGGATCATAGTTTTAAAGTGAAAGAGAAAGTAAAATTCCTAAAATTGTTCCAGCTTATCAATATCCGCCACTGAGTCTCTTTGGATGCAGGCTCTCTCTGTTTATAATCCACTTTGGTGCAGGACGGCCCCACGCCCCAGCACTGCCATCCGCAGTGACGTCGGCTCGGGGCCTGATGCCTTGTCCAGAAGCCGCCTCCTGCCCCGCCTCCTGTGTCCCTCTGCTCCTGATAGGCCTTTCCCTAAGCCCCGCCCCCAACACTGTCTCCGCCCACCCGGAGACTCCCTCCCTTATTTCATGTTACATGGGAGTTGATGGGGGGAGCAGCTGCTCTGACGCAGGAGCAGAAGGAAACAAACAGGACCACCCCATCCAAACACGCGGCTGACTCGCGGTCCCCAGTACTCAGTCTTGCCTGGATGGTACCAATCTGAACCCCCCCCCCCAAATCCCTCCCACAGCGGGGCAGATTTCAGTGGCCTGCTGACCAACCTCGGAGCAGAGAACTGCGCCACACTGCTCTACTTTGTCCTGATGGAGAGCAAGATCCTCCTGCACTCACTGCGGCCCGCTGTGCTGACCGGTGTGGCGGAAGCTGTGGTGGCGGTGAGTGCCCCCCCGCTGGTATACGCGTGGGAGTGTCAGGGGCTGTTCTGACCCTTAGTGAGAGAAGCCCGGGAAGGTGGCCCCATTCCCTCACGGGCGAATGATTTTTCTCCTAAAACTCAAGGCCAAATGACTGTCCAATTCATGCCTGCCATCGGACCATAAGCAGTAATCTGCCCTAATGGGTAATAATGACCCCCTTTCCCTGCTGTAAAAATGTCTGCACTCGAGCTTATTTACAGGTGGGCTTCAGGCAAACTGAGCCTGGGTTTGAGTTGTCGGCCAAACAGCCAGGACAGTCACATGTCTCTGTCACATGACAAGGGGAAAGCGCACTTCTTTCAGGTATCCACGTGCTGTTGCCATGACAACCGGTCATCCGCGCTGTTTCTTCCCAGATGATCTTCCCCTTCCAGTGGCAGTGTCCCTACATCCCGCTGTGCCCCCTCTCCCTGGCAGGGGTGTTGAACGCCCCCTGCCCCTTCATCGTCGGGGTGGACTCCCGCTACTTTGACCTGTATGACCCCCCCGCTGACGTCGTCTGTGTGGATTTGGACACTAATACTATCTACCTGTAAGGACCCCTTTTGCTGTGAGGCTGTAGAAGTGCTCAGTGGGGAGCCGCTGACACGCAGAGTGGCATCATGTGCCTCTCTGTGCCCGCAGGTCTGAAGATAAGAGGCACTGCAGCTGGAAGAACTTTCCGAAGAAACCCTGCAAGAGCTTGCAGAGCTCCCTGACTAACCTGCGCCACCTGCTGGCCACAGGTACTGCCGCACGCTGTCCGCTCACTGAGGGGCGCCCCTGTTGGCATTTTGTCGGGGGGTGAGGGTTTTTCATGAGACTTGTTGGGGATGCAGTCAACAGGAACCTCCAAGAGGGCCTGGCCGTGGAGATGGCACCCATGGATGCAGATTTCACCTGGCACAAGCGGAAGACCGGCCTGGAGATGGAGGTACAGGAAGCGTTCCTGCGCTTCATGGCCTCCATCCTGAGGGGCTACCGCTCTTACCTGAAGCCTATCACCCAGGCCCCCTCAGAGAAGGCCACCGCTGTGGACTCCCTCTACGACCTGCAAGGTACTGGACGTTAGCATCCCTGTTTGCTTAGTGCTTAGCGACGCACCACGTGTTTTTCCTACTGCTCGTGAATACGCTCTGCTGTTTTATGTTCCTCGTCAGTATGGAGGTGAGCATTTACATTCGTTTGGCAGATGCTTTTATACAATGTGGCGGACAAGAGAGGCAAATGGCACATTACGCGGATTCGGCTATCGAGGAGGCAACTAGGCGTAAGTGCGGCTAGGCTGAGCAGTATTGGAGCCATAACCGCGAAGCACAGTTACGATGGTGCAAGAAGCAAATGGGATAGCTATTCAAGATAAAAAGGCAAAGTGCAAGTCTAAGAACATTCAGGGAGCATAGAGTAATATAGGCAAGCGTGAGGGACACCGTGATAAGCTGACATATTTACTGGAAAACAGGTGACCTTTGCCCAACTTTCCCAGAGAGAATATTAAACCCTCCTTTCTGTTTTGGTTTGTGAGCGCGCTTGAAGATGATATATAGTCATCAGGACAGATCTTCAGAGGTCCTTTCACAAGTTAATATTTCACTGGAAAGATTAAAATGACATCAGACTGACCCCATCTGGGGAATGGCCGGTAAGGACGAAGTGATGAGGTTTCTCCAGGCACCGCTTGGAAAATACAGCTCTGTATTCCTGTATCCAAAAACAATAAACAAAGTGTGTTAATACAATGCCGGGCTTCCACACAGGATGTGAGTGATTGGCAGCGTGCTGGGAGAGTTCACTCTTACAGAGGAAGGGAATCCAGCTGTGACGCTTGCGAGATTTTCGGAACATTAACCGCGTAAACAGGAGGCCTTGTTCTTCCCCGAGCTGAAACAAAACTACTAACTAAACAATTTGACTGACTGGTATTCCTTCGATACAATTTTAGTTTGGTTGTCTTTTTGAGGGATGAAAGTAACGCATTAAATTCTTCTTTTGTCATTTTCTTGAACTGTCAACTGAGCTTTAATAACAATAATAACAATAATAACAAAAAGCTCCCCTCCCCCGGCAGGGTTTCTGAAAAGCAGAGACCGCACTCACCACAAGTTCTACTCCCAGCTGACCAGGACGCAGATCTTCATCCGCTTCATCGAGGAGCGCACCTTTGTCAGCGACAAGGACACCGGCCTGGCATTTTTCGACGACTGCATCGAAAAGGTGACGCGCGGGGCTGGCCCTGTCTCAAAAGCTGCCTTTGCGCCTGGCCCGGTTTAGGGTGGTCCAGCGCGCCGGCTTCCGGTTAAGGCTGTTGTTATTTCAAAGCAGGTTGCTATGTTGTGTCACTAGGCCACTATACACGTTATCCGTTTTCCAATCTGCTGATTTCGCGTAATTGTGTCTCTCGCCAGCTTTTCCCGTCCGACAGGGGATCCGACAAGGGGGCGAAGGTACGGCGATTTACCTTTTACACTCTGGCAGTCACGACGTGCGAATTATTACAGATGAGCTGCACGATGCATAGCGACCCAAGTTCCGCCAAGTCGTTAAGCAAAATGGTTGCTAAGTGAAAATTACAGACTCCTAGGTGTGACGGTGCTTCATGCTGAGGAGGTCCCTGACTTCTGCCGTCTCATTCAGAGAACGTTCTCATGCAGTTATGCCAGCATTGGTCAGAAATGTGTTTTATTCGTATTTGTGAATGGTCGAGGTGGTCGCTAAATGTGGAGTGTGGGGTGTATTCCTTCAAATTAAAACACAGCCACTTGGCTAACTAGTTTCCCTAAACCCTCCTAATAAAAAAAAAAAAAATAATCAGTGCCAAACAATGAAGCCCTTCCTCGAGTCCTTGCCCCGCCCCACATCCCACCTTGGCCACGCCCCTTCTCGCACACAGGCGGACTCTGAGTGCTGGGAAGACACCCGGCTCATCGAGCTGGACGAGTCTCAGAAGAGTGAGCACACGGTGTTCGTCATGCCACCAGAGGCGCCCGCGGAGGATGGCGCGGACCCCCCTGCTCCTTACAGGTACCTCGGCAACCCCCCAGCCTCGCACAGATGGCTCATCATCCAAAGTAGTTACCCCTCTGGCCAGTACATGGACCCTCATTAATCACACCGCCCTCCTCCACAAATACCATATCACAATACATCTCCTCACACTTAATGGATACAGCTATGCCACCTAGGGTTGGAACTGTAATGGATTTTCTCACAGTGAAATCCCGCCCCACCCATATTCCTGATGATATAGCAATAACGGTCAAGCGTGACGCTCTCAGTGATCCATTCAGGTCACACACCCACCCCCCCCCCCCCCCCCCCCCCCCACACACACACACACATTCAGTTCTGTTGCCGCCCACTGTCGTCTGGTTGCTTGTCTGTCCATCTGTCCATCTCCTAGAGACATCTCCCTGCACCTTACATGCACCCCTCCCCACAAGTGTCCCTTGTGGTCAAAAAATGTCCTGGGAGTGGGAAATAGGGCTGGGTGCTGGGTGGCACTCTGCCAGCTTTGCCAAAGCAACCCAGCTGGAGGGGTGCCAGCCTGGCCCCCCCCCCCCCCCCCCCCCGGTATGCAAACGCTGTGTTCCACCCGACACTGAATGGGGCGCATTAGTCGTCTGTTATTGTTATAGGTGACAGGCGTGTTTTCCTTGGCAATGAAAAGACTGTAACCGATACCTTAGGAATCCTGCCCGCTAGGCTGGCAAGTCACTGCAGTCCATGTTGCCGCTGGAGCGGTTCCAAGGGACCCCTCCTGCTGCTAGGTTAATGCGCATTTAGTATTCTTTTCTTTTTTTTTTTGCTCAGCTGACATTATTATTTAAACTAGCCTTAACCACCAAACTGCCTGCTGATGAGGGTTAAATGAAGATCTTTCCCTATATCAGTAAATTAAATTTGATTTGCTGATTATTTGTGGGTTTGTACAAAGTTCAGTCTTTCTACATGGCATCACCCTACAAGCCTGGACAAAAGCCTGTGCTGAGTTAGGAGTGGCATTAAATGGAAGCATCCTCCCTCTCTTTGATAGTAATGCCTAGTGTGTCCTTGCACTATGCCACCTCCCTTGGTGTGAGAGAGTATGTTCTTCGTTCCAACTAGGTCTCCTGGTGAGGCTTTTCATATGCTTGGTTTATGTCCAGCCTATGTACATGACTAACCTGTGGTTATATGGCTACTGTTCTCCAGACTGCCCTCTTCTCCTTGTGCACAACTGTCAGGCAGAGGGGCAAAACACCAAGAGACAGGCCTGCCCCTAGAAGCCTGGTGTCACAATGGGCTCCCATAGTAGAAGCCGATTTGGAAAAGGGTATAAGGCCCGGTAAATGCAGCACCGACGCGGGCCAAGGCGGTGGTCTGCGTGAAATAAAACTTAACATGCTCTGCATATCACTTCTGCTGCCATTATGAGTGTTACCAAGGCAACTTGCACTTCTGTACAGCAGTGGGCAGCATCGTTGCCTTGGGAGGTGAAGGATTATTCCTTGATTACGGTGCGATATTTAACGAAAGCTGCTAACGTAGTTAAGGTATCCCCCATGTGCGGCCTAAGGGTTAAGGACGCCTTCCTTGCCATCCTCTTTTCTCGCCCAGCTTTCACGCAGCTGCCCCCGTGAGTCCACCCTGCATGTCCTTGCCTATTTATTGCGGAAAAACAGTACCGGCGAGCGCAAGTGTAGCTCAGACCAAAGCACGTCATCCATCTCTTTCAAACCGAGTACCGTCGAGAGCGACTGAAAACAAAGGCATTGCGTTAAGTCTGACCTTTCTCCATCCTCAGCTACAAGAACTTCCCTCACCTGCGGCTCGAGCTGTTTGATCGGCCAAAGGAACGGCGGCTGGGACTGGGAATGAGGGCGACTGAGTCCAGCCTGTCCAACAGCCCCGCCCTGCTGGCCAAGCGGACCAAGCAGGTAGAACTAAGCCGCTTGTAATATGGTCTTGCAACACGCAAATGTCACCGTTGTACTCTTCCAAGGGTCTAGGGAGGTTTATGATTACTCATTTGCCAGCCGCCGGCCTTACTGAGTATTGGTTGGTTGGTGGGGGGGGGGGGGGGGGATTGTTTTCCCTGGGGGTTGGGGTGGGGGTTTTGCACAGGGGGCCCCACGCAGTGGCAGGATGCTGTTCCATTGTTTGCTGCACAGTCGAGGACCGTGCTGCTGTCAGTGGGCCAGTGTTTTTTATACGAAGGCAGGATGATCGCCTGGGGGTGAGGTCTATGCCACACGCGTCACGAGCGACAGGAGGCGGCAGTAACGGAACGGGATTGCGGGGGTTTAAATGTTAATCTGCCTCATGTCATGAGTTAGCTGCGGAATCGAATGTTATATAAGGGTCAGATATTGTCTGTATGTTTTTATTCTTAATATTAGAAAATAATACAATTTTATGATACTTGTATAAAGTGTTAAATATTTGTGGTGTAAACGAACTAACCTTGAGTGTGAGAAACTCTAGCAGTCTGAGAGTGCCTCATGATCTCTGCTCCCTGTCTCCCCCTATAGGAGGTCAAGTTGGCCTATAAGACCGCCCGGCGGTACCACTCGAACCCACCTCTGTGGGCGCGGTGCCTCTACAGCCACTGCTACAGCCTCTGGTTCATCTGCCTGCCCGCAGGGGTGCGCACGGCACAGTCCACTCTACGCGCCATGCAGCGAGCTTACAGCGTCCTGCTGCGCATGAGGACCGCCCAGGTCGAGGCCCTGGACGAGGCGAGTGGCTCGGCACGGGACCGCTGGGAAATGTCGGGTTCTTTCACGATGCATCTCCTCTAAGTCCAATGTAGTTCTGCTTTCGTTGTTTTTGGGGTCTTATTGAAAAGGTTACTTTGGGCTTGTAGTGCAGTGACTCTTTGTGGCCAGCAGAGGGCCCCACACAATTGTGCAAGAGGTGGTAAAAATTTCCGCTGGCTGTTATGACTCTTTTAAGAGCTAGTTAAGGATAAATCTGGTTGGTAGTCTTCTCAGTATGGCCTAGAGATGGACACGGGACTAGTTGAGCAGGGTGCTAATACAGTACTTATGCCTCCCCACCCCTCCCCAACAGGTGTGCTATCGAGTGATGATGCAGCTCTGCGGGGTCTGGGGACTGCCGGTGATGGCCGTGCGTGTGCTGATGGAAATGAAGAAGGCGGGGGTGCACCCCAACGCCATCACCTATGGTTACTACAACAAGGTTAGCCTCTGTGCCTTCTAGACGAGTGATCCTCCCACCAAATATCTCAGAAGACACAGGAAGGGATTAAAAATGCATGCTTATTAGAATTGTGTTTGGTGGGGGGGGGTATGTAATCAGACCCTGTATCCGGGAAACCCCCCAAGGGCAGTTATAGCCGCAGGCGTCGGTGACACAGCTGATGCGCGGCGTTTGGCCACTGCTACTCTGTCATGCTCCAGCCAAGGGGGAGGGGTAGCACAGTGGGACACTGACCGGAGTCAGCACTGGCAGGCTGCTCTTCTATTCAGGACCCATCGGTCTATGGATGTTCAGCACAGAAAGGTTCCCTGTGGCCCCGATACATTTAGCATGTGATCGACAATCTTGTCCTCTTTTATTAAATAAAATGATTTCTTAGCTCCATTAGTGAGTGCTTTTACCTACAGTTGTACATGCACAGACCAGTACATCTGGGCTGTATTAGATGGTAAGGTAGCATTCGGGACTCGCTGTGGATGTACTAAATGCAGAAGAAATTCAGCATTCAGTTGTGGGGGGGCACATTTTATTTTGGGGGATAACCATCCATCCATCCATCTTCCAACCCGCTTATCCTGTTCAGGGTCGCGGGGGGTCCGGAGCCTATCCCGGAAGCAAT
>JAODKL010000017.1:8154699-8178368 GCA_026780765.1 Petrocephalus schoutedeni
GAACTGGGCCGGATTCGAACCCTGGTCCCAGAGGTGTGAGGCGGAAGTGCTACCCACTGCGCCACCGTGCCGCCCTTGGGGGATAACCCCAGGGGCTAATTAGGTCACAGTGGCCTATTCAAAAAGAAACAAAAAAGGGGGGGGTGAACTTTTTGGTGATCCCATTAAAACATTCTTATTCTGTCATAGGAAACAAAATCATAACAGGCTTTGCAATTTCAATAACGCTTGTTTTTGGAGGTTATTTAGTATGGGTTTAAAAAAGTGTGTAAAGTTTTCCGCCCGCTGCATCTGCATGTCGATCTTAGTCATAGTCATTCTCGTCCTTGCTGTTGGACTCAGTCAGCTAAGAGGAGAAAAACGAACAAGAACAGGTCACCAAAAAAACATCCCTTTTCCACCGTCTGGAAATATTTAATATTCCATAGAGACAATATTGAACAAAAAGCATGTTTTTTTGTCTCTTTTGACAAAACTTAGAAAGTGAGTTCTGTTTGGCTGTTGTATACTTTGGGTGAATTTTCAACTCCTTTTTGACTTTCTAAAAATTGCAAAAAATATATATATATATTTCATCTTCATCTTGCTTATTGATTGCATCTTGGTTGTTTTATTACCCTAATAGTGGTGTTTTTTTTTTTTTTTGTTTAATTCTTAAGGAAGAAAATCTTAGCACTGTCTCTTCTGTCCCCTCTCCCCGACACACCCGCAGGCCGTCCTGGAGAGCCCCTGGCCAAGCCGCAATCGGAGCGGACACTTCATGTGGACAAAAGTACGCAACGTGATCCGGGCCGTGGCACAATTCAAACAGGCATGCCTCAGGGCAGCCCTTTCAGAAAAGACCCATCCCATTACCACAGGTAAATAAACAGTGCTTAAGTGACCATGCAATCTGCCTCTCACTATGCGAAGCAAACCCAAGCTTAGAGTTTTGTAATTGATCCGCTAGTGACACCTATTGGTCAAACGAAGCATTAATCATAGTATAACCTCAGCATTCGTATCGAGTTTCTTACTTCATTGGAATGGAGAAAAAAATTATTTTTTAATTTATTTGTCATTTATCCAGTTCTAGTAGTATTTTTTTTTTTTTTTTTTTTTTTTTTTTTTTTGGTATTTCCCTCCAGAATAAGTTACTATCATTCCAAGGTACATTTTCTGTATTTCTAGAATATTTAGCTTTCCTGGAGGTAGATGTTCAAGATGTGGTCGGGGCTGACCTTGTCCAGTTAGTGATGGCTGTGGTGACCACTCTGTGCAGAAAAAAAGGCGAGCAGGTCTAGGGGCGGCTGCGAGGACCAGGTGAGCCGCGGCAGTGAGGACAGCTCCGGTGAGGAGCACACACTCTTCGCTCGCAACCTGGTGGTGGGCGATGCCACAGACCACAACTGTCCCGCAGGTATTTAATAAAAAAAAAATCATTCTTAGAAGAACATAAGATGATTCTAAGCATGACCACTTCCCAACCAGACCCCCTCAAACTAACCAGCAGCAACCCACATAACCATTAGCCAGTCCACATGGTCGCAGCCCAACTCATAAAAAAAGTGCCAAGACCCAGCATGCAGAATGCTGTCCTTTAACACGCTCGCAGGTCGGCCTCTCCATCCTGTCCTTCACCAGGATGGTCATGACCCATCCCGCACAGCCTTGTCTGTCACCCACACCTGCCCTCATGTTTATGCAACAACTGTACACTGAAACTCCTGTGCAGGTGGTCAGTTGGATCAGGGCTACGGGTCGAAGGACGAGCTGCACCAGGATCCTCTCGACTGCCCAGACACAGCAGATCCCTTAACAAGCATGGATCTGCCCAACAAGACCAAGCAACTAAAGAACGGTAGGAAACCAATAGAAGATTTATTAATGTATAAGTAGCAGAATTTAAATGGGGCATAAGAACTATACATTATACTACTGTATAATGGAGTATAGAGTACAAGAGTATAGATGAAGTACTGAGAGTGACCTGAAAGGCTTGGGGACCTGTTCACTTGTGGGAGGTTTCCTTATACAAAAATGTTCTGAGGGCAGAATTAAAAATTATTGGTTCGGAGAGAACCAATCATATTGTAGAGGAGGTGGGACCAAGACATCTGCTTGGTTGATCTAACATCTGACACAAAATCTGATTATCTCTCTGAACCAATCATGTTTCGTTCTGCCCTCAGAACATTTTTGTGTTCTCCCATGAGTGACCTGTTCCTGGTGGATTTCAGATGCATGACCAGGTTGTATAACTGTTGTGCCCTTCCAGGTGAAGACTCCGTGGGCTCGGTAGACAGTGCGGTGGTCTTCACCGACCTCCCCAGCCCTACAGACACACCTTCCCCGGGGCCCAGCATTGTCAAGCTGTCTGTGGGAAGCTTTGACATGACCAGTGGGCAAGGCACTGCTGGTGAGGGCTTTGGGGAACTCTCTCACTAATGGATTAATCCTCATGTTGGCTCGGTAGTTTCAATCTAAGCCAAGTTCCAATCATGACTAGTTACGATTAGCATTGTTACCCTGCAGCATAAGGGTGCAGTTTAACGTTGCATTTAACTGTTAGAGTTTGATGATACTGAATGTAGAAATGTACTTCAATTTATCTGGCCCCAGTTGTCAGTGTGCTCTTGTTCTTCCACATGTGGTCTGTAGGTGGCACTTCTGGCAAGATGTTTACCTTGCGCCAGAGAAAAGATGTAGGCTTACCAGAGGAGGGTGCGGTGGAGGATGGGTCTGTGTCCAAGGAGGCAAAATTTCAGCAGCGGCCAGGGCAGAAGACCTTCCCCGAGCACAGCCACAGCTTCAGCATGGGCACTCAGTTAAAGAAGGGCAGCCGAGAGATGAACGTGGACCAGATGGGCGTCAACCTGGGTGCCGATGCCAAGATCTTGGCGGCTGGGCTCTCGGGGGGCAAGACGCCGCCTGCTGGTGGATCCACCAAAGATGGCGCTTCCTTCTTTACAGAACAGGTCCTGCACTGTCCCATAGACAAATCGCTGGATGAGGGCAAGAGAAGGGTCCCGGGAATGGGAGGCAGAGATGCGCCTCAAGGCCCACTGGCAGAGACCCAGAGACTGAGAAAAAATGTGACCAAGGAGGACTCAACGGGGACGATGGCCTCCAGCTCCCGAGGAGCAGAATGGGAGGATGTTGAAGTGGGTGCAGACCCACTCTCCCTGTTGGCGTCTGCAAGCACTGACAACGCTGTTCGCCAGGGTGAGAAGTCGCAAGCCATTCCACTGTTGGTATCCCGCAACCTGGCGGACGAGATTGAGATGTACATGAACCTGAGCAGCTCGCTAGGGTCTAAGTCCTCCAGCATGGAGCTCCACAGGGGCGTGCCCAAGAACACCGAGGTGGATGCAAAGCAAGGGAAGGCATTGGAGAGAAGGTCCAGCCTACCCGTCGGTCCAGAGAAGCCGCCCAGGGTGGGTGGACAGGCTCAGAAGCACACCCAGACAGTTACCCGCTCAAAGACCTTCGCTGTCCAGTCCAAGAGCTCCACATTGGGCCAGAACCAGAAATTTTCATCACTGACGGCGCTGGTTCGATCACCTCAAAATGGGTCTTTGGGCTTGGTTATCAACTCCATCTCCGCCATCAAGGTAGACCACCTTCTCTCAGGGCCTAAGATGGATGTCCTCAAGTCTGGAATGAAGCAGGCCGCCACAGTGGCCAGCAAGGTGTGGGGGGCAGTGTCCTCGGTATACGCTTACTCTGATGATGAGGTGAGCCCCTTTGACTAGCTGATGGAGGCTTTGATGTCATTTATTAATTACTTTTTGTGGCATTACATTCAATTCCAATAAGTTATATAGTTCTCTTCCCAAAATAGCTGCCTTTGAATGACCCATATGAAAAATAGACTTCAGATGATCAGTCTTTCCCAAACTGGTACTCGGGGACTCGCTGACACTCCATGCTTTTGCTCCCTCCCTGTAGGGAGCTGAGAGGGAGCAAACATTGTGGAATGTCTGGCAGGCAGCTGTGAGGGAGTAAAAACTTGGACCATCTGGGGTCCCCGAGGACCAGTTAGGGAAGCACTGTCTCACCGCTCCCAGTTCTGCAAACAGAGGAAACCGTTAATAGTAAATAGTAAAGTCTTATGCAAACGTGTGCCTCGCACCTGCTAATCTGAAGTCTTAGTGGATTTGTGACGATTGAGGGTTTGTATCTATTTCAGGAGGAGCATGTAGGAGGCAGGGACGGCTTCCCAGAGAAGCTAGATGAGCAGCTTCTGGACAGAGGTGGATTTGATTGCTCTGGCCTCGGGGGCGTGGCACCGGGCCTGGTCTCCAACGGGCTGACGCGGAGCTCCAGCAGCCTGGCCAGCAGCAGCAGCAGCGATGCCGGGAGAGCCCCCGCTCCGGCCTGTGAGTCCCGGGGGGCTTCCGGCCACGTCCGCGTCCACGTCCACGTCCCTGCGTCTCACTCCTGATTCTCATTCTCTCTGCAGACGTGACCCCAGGGAGGTCTGATAGGGGTCTGGAGGTTGAGCATGGCTCATCTCTGCACACCAGCTCCTCCAGCATCTGCCAGAACTGTGCCTTGGAGGTGAGAATGCTCCCCACCCCCCCAAAAAAAAGCTTGTCCATATGTAACTAGTCTCAGTTCACTATATACTGCACTGTATCTATGCACCTGAACTGAGGAGTTGTGATCTGGATGGCATTGTGCAGAATCCCGTCACACTCTGATTGGAGCTGAACTGGCAACGCTGTAACCTCACAGGTCTTGATGTCGAGCTGCTCCCAGTGCCGCTCCTGCGAGGCTCTGGTCTACGACGAGGAGATCATGGCTGGCTGGACGGCCGACGACTCCAACCTCAACACCGCCTGCCCTTTCTGCAAGAGTGCTTTCCTCCCCCTGCTCTACGTGGAGTTCCGTGACCTGCGGGGGAGCGGGTATGTGTCTGCGCAGCCGCCTGCGCGCCCATGTGTCCAGGGGTCTGCTTTTGCTCATGTCTGGCATGCTGGTCCTTCAGCTTCTTCGTGAATCCAAGTACTTCGGGTGAGAGCATCCACAGCAGCAGTACACCTGTGCCGCCAGCAGAGGCGCTGAAGAGCGGGTCCACGGACCTGATACACTTTCCGGAGTCTCCTGTAGAAGGTCCAGGAAAGGCCACAGACACTCAGGCAAACGGGCAGAAAAGGTGGGTAACTTTAAACCCCAGGAGAGTCTATTGTGTGATTTAAACGAGCCAGATGACAGGTTTCATATATTTAATATGTAAGCGATAGTTGTAAGAAACTAAATTACTTGTATGCAGCAGAATGCTAAGGTGATGCAAGAAAATTTCTGAGTTCATAATGGCTTCCCATGCAGTCCAGGTTTGGACTGATCTAGAGCATTAATGTCCAGATTTTAAAGTTCTGGGTTTTTAAGCTCCACCCATCCATTTTCAAACTGCTCATCCAATGCAGGGTCTGGAGTTTGGATATTGGGTCCCCACAATGTATTAAATGAATGTCACATTAAAATAGCGCTTTTCAAGACGCCCTTCTGAGACCCTGTCCACGCATACTTGGGTGTTTTTAAAAACATAGCTTTTTCTATGCATTATGGTCTTTCATCCACAAGCAAATGGCATTTTAGGTCACTGATAATGGAGCTTTTGTAAAACTCCATCCAGGGTGAAGATTTTCAGAAAACTCAGAAAAGCATCGACATGTAGACGGGGAACACAGAGTTTCTGGCTTTTTAAGTTTGAGTGTGCACCGTTATCCACTTTGACGTCAGAGTGTGCCGTTCGCTGTTTACGTTAGCTGTTTTAGGCTAGCAGTACTGGCAATGAGGCTTCTGAATGGCCAACGTGGCTTTACAGTTATATTGCCACCTGTTGGTTTGGCATGCTCTGGACAGTTTTTACCATTTTCGTGTGGACAGAGATTCTTTTCAATAACAGAGAAAACACTGATTTAAAAAATACCCATGTACATGTGGACAAGGTCTAAGGTGTACAATTGGAATTTGGACTGTCTTTCACAATTTAGTTTGCACGTTAGAGTTCAGGCGTTTTACTTTAACAGTGCAAGGTAGCAAAGAGTAGCTAATAAGGATTGGCATAACAGGATTATACCCCAGCAGCTGGAATTCCTGTGGGATGGAGTGTGACCCAGCAGGTTAGGATGCTTTGCTTGTGATCGGAAGGTCACCAGTTCAAATCCCAGGATCAGCAGATTGATTTCGCTGTAGGGTCTCTGACTAAGACCTTTGGTCCCTAATTGCTCCAGGGACTGGCTGATTCTGCTTTCTCCAAAAATAATTTTTGTGGCTATGGATAAAAGCATCTGTTAAAATAAATAAGATGTAAAAATATTACAGAAAATAATGCTGGATTGCGTCCGTGGGATTTCAGCTTTTACATAATGGTAATGTCACACTTGCCTTGCTTCCTCCAGTTCGGTACTGGTACCGGTGCTGTCCGACCCGCTGGGGCTGATGGAGCGACAGGCCGAGAGGCGGGCCGCTTCGCTGACCCGCAGTAACAGTGTGGGCGGGCCTCTGCGGAGCCTGGAGCTCGCCCAGAGGGCCGGGCCTACCCATGGTGTCTCCACCTCCAGCCTACCCAGCAGCCTCCAGGAAGCCTCAGTGAGCTCTGCACCACATTTTACTTATCGGGTTATTTACTGCGGGTCAAAATGTGTCTCTGGAATTCCACATTCCAGAGCTGGCTGAGTAATCATCACCATATGCTTCACACTCTGAATGGGGGCGGGGGCGAAGGCAGTGGTGAGGGCGGGGGGGTAACCACTGATTTTGTGTAAAGCATATATATTGTTAATGAAAATAAACATAGCACAAACATTTTGGATTTGCAGGGCATTGGCTTGGCTGTGCCTTGTCACATTGTCGTGGTGTCATGTGAGAATACACACCTCTGTCTTCCCAGGATCCCTTGGGGCAAAAGAGGCCCAATCCACAGCCCGTGTCTGTGCCCTACCTCAGTCCTCTGGTGCTGCGCAAGGAGCTGGAGTCGCTGCTGGAGAACGAAGGCGATCAGGTCATCTACAGCCACACCTTCCTCAGTCAGCACCCCATCATCTTCTGGAACCTGGTGTGGTACTTCCGCAGGCTGGACCTCCCCAGCTACCTCCCAGGGCTCATCCTCACCTCGGAGCACTGCAACAACGGGGTGCAGGTCTGTCATGCCTGTGTCCTCCCCCGCTCCACTCAGCCTTGCTGGCCCCTTCACCCATGTGCCCTTTCTCAGTATGACCTTTGACCCCTACACCATTTGATCCCCTACATCACTTTCCCTTTTCTTCGTCCTAATTATTTAGTGCAGCTTTGAGTAAGGATTCGGTTGGCTTTAGCCGTCGGAGTAATGACACATTGGGGTTTTTTTTTGCATGAGGTCTTATGTTTAGACTTTTCTGGGGCTAATTTACGTCTTCGTGGCGTCTCGTCCTACAGCTTCCGCTGACCACCCTGTCCCAGGACAGCAAGCAAGTTTATGTTCAGCTGCTTTGGGACAACGTTAACCTGCACCAGCAGCCTGACAAGCCCCTCTACCTGCGCTGGAGGAGCCTGTGTGAGTGTTCTGCTCCGTGTCACGCGGTCACCTTTGCAGCTCTGCGGTCTCTCTGCCCGCCGGCCGGCTGTCCGTGGCTTATGCTCTCCAAATGTCCATTCCGACCCCATTGCAGTGACTTGAACTGTAGCATGTAACTGGCAAAAAACAGGGCTGCCAACTCTCACACATCTGGAGGGATACTCACGCTTTCAGACTCTCAGGCTCATGCCAGAAATGTTACAGCAAATCTGTATTATTCCGTAAAGTTAGCTACATCAAATGCGTCAGGGCAGTTTGCAAACCCTACAGACTGTTTACATGGTAATATAACTGTTACATACATATAAATGCGTGTGCATGTGTGTGAAGACTTGTCTTGAATTGATCTCACTCCAGCCAGCTGACTAAGGTTGGCAGCCCTGTAAAATAATTGCAATAATTACATATCATATGTAAGCACCTGTAAGTACTTTATGGGTGCCACGGAAAGTCAAAGTCATATAAACGAGTCCAAATGACAACATGATCACTGATTTGTTTGCTAATATTCTTGAAGAAGCACTAATCTAGTCTGTGGACTGGAATGGCCTGGTAACCCAACAGGGGTGACTCACCTGCCTCTACTGGTGCTCTGCTCCCTAGTGGAGAAGAAAGGCCTCCTGGGTCTCAGTGACCAGCAGGAGACCAGGACACTGCTGAACAGCATCGTCCGGAGCATCCAGACCAACGACGTATACGGACCAATCAACCTGCTCCTGCGGGAGATTAAGAGGCATCCCCATTTCAAACGGCAACGGTCTGTTTCTGCTGGGCATCCGTTTTTGTTTTTTGTTTTTTGTTCCTCTAGACTGGAAGTGTGAGTGAGTGAAATCAACCCTAACCATGTCCCCTCTGTCTTTCAGGAGTATCTATAGGGAGATCCTCTTCTTATCATTAGTGGCTCTGGGCAGAGAGAACATTGATATTGGTGAGTAAACGAAAGCTGACATGCAGAATGTGCTGGTTCAGTATGGTATCCTCACTTGGCCTGTTTGAGCTTGAATGCTCATCTGTGACTTTGAGTTTCAGTTCCCCATATTGTGACACTCGATGAGGAAGCGTGACTTTAGGTCATTGGAGGTCTTGTCTCAGATATAACAAAAAATGCACTAAGGTAATAATGCTCTTCATTGATTTTTAAGAGCCATCTGCCTGTACTTTTGAGACAAAGTATCCTATTTGTAAAAAAACCTGAAGTTGACATCAAGCTACAGTTCCTTCCACAGGTTTGTGTGCATGCGAGTCCAGTCTTCTCGCTCCGTAGGCCACAAGCCTGATCTCTTATCTATTGCTACAGAGGCCTTTGACCGCGAGTACCAGCAAGCCTTCGAAGAGCTGAGTCCAGAGCAGCTGAAGGCTCTGTCCCGCATTGACCACCCACCCTGCAGCAGCATACAGTGGTGTCTCAAGTGGTTTGGTGCCCCCATCATCTGACAAACCCCTCCCATCAAAAAATCTGGTAATGTCTGAGCTAGCCCCTTTTATATAGTGGGTGCAGACACCAGATACCCAGGATTATGTGTGTAAAGGTTGACCCTCAAGCTTTGAATAGATTTGTATAATTTTTTAATACTTCATAATGTATTTTTAAACACATTACGTAATGGGGAATTACCCAGTGGTACTTTTAATCACATTTTGAAAGAATCGTATTTGTTTGACTTCATTACTTCAGCCCATGCTACCAGTGTTCATTTTCCATGCAAAATGCTGGCGGACCTCACCTGTCCAACAGTATTTTTATTTTTCATTTTCACCTATGATGCTCCATCCTTGGTTGAGTGGAAAGGACCTTTTATGGGTTCACAATTAATGGCTGAAGTTGCACATTAAAACCAGACAGAGAAAGTGGTCAACCCAGAGAACTGTGAAGTACTTGACGAGAAGCGATGCTCAGTTCTGCCCCGGATACCAAGGAGAGAGAATCAAACTCTGTACATAGATCTACCGTTAGAAAAGCTGCTTTTTTTAACTGTTCGTTTTTTTTTCTAAATGGGAATTTGAACTAGGATTGCCTTAGATCTTATTCTGTTCCTTAAATTGAGCATTTTGCAGTCTAAAGTGTTGTATATATTTTAAGCTGCATGTAAATATTATAGTGGTCATACAGCAACCAATGAGTTGTGGCCGACATGCTGTAGACAATCAGGAATTTCATGCCAGACATTCCGGACCCCTGACCCTGCATCCCCTTTTAAATGGAAAAGCTATGAAATGCTGTAAGAGGATAAACTCAGCCATGTGTGTTGATTTGTTACTCTTATCTGTAATGGCTTTACCCTGCTGTACCATTTTCATCAATCAGGATGTCCTTTTGTAATCTTGTTCATGCTTCGGGGGGGGGGGGGTGAGATAGAGGATTCACATCATGAATCCAAGGTAGTTAGTAACTGAGAATAGCACAGCCTGTGCAATCCTGGAAACAGACACCGTGGATCCTTTAATGGCTGGATCCTTGCACTACTTTCCTAGATAGTCTGATTTTTAGGCAGCAGTAATGGCACATATAGGTAAATATCCGTGCTCCAAAAACTTACCTCAGAAGGTGTACCTTCATCTTCACCTTGTCCCTGGGCGGTTTTGCACATCATTGTCCAAGACATTTGTATGAATGAATGTGGCGTTTATACAGAGCTTTTCAAACACCCAAAGCTCTTTACGGAAGCAGTGGGGAGCCACTTCAACGACCACCACTGTGTAGCTCCGGCCTGGATGATGCGACAGCAGCCATTCTGTGCCAGTATGCTCACCAAACACTAGCTAAGGTGGTGAAGGGGCAGGAGACCATTCAGACCAACTCACCATTCAGATTTGATAGGGCCACAATAGGCAGTTTTAGCCAGGACATTGGGGTACCACCCCTACTCTTTCGAAAGATGCCCAAGGATCCTTTATGACCTCAGAGTCAAGACTCGGGCCTCATTCAAAGGACAGCACCATTTTCACAGCACAGTGTCCCCATCACTGTACTGGGGCATTTGGATGCACACTGATCACAGGATGGGCTAACCCGGGGGTGCCAAGCTCCAGTCCTGAAGGGTGAGAATCCAACGCAGTTTGCAGATTTCCCTGTTGGTCTCCCATCCAAGTACTGGCTGGGTCCAAACCTGCTTAGCATCAGATGGACCACCTAGTCTGAACTGCAGGTGGTATGGCTGCTGAGGAGAGTAAATGGACAGCCAGCGCCTGGCTAAACCATCCATCCAGAGCGGAAGGGAAACACCCATGTGCTGTCTTTCCCAGTCTGAATGCTTCTACTAGGCATACAGCTGTGTGACGGATTACTAGTTTCCATGCCAACAGTATTGGGAACAGTTGGTTGACCATTAGGAGATTTAAATGCTTCCTTTATAAGATTTTCTAGGTTATGCTTTATGAAAGCAAAACATGGAGTCTTGATTTCTACTCTGACAAGCTAGCTACTACCATTAATAATGTAACTTGTCTCCATTGTATCAAGTTGGTTAATTGACACCTGTAAGTTTATATTAGGGTATTGTCTATGAATGATTTATAATCCATAGTGATGTTCATTATTTAAGACATTTAGAGAAAAACATTGTGCAGCCTCCTTGTCCAAATGCACAGAAAGAAACCTTGTACACATCTGTAAAATAAAGACTACTTTTCAATGTTACTGGCAGGTTTAAAGTAATGCAATAAAATGCTATGCCTGACAAGTTTTGTTACAAGTCCTTTGTTGATTTAGTGTGACCTTAGAACTGATTTTTTTTTTGCCCCCCAGAAGAGAAGCAGTGTCAGCTATGTAGGTTTTATAATAGTATGAACTACAAGATGTGCATTTGGAGTTGAAGAGGAAACCAGTGTAAAAGTAGTTTAATTTTTTAAATGGCATCGACCACATTAATGTTTAAGTACTCCACACTATTTCTGTACTTTCATGTCTGTTTGTTCCAGTAGGTGGGCAACTGCATCCTGGAGAGGAGGTAATTCATGATTTATTTCAAGCAGACAATCTGGGTTGAGCTATGTGGGATGTATGCATCCCAGTGGTGGGTCTCACTGGGTCTAACATTTATGGATTCCCACTGCTTGTGAACAAATTAACTGTAAATGCAATAATAGAATACCTCATAGTAGGTATTTTTCGCATTTCAAAAAGTGGGGTCTTTCAGTGTTGGCTAAATACTGTATATTACAATATATATATATATATATATAGTAATATACAGTATTTAGCCAACACTGAAAGAGTTAGACCCAGTGAGACCCACCATCCCCGAAATAGCTAATCAAGTTCCAAGCATCTGCCAGCCTGAAGACAGGATTCCAGTACTTGTAATAAATCACCTACACAGCAAGCATTTCTGCAAACACCTTTTAATCACATTCTGACATGAACAAATTTACTTCTGGCTGGACTCGGACTTGGATGTGGACGCCCTGAGAGAGGACAGGCGGCGTCTCTTGGCGATCTGTTCCTGACGCTTCTCCTTTGCCTCCTGCAGGTAGGACGTGTGTTAGTGTGGAACCGGCGTGACACAGGCCATATTTACACACAGATAGAATCAATGGTATGACGGCAGAGCTCGCCCGGAACTTAGACCAAGCAATTAACCAGCTCTGAATAACCACCCAAGTGAAGAAGGGACTAGGACTCCAATATTGGCAGTTTCGCACCAGAAATGAAAAATCAAGACACAGACCATGAACATTTTAAATATATTCCACAGAAATGACTCTAGCAGGTGCTAGACACCTACACATTGTGTCCTGCTATACAGTGATGCCAGCCAGGTGTCCTGTTAAATGCCAGGATGTTCTGTGCCATCACGCCATCCCATAGGGTCACATGGTGTTATTCAAGCATTAGGAAACGTTACAGTTCAGCACCACTTTAGAATTGTTACAGTATCATCTCTCATTTCTAACAGCTGTGGGCACTTAGGAAACCTTTCCCTGGTGGAAAATTCTGCATGAACCAATGAGCTGAAAGCCATGCAGATACTCAATAAACACGCCCACACTCAGTTTCCATAGCTAATTGAATGGCAGCATGGCAAACAAAAACAAACCAGCTACTTCCACTTTTGAGGCCTTTATGAAGTATGAACCACCAGGAACAAATCATCTGGAAGCTGGAACATTCTCATTCAGCGCAATGCTCAAAACAAGCCATCCCAACGCAAACACCATCTTCAGTTATAACTCAGCCAAAACAAAAGCTGAACCCCTTCATCAGTGACGACACTGCCATTTCTACAAGCATAGGCGCACGCATCTCTCTCTCGCCCACCTATGAGAATGAAGTTTTGGGTCTGAGTACAGAGCTGGCCCTTCTTTTGGCACCACAGAGCAAGTTACAGGATTAAGGGCCTCGTCCAAGGGATCGACAATGATGCAATTACTCCATTGACGAAAAGATTCAAACTAGCAACCTTCTGGACACACAGAGGCTCTGAACCCACAGATGGACAGCCCGCCCCATGAGCATACATATGCTGCCGTTTAGCATCTGCTTATGGAAAAACACCAGTGAAAATGCAGCTGCTGGAGGCCCTACCTTGGTCCTCTTGGCCAGCAGCTTGGCGTACTCGGCGGCCTCCTCCTTGTTCTTCAGGGTGCGCTTCCTCTTCAGAGCGATGCGCTGGCGCTTGTGTTGCAGCACGCGGGGTGTCACCAGACGCTGGATCTTGGGCGCCTTAGTCCTGGGCTTCTTACCTGGTTGAGTGCACAGATAAGCACATTGTCAACAAAGATGTAGCACCAGCACTACACACATTAACCCTAGGAAACCCATGGGGTCATATTTGACCCTACATTTTTTCTGCCTTACATTCAACCCACTCATCAAAATAAAGTAATTTTTTTGTTTTGTTTTGCCTTGCTTTACAACCCAGTGTATCATATGAGCCACCAACAAAAGTAAAATCTATACTTTGATGAGTGGGCTAAATCTAAGGGAGAAATAAAAAGGTGGGGTCAAATATGACCCCGTGGGTTCCCCAGGATTAAGACAGGACCCAATTTCTCTGTATGTCCCAGATCATTCGCCACAGACCCTGCCATCCTGTACAGGAGACCCTGTCTCTCTCAACTGGGGTCCAGTCAGCAGAGTGGGGCTCAATCAGCTATTTGTAATGACTGATACAGTGGAGGGTGCCTCGACATCCATTTTACCTGGGCATAAAGGGTACGTGCACCACCCCAGTTTGAACTGACTGCATTAATCCAGCATGCATAACTACCTAAACTGATTTTCGTAGACTCATCCCTTCACACTCCAGAATGCTGAGCCACCGAGAATGTGAAAATTTGGAAATAATACTGCCATTATTATTATTTATTATCAGTAGTAGTATGCACTTACACACTAATATTTATATTCATGATTTTATATGATCCAAATCATTTTCAGCACTGTCTATATTTTTTTGGCTTACACCACATCAAAAATATATTTCCATTTAATTGTTCACAGCCAGGTCTAAAAGAACCAACACTGAATGTCAGAATCACAAATCTGGGGGGGGGGGGGGGGGGGGGCTGTACTCACACCATTCGGAAAACTGACTAAACTCCTCTGCTCAGATGCTTGGCTGCAGCAGCTGGATGCCCGAGTTACGCCATTTAATTCCCAATTCATTTCATCCATTCGATTCATTCAGGCGGCAACTAAACACACACCTTCCTTCGTGAGGGGCCTCCTCACCACATATTTCCTCACGTCGTCCTCCTTGGACAGGTTGAAGAGCTTACGGATCTTGCTGGCCCTCTTGGGGCCCAGGCGCCGGGGCACGGTGCGATCGGTAAGCCCAGGGATGTCCTTTTCGCCTGGAAATGATGCACACGTGGCCCTTTAAATCGTACCATCTTTAATGAAGATGAATGGATGAATTTGATCCCTTATTTCCCAGTAGCAGGAGAGGCAGAGGTACATTGGAATGCTTTGCCAATGCCATCTTACTCTCCAAGAGAGACACATGCAGGCGAGGGCAAGCTTGGGGACAGTCCGCACAGGGTCCGCCAGCATGCAGCTCCACTGGGGCTTGGAGTTAAGGGCCTTAAGGGCCCACAGACATGTTACTATTCCATCGAGGTTCAAGCAGGTGTCCTTCCGATCAGGAACAGAGGCTTAGTTCACCAAGGCCCCTCACCAAATGTTAGTAACAGCGGGCTAAAAGGAGTTGAGAACCACTGCTTTATCAGCTGAATGAGAGGTCATCCCAAAAACCCACACCAGCTCTCCATGGATCAAGTTCCCACAGCCCCTGCTCTAGACATATTTCTGAACACAATCTCAGGGACCCCCCCTCCCCCCCCCCCACAGTCCACATATTGGCTCCCTCTCAGCTCACAACACAACTGTACCAGGTGTTCGGTGTTCTTGATTGGCTGGGAGCTGGGAGGGGGCAAAACCGTGGAGATTCTGGGGGTCCCCAAGGACTGGGATGAGGAACACTGCTCTATAACACCAGAAGCCTTTTTCCAGGCGGGATACACACCTTTCCTGATGATGACCAAGTTGAGCACGCTGAGGTTGGCGTCGACGATGCAGCCACGCACGGACTTGCGCTTGCGCTCGCCAGTCCGACGGGGGCGGTAGCACGAGTGGCCCTTGCTGAGGAGCAGACGGACGCGACCGTGGGTCAGCACGCCCTGCTTCATGGGGAAGCCCTGCTTGTCATTGCCACCGCTGATTCGCACCACGTAGCCCTTAGAGCCGCAGAGCAAAGACGACATCAGGACAGCAGACAGACACTGACAAAGCTCTTTAGGGCCATTCGGCCAGATCCCCTATCGTCTTCAATCTTTGGCAAAGGTCCGCCGGGCCATCGCACCTTCCACTCGTCGCCCAGTGGGTCTGCCGCCACCTCCGCGGCCATGCGCTTCTCGTAGAAGATGCGCAGCTTGCGTTCATCGTCCACTTCGATCAGCTTCTGGCAGCCAGTGGCTGGGAACGAGATGTTCAGCTAGGATACGAGAGAGAGACAAGTTCAGTTAAAGAAACACCTTCTATTCTAACACACGTAAAAGCAATCAAATGAACAAATTACTAGCCCTAAGCCCTAGAGAAGGCGCGTAGACGGACAATGCCAGCTACCCTCACAGACGGAAAAACGCGAAAGGAATTGACACCGATCAATAATACTTAGCAGTAAGTAGATCTATAAAGCTAAAATAAAGCATCACTATTAAATTTAAAACGTCATATTTGTTTACAGCTGGAAAGCAAGCCTTATGCAGAAAATGCGCCCGGGCCGTCATAGAAAACGGGCATAAAGCATGCAGTGGGGCTTGAACTACGTATATTATTCCGTAAAATAAGCAGCATAATATGGGAGAATCTTCTGACTCACAACTGTGGAGTATTTAATAATAAAACAAAACAGGAGGGCGGGTATAATTACTTTTAGAAGTCACCTGGAGTGTTATTACAGAGTTCGCAACGCGAATGTTCAGCCCTACTACTGGAGGCAGCCATTTTTAACATCCCACCTATCTGCCGGTGGGGAGCAATCGACATCCATCTGCGATTATACGGTTCCCAACAGACATAATACCTAAGCGATCGTGTTGTCAAGACTGTAAACGTTGGCGTTATGCGACCATCGCGACGTCAAAGGCAAATTTCCAGTGCTAAATATACATGTAACTTGGCCCTACCTTCATTTTGTGTGATATTCACACACATCTACGGTCCGCCACAGAAAGAGAAGGAACTTCCGGCCCACGCGCTCACTTAGCCACGACCAGTTATCGCGAGATTTCATGTGTATTTATTTGGGGGGGGGTGGAGGTATTAACATGTAGTTCATGCCTTTGTGCGTGTGTTTAGAATGATCTGTTTTCTTTAAACGTGGTTACTTGTAAACATACAGTTAATAGATTTCCTGATTTAACTAATTCACTTTATATTTAATACTAAACTAATGCCATGTCTAAAATGTATTTAATTACATATAGACTTAGATATTCACTTGTACGTATGTGCCATGTCAACTTGTGTATTGACGTATATATACTTGTTGGGAAGTATTTGTTCATTGTTTAATTTTTAATGTTGAATGAACGTCACGTCTTTAAACTGTTACTTAATTATGTACGTGAACTGCGTGAGCATTCTCATCGAAGTATGACAGGATTGTAAACTTCGGTGGAGGATACGTGGTTTCCTGCGTCCTTTGACGTAAATAACATTTTTTGTAAAAGCGGGAATGGGGGTAATGTTATACATGAAACAACGTGGAACATCCCTATTGTTTTCCCGAAACGTAGAGGCAACAGGAATACGCTGGAGCGCGGCAATTAACTTTCCGGCAAAACATCCTTCTTCTGAACATTTATTGTTTGTAGAAATGGTCATCCGCATACCAGGCCAATGCACACAAAGCAATGAGTAATCAGACATGAATTTAATTAAGTGTATTCGAAGTGTTTTATGAATTAAGTATCCCGCCGTCTTAAACTGCACATTATATTTGTAAGCGGGCGGTGACATATTTAAGAAGTACTTTGTTGATGAAGCGCGATGTTCGATAATTTGTATAAATGACCATGCTTCTATTGCTAATATTCACAGTATGATATAACCAACTCCTAAGACCATAACAATACTAACAGCACGTTGCATTTAACAGTACCATCCCTGGTATGACTAAAAAGAATATTCCACAATGGATATTATTATTGCGTTTTAAATATGTATTTAGCAGCATCTGACAAACAAGTCCATTATAGTGATCTTTAGCCTCCTTTGTTTAAACGCGAAAAAAACCCCACGTGATCACAATAACACATGCCGTCATCATGCATATAAATACGTTGTGCAAGAGTACAAGTTTTGAATACTTCAGCTGCCTGTTACAGAGGAGCGGACGAGGTGCGCATGCGCGGCTCGCTAGCTGGAGCGCTCGCTGCCGTAGGCTGAGCTTTCGGTGTCTAATGAGCGCAGCTGTCGGGTCGCGCTAGTCGCGTAATTTATTGACATTGCAACGTGTGACTGTTGTGCGAGTGCTGCTAGCACCCAGGTATAGTCTATAGCTGCGATCAGACCGCCGGTCAGCAGAAACTGCTGAATGTTTACGTCAGGAGAGCTGACATCCTTTCATCGGATCGTCTTTGCCACCACCAGTTGGTAATCTTCTTCACTGAAGTCCGTAGCTTTAAGAACTGCACACAAAAAAACAAAAAACATGAGCGATCTTGTGTTCTGGAATCAGCTGAAGGCTGGCAGCTCCGAGGTCGACTGGTGTGAAGGCAATTATCTCATTTATCCTGGAATTGCGGAGTTTTACAACACGGTTAGTATTTATTCTTTTCCTTTTGTGATTTGCCCCTCGTACGTTCGAGAGGCAGTGGTACATGAACGTGTTGCTGTAGGTTCAACACTTTTATAGAATTGGCTAAAAATTAATTCCGGAGTTTCCTTGCAATATAGCATGTCTGTCATTTTGTTGTTTATCTAAATATTTGTAAACCACATGCGAATGTGTGAATGTCAAAGTCAAGCCAAAAAGTATATGAAGGAGCAGAGACAGTGAGTGTTTTTATTTTAATTAACTGCATATAGAGAGTAAACTGTCAGTAACGGGCAGCGTGTGATTGCACGGGGATCCGTGGACCGGACACGTGGGGAGTACAAACGTTATAAACACCTGTCAAGCTGCCGGGAAGGTGCTGCCAGCGAAACGCGAAGTTAATCGTGCATCCGCGGAAGTGGGTTTCTTTGAATGTCTGCGAGATGCTGGCATCCATTCATGCCGTTTTCATTACTGCGATGCCTTACGATTCATGATAAGGGACACTTACGTGCATGAAGCGGAAAAATGCGTGATGCGCAGAAATGCGATGTCAGTCGATTTAGTATTTAAGAACTGGATCATTGCTCATTTTTTTCGTTTTTGTCATTTCAGATCAGCAACGTGCTGTTTTTTATTCTGCCACCTATTTTAATGTGGTTATTTCGACAGTACGCCACACATTTCAACAGTGGAATATACCTAATATGGACGCTGCTGGTTGTAGTTGGTAAGTTTCATTTTTGCATTAACGTGACCAAAATAGGGTTGCATTTCTAACCACATTTCACACAGAATAATCGCTTACTCTCGTAACTCGTAAAGGCAGGGTCAGCGATGGTTATGCCAGTGTTTTATTGGTATGGATAGCAAAAGAGTGTTTAAATACACCCAAGATATTCAAAGAAATTCCTATTGATCAGTTGGCTAACTGATGCAAAACAATATGGTATTGTGTAGTGTTTTTTAAGCCGGTCACATTTTATTTAAAAGACGATAACGCAAGAGTTGATTAAACCGAAGGACTTCAGTCTGGGAGTGCAGCGGAACCAAAGGCAGGCAGTCCATAGTTAATTGCATCAACGGATGTCAGTTTGTGATTAGACTATCTGGCAATCGACTGACCTCCGCAAACATGTTAGGGCGTGTACGGTTAAAGCGACACGTGTTGATCTGTTCAACTGAATGAGATCTCTTTATACGCGTCCCTATCAATGTCAATTGCAATCATTGTTGACATAACCCCTGGCCGGAAAAAATCAGTTATCTCCATTTAAAATGCGCCTTTCCGCCCTATTGGAACAGGCACGATGTCTAATAATGGTCTCCTGTCCGCAGCCCAACTCGTTATGTGCTCTTTGGCCTTTCACTCAGTATTGAAATCACATATAGCAAAACAAGGGAAGTGGGAAGTGCTGTAATCAGCAGTGTTCTGTAAACATTTGCATTGCTTTATATGAGTCATTCAAAAATTCATTGAAATTGAAGTTGCTGAGCCTGTCCATTGTGTGCTTTTCCCGAACAGTATCAAGTAGGCTACAATCAATCTCACATTTTGTGTGGATATTAATAAATATTCACTATGTTTGTCAGGTTAAGTTTCATCCATCCATCCATCCATTTTCCAACCCGCTTATCCTGTTCAGGGTCGCGGGGGGTCCGGAAGGTTAAGTTTCAAGAAAAACTAAATACAATTTGGCTTTGCATTAATGTAGAATCTGCAACACTAGTCTGGTGGACCTTCTTGAAGAATGCTGTAGATACATCTGGATGTTATTTGGATAGCACCGGCTCAATCTTGGCACCTTCCAAGCACCATGGAATGCACTTGCTATTGTTCATTAAAAGCCCTCCTGAATTTGTGTGCCTCTGGCTAGTTTCTAGAAATATTCTGACGGCAATTTCTGTGGTCTTCTAAATGGTTCCTGCATTCAACACATTAAATTCAGGCCCCAGAATGATAAACCTTGTACAAAATCGCTGGTCTTTATTGCTGGATTCTCTGATAGCCTACCAATGCCCAGTCACGTAAACTTCACTCTTTTCTCATCTCTTAATGCCCGCGCTCTTCAGTCAGTTAATAACTGTATTCTCTTGCTACAGCATGACTTGACTGAGCTCTGCAGTCTAAATTAGTTCTCAGGGCTGTAGTGGTGCCTTTGACCTTGTGCTCTGCTGTTAATCCAGAATGATGCGGTGTCTATTTTGGGTCTCATCCAGTTCTTCCCCCCCTTCTGACTCAGGTATCGGCTCCACGTACTTCCATGCCACCCTCAGCTTCCTGGGGCAGATGCTGGATGAGCTGGCCATCCTATGGGTCCTGATGTGTGCCATTGGCATGTGGTTCCCCAAGAGATACCTGCCTAAAGTCTTCCGGCGAGACAGGCAAGGACACTGAGAGAACCTGAGCAGTATACACATACAGTAGCACACCGGGAAAAAGCAGTGAAGCTCTTGTTGAGTTTAGAAGGGTCTTTGCGACAGTGTGTTTTTAAAATGTGACCTTGTCCCATTTAAGCCCTGAGAACTACACACCTCTCACATGCAGGCCCACGTCAGAGTGGCAAGTAATGGGTATGATTTAACCTCACGGAGATCTTAACAGCCCATCATATAGATAGGGCCATAATCAGCCAGTGCACTGAAAGGTGGACATTTCTGACAGGCATTCAGCTGCTCTGTTGTTAGTGATTAATGCTTATTGTAAAGTGCTAAATCGTTTAACGCAGTGCTTAATGAATAGCCAGGGCTGTAGCCAGCTAGGAGGTCAGCGAGGTCAGGACCACTGCAATTTTTTAAGGGCTAAAAAAACAATTTTAAGCTAAATATTCACCTGAATAAAAATAGGCTACATGAGGCTAACTAACATTTTGCATAACATCATTAATAACATGTAACGTTATTAATGACATATATATAAATATATAAATGACGTGTATATATAAATATATACATCGTAAAATTATGTGTATATATAAATATATATAAATAACGTGATTTGAAGAGACCTACCCCCCTCCACCCTTGGGTCCTGGACCACACTATTTTTCCAACCCTGGCTTTGGCCCCATGAAGAGTATATATTAAATATTAATAATGTTTTCAATCAACAGTAGTTATTGTGTCAGATAAATCATTCAGGAAATATTTTAGAACCGTTTCTAAAAGTCGGTATAAGATGTCTTATGGTAATTTCACAGTGGAATACTTCTCCCACTTACTGTAGGTCTAAGTAAAGGTTAAGTGAGGTTAGATTATTCACTTGATTTATTTATTTATTTATTTTTAAACATTCAATAACTGACAAATGTGAAATCAAAAATGCAGATCCTCCTGATGACCACAAAAGTCTGTTTTGTGACCCATATTGATGTGCAGTTCCAGCAGCTGGCAAACTTTGGTTCAATCTGGAAGTTGCGCATGTCGGTTTTGCAGATTCTGTGAAATGGATAAAGACTATTAATTCCATGGAGACTTATTTATTTATTGGCAAGGTGTTTAACGTGTAGAATCCACCCCCCCCCCCCACCTCAGAATAGGGTGTGTAGCTCTGTGGATCATTAGAGATTAGAGAATTACAGGGATTTGCAAGGTCTGCGTAGTCCATAAGCCCAGTAGCTCTTGGAACACTCTGACCCTGATCTCTCACTTTGGACAAAAGCATCTGCAGAATAAATAAATGCGAATGATGTGATGCCATGGAGCCGTATTCATTTTCGCTTCTCCTCCTAAAGGCAATTTCTTCAATGATTCTGTGGCTTATCCCATTGCGTACATTGTTTGTGACTGGATGGTTTTTCAATTGCTGCAGGTCAAGGTTCAAGATGGTGGTGGCCATCCTCTCAGGGATCACCACAGGCCTGGCATTCATCAAACCTTCCATTAACTCCTTGTCACTGATGACCCTGGGGATTCCCTGTACTGCTTTACTTATCACAGAGCTCAGAAGGTGAGTATCCACAGAATTCTGGGAAGCGTAGTCCACAAATTCAACTATCAGAAGCCAAACCTATCTTCAAAGCTTGGCCAGCAAAATGTTTGAAAATGACCACCATACTTCCAGTAATAAATGTTGTCATCATATATTTATTGTGCTACTGCTTGGAAGATACAGGAATGAGCAGTCTGGCAATATCTTCCATGTAGTGATACAATTGGTGTAGAAAGAAAATTGTTTGTGTATTATACTGCTCACTACCAAGTTTGTGGTTTACCTTCAATAAACAGGTCATGATGTCTGGTCAGAGACATTGCTGTTCAATTGCAGTACTTGCACCAGATGTATTTCTCTGGTGCTCTAATCACAGCAAGAATGCCATTCACTCCCATTATTTTGAGAGAAGCCTGACATTTCTTTGGCTGATATCTCAGAAACTAGGCAACTCCCAGCAAAACAACCTAGATGGATGGATAGCACTAATGCCGCTCTAAAACATATATTTTTTCCAGGTTTTGGGGTGAACTTCCACTTTAATGTGTTTAAAAAAGCAAAGAGCAGCCATCTAATGAAATGGTCAGACCTTTGAAATTTAAATGACTGCAATAAAGTTTAAGATCGCCTTTCAGCCTTGAAAGTGTTTGACAATGAGTTCTGACAGTCCTGGGAGTATTTACATCTCGGCTATCTGAGGAATTTCCTCTTCCCCCTCATAGAAAGGTTGGCGTCACCAAGTGTTATTGTAAAAGCTGGCTTTCGTTGTGCCAGTGATTGTTGACCGGTGGTTTTGATAAGCTCCCTTTGGAGACGCCGGGCTTGTTGTGGTGGCAGCAGCAGAAGTGACAGTGGCTGATGTAACACGGGACTACCACCTTGCTGAGATGTCGTGGCACTCAGCACTCAGTCTTACTCCAGCTCCCTCCACAGTATGAGTGGCGGCTTATATTTTCTTATCCTGTAAATTGTAGACTAGAAGTGGAAGTTCAATGCCCCGGTTTCCTGTCAACGGAGGCCCGATTTTCTTTTTTTTTTTTCTTTTCTTTTAAGGGTTTCCTCTTCCTCGGGACCCCCACCCCCACCCCAGTTTAGCCCTGGCTCTCAGAAGGTGGGGGGTTCATTCACCCCACCCAGGCTTCTCCTATTGGGTGTCCCGGGGCTTTGTGCCTGTTTGCTACGGATGCACTTCCTGCCCTGTGGGTGTGTGAGAATCTTCCAGGGTCAGGCTGAGTGGACACATTTGGCTCTCTGCAGCACGTATAGCCAACATTTTCCCAATTTCCCTATGACGGAATTCCTGATGACCCAATTTGGAATTCGGCGAGGGTTACATTGTCTCTCCTCTGTCCTTGCACCTGAGGGTGCCCATACTAAACGTACCCCTAGAATAGAGATCCGGCTCACTGCACAATTGAAACAACCACAACCAATGGCAGACCATTTTTGAAGCCGATTGGTCAGCGCACAAAGTGTGCGAACTGCCAAACACCGGCAGAGCTCACATTAATATCCAGCCTAAACTGTAGCAGCTGAAAGCTCCATCAGTGTTAGTAATAGCTGGCACCTAGACTGTGAGATGTCAAGGCGGCACCACATCAAAACTATGAATCAGCTCTCATTTCAGCCCTTTTGTGAGTGCCTCTTTGTCTGTCGCAGGTTTCTCTTGGAGAGAGCCCCAGTTCTTATTTTTGTGTGCGTGTATCTATGGTTTAATATTACCCCCCTTTCCCCGGCTCGTCTCTGCCCTTGTAAGGTCATCATGTTCCTGAGCCTAGTACCCAACTTTTCCCCAGGGCCAAAGGCAATGTGAAGGGTGCCTGAACCACTCTTACGGGCCCTATCAATGACAACCGGGATGGTGGGATTGAAATTGTGACTCAGAGTAACTGACTTAATGTGGCCGGTGGGGGGGTGGGGGGGGGGGGGGTGG
>JAODKL010000017.1:8178468-8189143 GCA_026780765.1 Petrocephalus schoutedeni
GGGGGGGGGGGGGGGGGGGGGGGGGGGGGGGGGGGCGGGGGGGGTTGGATGCGTGATAACAGCCTCATGGCAGAATACGGGCTCTGCCTTAAAATACAGCGACTGTTTCGTTTGTGCTAAATGTGAATATGCATAGACGGTTGTTTGGTTTTACCCTCCTACATAGAAAGTCTCCTGCTTGGCTCTCTTGTTAAAACAGCGTCCCGGAATGCTCTCAAGGCCCTCCCTCAGTATTGTCAGCATGTTTTGTTTTGTTTTGTTTTTTTTCTCTCTTCAGCATCGTGTGTGCGCGTGTGTGTGTGTGTGTGTGTGGCCAAACCTCCCACAATTCATTCTCTGGAGTGTTTGCGCGGCAGGGACAACGTGTCCCTTTGTCGGGCTGGGAGCTAAGACAGAGCTGGTTTGTAAGCCTTTGGATGAGCCTGTGCCATCTGTGGGCCGTGTCACCACAAGGCCTGCTGTATAGGCCCCCCCCCCCATGTGTCTGTGATGTGGCATTTCACATCGCAGTGAGCAGGCAGCACGTGGGCAGGCTGACTTTGTCCCGAGACTCTTGCTGTAGGCTTCATGCTCTATCCGTGAAGGCCTCTTGAAAGCGAGTGACTTGGGTAGTATGGAGCGGCTCTGAGCGGAGACGGGGGAGGTCTACATTCTGCCTTTTTCTTGCCTGAAGAGGTGAACTGTTTTAATCAGTTTAGCCAAATTACATAAAGCTAAATTTTACATTGCGTACAGTCTAGTTAGGTGGTGATGACCTAACGCCTTCGAGATTTCTTAGTTTACTCTTGTGTCACCAAATGACATTTTCAGCTTTCCCATCCTCTTTAACAAAATTTGTGTCGCTGTTAATAGTTCAGATTTGAGCCATTTAATGATCTGTCTTGAGAGCTTTCATGGTGAGGCTATATATAACTTGAAATGCAATCAAATTCGCTGACATTTGGAAAATGTTTGTCTCTTGAATGCAAACCGCGTCTTCATGTCTGTACTCTCCCAGGTGTGAGAACCTCCGTGTGTTCAAGTTGGGCCTCCTCTCCGGCCTGTGGTGGACCCTGGCCCTCCTCTGCTGGCTCAGTGACAGGATTTTCTGTGAGATGTGGTCTTCTGTAAACTTTCCATACCTGCACTGTGCATGGTAAGGGTAGGCGGACTCCCTTTCTCCCTCGAAGGATGTTAGAAAATCTTTTACTTGAGCCTTGTCGTCAACTTGCCCCTTATCGGGTTATTTTAAGTTCTATACTTGCTGTTGATGCCTGCGTGATGCTGTATTTATAACTTAGTCTAAAATGGGGTTTCTTAATGCAGTCCTCTGGAGCTCCCTGGGAAGTAGGAGGGAGCAAAAACATTGATGGTATGGTGGTCCCCGAGGACTGCTTTGAGAAATTCCTGGTCTGAGAACAATGCAGCTGGCTGTACGAAGTGGCCACTGGGCACGTGTTCCCTCTCACAATGACCTTACGATGACCTCACGATGACTTCCTCTCCGGCTTCCTCCAGGCACATTCTGATCTGCCTGGCTTCCTACCTGGGCTGTGTGTGCTTCGCCTACTTCGATGCGGCAGCTGAGGCACCAGAGCAGGGCCCCGTCATCATGTTCTGGCCTAGTGAGAAGTGGGCCTTCATTGGCGTGCCCTACGTCACCTTGCTGTGCGTCCCCAAGAAGTCCTGCATCAAGATCACGTAGGCCTCCGTGTGGATCACCGAGGACCGTGAGGAGTTGAGCATTTTCATGCAGGATGGACATTCTGAGAGCAACGGGTTCCATGCTTGCTGTGGTCACTGGCAGTGAAAAGAATAGTACAGATGCACAGGTAAACCAAACTGATCTTTGTAGGACAAATCTGATGGAGGACAGAGGGCTTCCTGGACTGTGATATCAACGGTTTTCTTCTCAGAACCTCAACAGCGAATGGTGACATGTCACTGGTACCCCTCTAAGCCCACTGTAACTGGAGCTACTTCCAACCATTTCCTTGGGTTGTTGTTGCCTCTCACAAGGCTTCATTTTAGTCTGATAACACTGCAAAAAATACTTCACAAAGGAGTGAAACTGTTTTCTAATGTACTTTTTTTATCATTGAACTTTTTGTATTTGGCTTTAAACTTGATAGATGATGATAGTGCAGTGGAATTTGAGGTTAATTTCTGTGCTCGACGCGAGCATCCCTCACGTCAGTATCCGACTAAGCGACGCGTGAAACTATCCAAACGACGTCGCAGCCCTCGGGCCATATAGGCGGCGGTGTGCAGTGTGCTTCTTTCCTATGACTGGTCTGCTTTTCAGGCTTTGGTGACTGTCAGTAGGCTGAAATGAATCTGCTTTAAAATTTTAATCTACCTTTCTGCTACTCTGTCTGTGTTCAGCTTGGATGTTCGGATACGGGATGCCAGTAGCATGTTCATTTTACTGCACGAAGAGAGAACCTGTTAAGATTCTTATGGATGTATTGTGGAGCCATGACCATTGCTTTGAGGTACTCTCTCTGCTGTGGGAAATATATGTGACTTGTTCATGTGCAGTAAGGTCTGGCAGATGGACTCTGCTGACCTAAGCTAATCGCCACCCAGGTGCACTTTTCATGGTGACCGGTGGCTATAACCAGACTGTTAGGCCTTGGGGTGAAATGTTTTTATGTGGTGAACTGTCTGGGATATGATTTGGGGGGTCCACAATTAGGTTGAGGGTAAGCTAATTTGCACAAAATGTTTTTTTTTTTTTTTTTTAATAATTTTTAAAGATTAATACGAATTTGTAATTAAAGGGCAAACCATTTCACAAAATGTTCACATTTTGTCTTTTTTCAATAAACAAATCCAAAATTCCACGAAGATGATGTATCCCTGAAGGTTCATTTAATGTCTTTATGCCATTTTTGTTTAATATACTGTATAAATGCAGCTATTTATCGGTCTCAAAACTGGGATTTATGGCCTCGACAGCATCGAGCCCTGATATGTGCAAGAAGCAGGCACAGAACCAGATCGCACACGGACACTAGCAAATACGGCATCGTTTGTAACGGACATCTGCCATGATGGATCATTATGGAGAGCGGGATATATGGGTTTTGTCAGGGAACATAGACAATGAGTCCCCCGTTGTATGTGAGTGAAATTATGGACTGTCTGGGGAGGGAGCTGAGAGGGAATAAAAGCAGGGACCATTTGGGGGGGGCAGGACCGGGCTGAGAAGCACTGTGGTGGTGGAAGCTGTTTGCTTTCCATTTGCTTGACGCTACTCTGGCTGATTTCTTTTACGACAGACTGGGGATTTGGTGGAGCAGCAGGAGGTGGGGGCTAATGCTACAGTATAAAAATGCCCTTGGCAAAGAGCGTCACATGCATATCATTCATCCAAGGCTGTGAATGCCATCCCGTGTCATCTCTATTAAAGGTCGCTATATGCCTTTAATAGAACCTTCATGATACTATAGTTATTACTACACTGGACATTTAATAGAAGAGGCTTGCACTAAATAAGCAGCTTATGTAGGGAATTCAGCTGAATCTGATCTAAACTTCAGCCTTAAAGCATGAACTTCTACATAGTTTCATATAATGGTGTTTTAAATGTAAAAGTCAAAGGACTAGCAGTGCATCCTCTCCCAGGCCTTGGCTCTATGCTGGGCCTGTAGGCAAGAGCTGATGATGTCACGAAACAGTCTGAATGCGCCTCCTGAAACTGACTGGGGCCATCTCCACCCAGGACCCATCCTGTGCAGTTTGGCTGGCAAACCTCCAGGTCACTAGAGGGCGCACTTTGACAGTGTCACTGAATTGTACCTGAAACACGAGTATGAAATTACATAACCGATTGTAAAGCTGGTTTCTGTTAATGACCCGAATGGTCTGAACAAAATATGTGGGGCTGGACTGCAAAACATTTTCAGTGACTATGATATGACTACATTGGGAGGGTATTAATATAAATAGAAGTCATTAAGTAACAAAGCAAAATTGACTCATGACACCGCCCAGAAACAACAAGTATTTTGCATGCAAAAGCACATTAGTAATTTTTATCTGAATGACTATTGCCATAATTATGATGACACACATTATGGAAACATATACTAGCACATTGAATGAATGTCCCCTATAGCTCAGCAGACAGATACTTTCAGCATCTTGCATCAGCTTTGAAGCAGACGTACACTTCTATTCGACTTAGACTGGACAAAGCTTACTGCTGTTCCTGCAATCAACACTTACGTATGTATAAGACTGTCAGCGGTGTAGAGATTAAAGGAATTATGTATGAATCATGACCTCATTAATTATTAATAATGATTTACTTTGTTGTCTGACCTGATTCTGTGCCAGTTCTTTTTTTCCATCTACCATACCTTTTTAAGGCTTGTGTTCCGGCCTTGAAGCCTCCCAGATTTCTGTGTCATTGTGCTCACCTGTGTCTTTCTTTTCATGATGTGAAGCCTCCCCTTCGGAGATCCGCTTTGCCTTTCAGCTGACAGTGCCGGTGTGTCCCATTCCATACTCCCAATGGGAGAAGAAATATTAGATGGATTGTAAGGCTCCTCACAGATTGCCAGAGGTCGGAGTTCACCGCTGAATGTCTGAATCTCTTTTCCAGCTCACCCTCAGGGGCCAAACGAGAAGAGTTGTTAAAAATGTCCAAGCAGATCCATCCTTCTGACAGGGGATGCCAGCAGTTAGCTCTGCTGAAGAGCTCCCACTGTCCTGAACATAGTCCCACTCCAGCCCTACTGGACAATTTATCTGTCTCGCCATGGGCCTTTCTAGGTGAACTGCCTGTCTCAGGCTTAGGGCGATGTTTCTCAATCTGGTCCTCGGGGGCCCACAGACAGTCCGCATTTTGTGCCTCCGTTTCTCTCAGTATTCGTCCATCTGTATTTGTGTGACATTATAATCGGTTGTGAAATGAATAAAAACAGAAAATAACTCTTTTTCGGTACAAGTTTATTTATTAATTTAAAAGCAAAGCAGCTGGAGTTAATGGTTTTTCTAAAAAAAAAAATAATAAAATGAAAAATAGGCGTCTGATCTCAGAAGACATCAGATTCTACATAAGTCACCTGGGTTACTTGTAATAAAGAGAACGGTAATGACTAGTTTTGCTGGAGCTGTAAAGAATATAAGGCGAAGTTCAAGTTAAACAATAAACTTGGCAATGTCTTTGCATACAGAGGCAATCGTCTGCTGAGTTCCAGCTGAATGTACTGAAGCTAATACAATATGAGGTCGGTGTCCTTAGCTCGTCCCTCAGAATAAAGCCGTAACGCCTTGTAATTTCTTTGTCACCGCATTTAATTTTGACACCCCAACTGTAGAATAGTATGAGCAATGGTTATTAATAAAGAAGTGATGCTGGCAAGCCTTTTTGGGACAAACATTTTAACTGGCGTTTCTTGCATATGCATTTTATCTCATATTTTGCTTGGTTGGAGATTATATTGAAATACATTTGAAAAGTTTGTGGGCATCTTTAAATGAGAAACGCCCTCTCACCCGAACAGCCCAATAATTCAAGCAATCCATGATTTCTCTCCGTAGCACAAAAATAGGGACCCAGAGAAGGGGTTAAGGAACATTAAGATTATAATTATCCGGATCTTGTGATCCAGCGTCGTGCCGTGAAAGTGCGCTTTTCATGTATTAAGCGCGGCGCTGCTCCGCAGTGCGAAGCTCCCTGCGCCTGGCCGCCTGCACTCAGCTTTTAGAAGCGGTAAGTCGGTAAATGGTTAATACGGAAAGAAATTTAATACGGCGCAGATATTTCTTATATATTTATTGTAAACTACTTAAGAATCGTTGTCTTGATTCCCTCGTATTACTCACCCGGAAGGACTGCAATTGTTTGTTGTTGTTTTCCAACAAAGTTTCTGCTGATCCCAAAAACTGATGAACCGCTGCAAAGCAAGTTTTATTGGTTTGTTTTAATACTTCCCGATCCTCAACAAAACTAGATCAGAACATGTATGGAGATAATACGATGTTGTGAAAGTGCCTTTGTTTTCCTACATTTTTTTTTAGTTTTATATATGATTTGATTAAATTTGACCTCAGCGGCTAATACAAGTTTTACTGTATGTAAAAAAAAACTGCAAAGAATCCATTGTCTGTTTCAGTCCCATTTAAACAGTGGCAGAGGAAACGTGGTCATGCATTACCTAAATGTAGGCCACGGGGCAATAAGCTTAGGCGCTGGATCACATGATGTCTTTTAACCAAGGGGTTTATTTTAGAAGATTTCAGCGCCATGGTCAGCTATCTGCTCTAAAAAGTCAAAATATGACACAGAAGCAACTTGGTTCTCTCATGAATGAAAGGTGAAGGACAGAACATTATTTTAAGAGATACCACTACAATTATTCAAACAGCATATGTTTATTAATACTGATCCTTTATTTCAGGGGTGGGCAATCTTATCCGCAAAGGGCCGGTGTGTATGAAGGTTTTTGCAACTCCCTAATTCACTAATTAGAGGACTGACTGGCTGAAGAATTCTCACACCTGGGTTTGAACAGCTGACCTTATCCCGAAAACCTGCATACACACTGGCCGTTTGCGGATAAGATTGCCCACCCCTGCTTTGTTTGCCAATCGTACAGGCACGTTGGAATGTTAGTTTTCAAATATATTAGTTTTGTTTAATACAGTGGTCCCCAGTCCAGTCCTCGGGGACTGCTGGACAGTCCACGTTTTTGCTCTCTCCCACCTCCCTGCCAGACAGTCTACATATTGGATCCTGCCAGGGAGCTGGGAGAGAGCAAAAACATGGACTTGCGAGCGGCCCCTGAGGACTGCGTTGGGAAACACTGCTTTAAGGCGAACGCAGAGAAGAGCAAATTTTGGTGAGAGAACACAGGGTAAGCCATTTTTAAGGATTAAAGGTCTTGCTAAAGGGTTTAACAGTAATGTGACTATACTGCCTGGCATGGGATTCAAACCGGTGACCTTCTGATCATAAACACAGAGCCGCACACCATCAGACAACACTGACTAACAGCATACAAATTATGTTAACTGAACGAATGTTCAGACTTTGTCCACCTTTGAAGTATTAATAATGGGGACTTGAACTGATAATTGCATATTGTGAATTCCTGTCATTAAATCTAATGCCACTGCAACATTTCTGTATCATGACAGAACGGAGGCCACCGCCCATGCTGTGTGCTGGTGCCCTCTGGTGGTAGGGGCACATGCACGGAGGTATGAGGCCTGACAGACATGTGAGTGGTGACAGAGCTTCCATGGTTTCCATGGAGACGGGAGCATCAGCAGTCGGGCCTACAGAGCAAGTACTTGGCCTGCGCCGGCTCTCGTTTGCCTACCAGGACCTGATGGAGATACCGCATGACATCATTGTGGAGCAGCGGGACACCTTGGAGGTGTTGGATCTCAGCTACAACCTGCTAGAGGAGTATCCTTATATGTAATGCTCACGTGTGGCCAATAACATGACAGGGTTCAGGGATTTGGCAGGCAGCTGTTGCACCACATAGAACTGACAGGCAGGGTCTGTATTGTCATATTTCTTTGGTAGGTTTTCATGCTAATGTAAGCGGTATTACACACTGGGTTAAAAAGTTCCTACCAATTATGGAGTTAATCCATCCATCCATCCATCCATACATATATCTTTCAACTGCTTAGCTTGGTCTCAGGTTTTAACATTTAATCCTAGAGTGGATTGTAGGTGGGGCAGGAGCTGATCCCAGCAACACAGCGTAAAAGGCAGGGGTACAGCCTAGGCATAATGCCAGCTCATTGCAGGGAACACGCACACTCTACAGTCTCACACATTATGGGTAATTTAGACGATTCAGACATACCGGTTAGTCTAAGTCAGGGTTCCCCAATTACTGCAACAATGTTTGCGGATTTCCCTGCTCAGACACACCTACTAAACCCGGCAATTAGCTGGTGAGCTGGATAAGGTGTTTGGGCAGGGAAACCTGCCAGCTGTGGTGCACACTGGCCCTCCAGGACCAGAACAGGTCTAAGTGCCAGTCTTCCAACTGTGGCCAGAAACCCTTCTGACACCAGGAGGATATGCAGAGTGGAGGCTTCATGGACTTCATGTAGGATATTGTTTTTTGAGGGGTGCAGGTTTCACGTGGAATGTACAGAAGGTACTATATTTACTTATTTAACTGACAATTACTGCCATTTTTGCCATTTTCATTTATACAGGATATTTTAACCATAATAATGTCTATTCATTTTGCAACCTTGTACCCAGGACTGCTACGTCGTGGCCCAGGGCCTATTCTAGGCTGCAGAGGGCTCTAGATAATGTAAGAACAATCTGTGCTAAGTATTTTCTCAAAGGGAGGCTCGCACTCCCTCCATCCTCCCTGTGTTTGTACACATTTCCTCAAGGCTTTTTATGCAGTCCAGAAATACGCAGTCGGCTGAATTGATGTCTTTAAATTTCCTTTACTGTGTGTGGGTGTGCAGTCTGATAGACTGGCATCTTGCCCAGGGTGTGCCTAGTGCCCTGTGCTTTTTGGGATGGACTCCAGGCACCCAGTGACCTTGTACTGGGAAAGTGATTATGGAAAATAGAAGCAAGGATATTTTCTCAGTGGCGGAAGAGGAGGGCCTCGTCCAGGGATTTGGACCAGGAGCTTTTGTGTTATGAATTATCTATGACCTCTAACTACCTGCTACACATATATATGACTTGTGGATTTTTCTTTATTGGGGAGAAACTGTGTTTTATAAACTAGGGGCTCTTTACCTCACCTACCCTGTTTTATACCCTTGGTCATTTCTAAATAAATGTACATGAAACCAAGTGGAAAGTAGCAGGATGTCTGATGAGCAAAATATTCCTGTTAAAATTGAATGTTGAATATTTGAACTATTTTAGGGTTTAAAATGGAAACTCCAATGGCATGCTTATTTTAGGAATGGTCCAGTTCTTGTGGTGACACCTTCCTTAACGCAGGTAATAACGGAGCCTGGTTCTGCTAGGAGAACTGGAGAAGCTAAGTACCCTTATCCTGGATGGTAACAACTACAACTCGCACGTCAAATTCCCCTATTTGCCCAGCATCACCACCGTGTGCATCAACAAAAACAGGATCGGCAACCTGCCCATCTTTGTTGAGGAGGTGCGGAGGAAGTTCCCCAACATCAGGTGAGGTGTGACGTCCTGGGAACTGCAGCTCTTTGGATGAAGAGCAAACATCCATGTATTTCATTGAAATTGATCTCATATTGAAGCCTTGTTCTTTTATCCCAGGATCCTCAGCATGATGAACAATGAAGCTGCTCCCAGCTACTTTAATGGAGGGAGTCTGACTCAGTATATTGACTACAGGTGAAAAATCAGTCACTGTTCTGTCTTCAGAGAATGAATGAGTCCCATCCAAGGTGCACCCCATCCTTTTGTCTTGTGCTGCTTCAGATATTCTCCAGGCAAACTTGACCGGGTTAAGTGATTAGGTGATGGTTCAATACATATAAAGACAAGACATTTTTTCAATAATTATCAAAAATACGGAAGCTGAGGGGTTCAGATATTTTTGACATTATGTGGGTATTAATATAAAGAGATTTCTCCAGTATATTTCTGTACAAACTAATACAATGATGGTACTCACCTGTTTCCGACAGTTTAAAAAAGTTTCTATATATTAAATTTCATAGGTAAGTCAAGATTATTTTTGGAGGACAGGGCTGATCAGGCAGTAGTTTGCACTCTAAAGTGGTCATTCGCACCAATTGTGTTTATTGTGCTTGAATTTTATTAAGGGCGAGGGGGGGGGGTGAGAGAAATCACAGTTATGTAATTATGAACAGTTCAATTCTTCCAGCACCAGTTTATATACAGCATAGCAATTCCTTGTCATAGTTATTGTGGCCTTCTGGTGGTCAGTTTAATTTCTGATGCGAGAGTGATAAGATTAACACAGGCTAACACAGTGATCCATGATAAAAAATAAAACATCACAAATCAGCTTTTAAAAACAGACTACCACCTGCAGCAGCAGTAATGGGCATTGCTCTCCATCACCCTCTTCAGGCAGTATGTGATCAGCCAGATCCCCAGTCTGGAGGTGCTGGACGACACAGAAGTGCAACGTGGCGAACGCCTGCAGGCCAAGAGCACATACCGGAGGCATGGGGTTAGGGGGGCTAGCATGAGGACGAGGGAGGTCTGTCACTGAGTACCCCCCCAGCTCCGGCCTCACTCATCACTTCCCACGCTTTTCTGGACTTCTGTTATTACACAGGGCTTGTTTTAGGGGTTTTCTCTCTTAGGGTAACACATGTAGCTCTGAAAAGACAAACCTGCTGAGAAGGTGATCAGTGGCTTGTACATACTGTTCCTTGTTTTTTAGTATCTACGTTTTATATGTATTTATCCCAGTTTTAAAACTAGGAATACAGTACAGTATAAATGACATTTCAGACTTAACAGGTATATAGAAATGTATTATATTTATGAAATTTAATGTGTAATTATTATTAATCAGACATTACGTGCTAGCATTTTATTATTTAGAGGACATGAATATTGATAAGATTCTGCTTTCTTTAAAAGCCATTATATTCCATTTGCATTTAATGATTTTAAATGCAATGCATTCATCAACTGGATCAAATAATGCAACTGTCCTCATCAGGGGCATCAGAAACATTTCGAGGGGGGGGGGGGAGATTTTCTATGCGTTAGGTC
>JAODKL010000017.1:8196500-8241319 GCA_026780765.1 Petrocephalus schoutedeni
CCGGGAACCTTTTTTTAACATTGCCCCCCCCCCCCCCCCCCCAAAGACCAGTCGGTGGTTATACCTTGTTTACGTCTGTCTGCTGAACTCAAAGGTCTGGCTAAGCGCTAAATGAATAAATCTCATGGCCCCGACAGCGTCTTATCTGCAGGTTTAAAGGAGATAAGGGATATCCTCGGACTGGAAGCATAAGGCCCATTTTCAAAAAGAGAGATGGGATCGAACTCTCACACTATAGACCAATTAGCTTATTGGTGGAGGCAATTCATTATACCCCCTTGAATACTGCTTCCAGGTTTGGTCACCTTACTGCAAAAATGACATTGGTGCTTTAGAAGTGGTCCAATGCAAGGCTGCAAGAATAATTCCTGGCCTTAGGGGGATGTCTTATGAACAGAGGTTGGCAGAGCTGAATTTGTTTAACCTCAAGCAGAGGAGACTAAAGGGTGGCATGATCCAGGGATATAAGATTCTAGCAGATTTAGATGTTCTTCGCCCACATTGTTTCTTCAAAGTAAGTTCTAATTCAAGAAGCCGTGGCCACAGTCAGAAATTAGTGGGGGAGCACTTTAGTTTGGATCTGAGAGAACGTCTTCTCACAGTGTGTAATTGGAGTATGGAATAAGATCCGAATAACCTCGCGCCGAAGAGGTAATGCAAGCTAAAACCCTAAATTCCTTCACATCTGAACTTGACAATACCTTGTCGACTTTAAATGATCAGTTTATTTCCCTCCAAGCGAGCTCGCTGGGCTACATGCCCTCCTCATTTGTAAATTTCTTATGTTTCAGCACCTGCGCCAGGTTGGTGTAGTGGGGAAGTTTGTGGAGTTCTTTGGGCCAGGTGTGGCTCAGCTGTCGATCGCTGACCGAGCGACCATCGCCAACATGTGCCCCGAGTACGGTGCCACGGCAGCCTTTTTCCCCGTAGACCACGTCAGCATTAACTACCTGGAGCAGACAGGTAGGCTCCCCTGCAGTGTCGAGGGAGCTGCAGTGTGACGTCACCTTGGAGGCCTCACTGTCTGCTCTGCGTAATGTCTGCAGGGAGATCCGCGGAGAAGCTGAGCTACGTCACGCGGTATCTGAAAGCCGTGGGCATGTTCAGAGATTACAGCAACGCTGCCCAGGACCCCGAATTCACCCAGGTGCCACATCAAAGCCACATGTATCTCATTATACTCGCATACACTGGAATGCAGTCCTCAGGTTCAAATTAGACACTTGCTGCTTATGCCAAACATCCTGCTGTGTAATTAGGTCACAAGCATAGAAAATGATGCCATGCATAATGATAGGGGCACCCATAATGCCTTGGTGATCGTGTGCTGTGACTGCCTTTCAGGTGGTGGAGATGGACCTGGGCACGGTCGTCCCTTGCTGCAGTGGCCCCAAAAGGCCCCAGGACAGGGTGGCTGTGGCAGAAATGAAGAAGGATTTTGAGGCTTGTCTAGCGGCCAAGGTAACCTTTGCCTCTGACTCTAATGTCCTCCCGTCTTGCGTAACGTGGGAAACGGACCGTGGTAATGGGTGGGGAGATGATGGAGTAGCTCTTTTAAACTAAAGCCTGCCAGGACCTTTTGGTGTTGGTGCTACTACTCTTCCAAGCAGGATAGCCTGAAATGATCGTAACGGATAACTGATTCTGCTCAAGTTGTGCAACAGAGTTACTTACAGTTTACGCTTGGAGAATTGGAAGTGGACGGGTGCCAAATACTGATCGGAACTGGCCAGAGATTGGGGATTGGAGGTGGTTCTGACGGGCAGTCCTACAGTGCACAGCACCATGCCACCATTGGACTGCCGTGTGACTTTCTCTCTCTGCTCCCCACAGCAAGGCTTCAAGGGCTTCCAGGTGGCTCCAGAGCGCCTGAACAATGCTGTCTCCTTCCAGTACAACGGCACAGACTTCTCTCTGAGTCATGGGTCTGTGGTCATCGCTGCAATCACCAGTTGCACAAACACCAGCAATCCGTCTGTTATGCTGGGGGCGGGTAAGCGCACTCAGCTAAGATTCATGCACTTAAATTCCCTTTGTAGCGATACTGCTGCATATCGTTAGTGATTAGCCATTCATGCCAAGAGAGGGAAGCTAGAGTTATTCTGGTCTGGGGGGGGTCAATGTCAGAAAAAGGTTCCTGGACCAAACAGATTTCCTAATGCTTTAAAGTGCTGTGTCATGAGGCTCTGCCTATTTGACTAGCTTGCCTCTTAGTGATTACTCTGTGTAATTCTGGGGTTCCTTTGGTCAGGGCAGTGACCAGAACCTATCCTTGTGTGCAGGGCTCCTAGCAAAGAAGGCTGTGGAGGCGGGTCTTAGTGTCCGGCCCTACATTAAAACCAGCCTGTCGCCGGGCAGCGGTGTGGTCACGTCCTACCTTAAAGAGAGCGGGGTGATGTCCTACCTCACCAAGCTTGGGTAACTTGCTGATAAATGTCTCCTGTTGTCCTTCACTTGTTACCTGGTGGCATTCCACTGTTGTCTGATTTGGCCAGTTGTTCGTAACTTGGTATTATGGAGTTGCTAACCTCGACTCGCTTCTTGTAAAACATTTTTCAGTCTGGAAGCGGTATATATCTTAATGATGAAAGGGATTTTTCAGACTTGCCTTGTTCTGAGGTGACCTCACTTCCCATACCTCTACCTTTCAGGTTTGAAGTAGTGGGCTATGGCTGCATGACCTGCATAGGGAACAGTGGTCCCCTCCCCGATCCTGTGGTGGAGGCCATTACTCAGGTATTTCTCACTGCATCGCCACCTCGCTGTCATTAGCCTGGCCACCGCCAGACGCTGCTCTCCCCGATGTCCCCAGGGGGACCTGGTGGTAGCCGGGGTCCTGTCTGGCAACAGGAACTTCGAAGGCAGAGTCCACCCCAACACCCGCGCCAACTACCTGGCCTCACCACCCCTGGTGATCGCATATGCCATCGCGGGGACCGTCCGCATCGATCTAGAGAAGGAGCCGCTGGGTGAGTGCGTGCGAGGCGCACGCGGGAGGGGTGTAATTCTGCTGCCAAGGGTGGGGGCAGATGAGGGAGTTATCACACAGGGTATGTCTTACTGCTGCAATGGCTAATCCTAGGAGCTTATCAGACACCTGTTACCCTCATTTTAAATTTCTACACATTCTTCACCAACAGAAAGCTTCACAGATGGAAGGAATAAAGATTCAGACCTATAGCTATTACCATAAGGCGGTGTTTCTAGCTGGGAGGGAGCACAAATGTGGACTGTCTGGCAGTGAGCTGAGAGGGAGTAAAAACATGGACTGTCTTGGGGTCCCTGAGGACCAGGTTGAGAAATGCTGCTGTAAGGTAACTAATGGGTCTGAGCAGCTATTGACTAGCAGCACAGGATAATCCGGCTCCTTTGGTTTCAAGGTCTCCATCTCATCACCAGTTTGGTGGCACTGGCAGTGCTTGTGACTTTTAGCTGTGGAGAACCACAGTCCCCTTCTGTCAGGGATCTTCCTGGATGCCTTTAGACGGCAGCTGGCAGCATGAGGGGAAAAAAAGACCACCCCTAGACGTTAGGCAGTGCTAAAGCTGAGGTGAAGGGGTGTTGGGTGACATCTCTGTCTCTGTGTGGCAGCGGTGACCCCTGAGGGGAAGGAGGTCTTCCTCAAAGACATCTGGCCCACACGGGAAGAGATCCAGAAGGTTGAGCGCCAGTTTGTTATTCCTGCCATGTTCAAGGAGGTCTACACTAAGGTGGAGGTACATCAGCCCGACATGCCAGCTGAGATTTGTAGCTTTGGTAGTTTTGGTAGTCTGAATGTTTGGTAGTCTGTATGTTTCAGAAAAGCGTCTTTGTTATTGACAGTGCTTAATTTTCCTGCTACATATCTTGAATCTGATATGTTGAAATGCTAGTTGGTCGTTGTTGAGGGACCTGACTGAAGCGTGTATCTCTGCTGCATCTGCAGAATGTCAATGAACGATGGAATTCCCTTCATGCCTCCTCCGACAAGCTCTACGCCTGGGACTCCAGCTCCACCTACATTAAGTCTCCTCCCTTTTTCGACGGACTGGTAATTCAAACGGAAGCCATCGCAGTGTCCACAATTTTCCCTGCTACCAGCGAGCTTGTAAGAGAACGGTGTCGGTTTCCGTTCCCTAGACAAGGGAGCCGCAACCACCCAAGTCCATAACCGACGCGTATGTGCTGCTGAACCTCGGGGACTCCGTGACCACGGACCACATATCGCCCGCTGGGAACATAGCCCGAAACAGCCCTGCGGCACGCTACTTGACCAACAGGGGGTGAGTGATCAGTCCTGCCTCTGAATTAGTCAGTCAGGGTACTGATGTTTATTGCACATTTATAAAAAAAAAATCCTTATACTCAGGAGTTCAGTGAAATCTAAAGGCCAAATGCCCTTTTTTCCCCCCCAACGCCAGCATAGAAATGGCATACACTGGTACAAAAATCCATATGTATACCTGTGGAGTTCTAATGAGGAGTGTCATCCCCCCCACAGCCTGTCCCCACGGGACTTCAACTCGTACGGGTCACGGCGCGGCAATGACGCGGTCATGGCCCGCGGCACCTTCGCCAACATCCGTCTCTTCAACAAGCTGCTGGGCAAGCAAGGGCCACAGACTGTGTACCTGCCCTCCGGAGAAACGGTACCGTCTCCTCGTCGGCAGTGCGCGGCCCGCGGCGGCACATTCCTCTCTGGCGGGTTCTCTGCCTGCCAGGATGACGCTTGCAGAGAGTGGGAAGTGTTCCATTAGAGGGCAGACTCCTAAAAAATTCAGCATGAGGTGTGATGATGGCGTGTTAGCTATTTCTGGTATTGCCAGAGCATGAATAGTTTGCTATTTGAAGAGGTTGGTTCTGTATTTTTGATGTTTGTTTGTGGATTTAATTGACTGAAGATCACCAGGACAGTGCTTCTCATGTTTAGTATCCAGGTCCATCCTCCCTCTCCCCTAGTCTTGCCCTTCGTCCCGTTGTCTTGGGTTACAGGATGCTCATTAGTACTGCTCCCCCTGGTGGTGGCACTATGCTATGGCACTTGGCTATGGTGGGGTGGTAACCAGCCACTCTCCCTGTTCCAGATGGATGTGTTTGATGCTGCTGACGAGTACAAAAAGGCTGGCCTGCCTCTCCTGGTCCTGGCTGGGAAGGAGTATGGTTCGGGCAGCTCCAGAGACTGGGCTGCCAAAGGGCCGTTTCTGTTGGTACGTCCAAGAATCCCATGGCTTGGCACGTGATCATGCGTGGGCCACCAGGTAGCGGTCCTTCTGTTAATGTGGAGGCCCTCTGAAAACAGCCTAGCTGTTAATCTGTTTTGTAACAAAATGTACAATTATTGGATTGGAAGATTCTTTGGTAATTTCATTTTTGAGAACGTCTTACAGCTCAGTCATTCGCCCCTTGCCTCCAGGGTATCAAGGCAGTGTTGGCCGAGAGCTACGAGCGTATCCATCGCAGCAACTTGGTGGGCATGGGCATCATTCCTCTGGAGTACCTGCCAGGTGACACGGCCGAATCGCTGGGCTTGACAGGCCGCGAGTGCTACACCATTGTCATCCCAGAGACACTGGCACCCAAGATGAAGGTGGACATACAGGTGGGTCCTATCGCTGATTCTGACTGGAGCCCAGCTGTGCACTGTTCCCACTACTCCAGCTTCATTTTGGCACCTTACCTCCATTAATCCTCAAACACACGGTGCAGCCCTAAGCCCTCGGACATGGCTAATGCTAATTCTGTGAATAATTGGACTGACTGCTTTAGTGGCACTAGTTTTGCTGGAATGTCGGGTTAATTGCTGTCTGTATCACCAGCTGGATACCGGGAAAACCTTCCAGGCTTGCATGAGGTTCGACACTGATGTGGAGCTCACGTATTTCCAACATGGCGGTATTCTCAACTACATGGTCCGTAAGATGTCAGAGAAGTAGAGAAGGGTGAGCAAGAAGGGACACCTGGCAGATGGTGCTGCATCAAGGCTGCAAGTGTGGCGACAGTTAACTTGTAAGGACAATGACCTTCCCAGTCATTACACAGTCCCAGTTCAAGATGGCTGGCAATGCAGACTTCCAGCACATCTATTCCAAAGGTGTAGTAGAAGAATTGGTTTTGTAATAAATATGTGGACGCATCTAAAACGTTTGTAAGTCCAGTTTGGCTTTGACCGGGACAAGAACAGAAACATTGCCCTACTTACAATGATTCCGTCTGTAATTACTGTTGGTAATAGTTTAATCAAATATATGAAATTTATATCTAATGAAGTAATTTAACACATGTTCACTGAGCACCATTTGCCTTAAACTGCTATAATAGAGCTTAATGTTTTGGAGAGGACTGATTGTAAGTGCCCATAGATGTAGGTGAATAGGTGGGAAAGTACAACCTAATACAACAACTTGATTCCCCCCCCTTTATTTCATTAATTGTGTAAAATAAATCCTTTAAAGTACACACACTACCACTATACTTTAAAATCTGATGCACATTAAAATGCCATATCTGTACCCGTAAAAATCCAGATTGTTTAAATAACCAGATGTATTTTCATTTACACAAATGTCACGAGGGCAGATCTTCACTCCTGTTAAACTGACCTGTCCAGGAATTGGCTTTTCACCCCCCCCCCTAGGACCAGATGGACTAGATATGTTGCTGTTTACTCACTTCCACAATAAACCTTTTTTGGACCAAAGAGCTCTGTGCATATGCCTTTCTGCACACCAAAAGATTTAATAATGATCGAGTCACCGCTCCGGTACATGGATTATTGTTGATCCCTTGAGAGTCTGTGTAATTTTTTTTTTTGAGTTTTATTAAGTCTAGCACTGAAAAATATATGCAACTTTTCAATAATAAACGTTTGTGTTGGGTTTTGACTGTAAATGGATTATACTTGACACTTACTATGGTCTTATCCATTTGATTTGCTGAACACATAATCTGTACAAGATGTGGTTATTGGCAAATCACCTCATCATTAGGGGAGCATGTTATTGCTGTTTCCCCATATAAAATAGACTATCTGGAATACTGATGAGAAATTAAATATTCAAAATTTTGGATAATCTTAAGACTCTTGGCAGCGTCCCCCTGTTTGCCCGTTGTCCCGGTCTTTCTGGCCATGCCCCTTTTAGTGCCGCCGACAGTCATGGTGTCCGTCCTTTGCTTTGGCCGTGAGCGGCGCGGGCTGAGACCTGCAGCGCCCCTCTGCAGGGGACTCACGTTTGGGTGTAGCAGACGTAGCGGTGACCCTTGCCCTTGCTGCAGTCCCGAGTGTGCCACCTGGCTCTCCGGAGGACCAGCGCACAGCGCCTGACGCTGCCCTTCCTCTTTGTGCGGAGAGAACTCCTCTTCCAGTTAGTGTAGATGACTGGCTCCCCGCCAACCCACGCCCACTGGTCCCTGTTCTCCTGATCGCTCAGGCCTTCAGGATGAAGGGAACAAATGGCTAAATCAACAAGTAGTCTACATCAGTGTTTCCCTGATCTGTCCTCGGGGACCCCCAGACAGTCTACATTTTGCTCTATCCCAGCTCCTAGCCAATCAAAAACCCCAAATGCCTGGTACGGGTGTGTCGGGTGCTCGGAAAGAGGAAAAGTGTGTGTGTGTGTGTGTATATATATATATATGTATATATATATATATGTATATATATATATATATATATGTGTATATGTGTGTATATATATATATATATGTATATAGTGTGTGTGTGTATTTTACAGTACATAATATACACACACATCATGCAACAATGTAAGTACACAATGGAAAAGATGCATTCCATCACTGCTCGAACCATATAGGTACGCAGTTGATTACAAAAATTGAGGCAATAGTATATGAGGTCTATAGTTATTAAAAAAGGAGCTTTACCAATCCAGAATGGCTTTCTTCCGGTGAAATCCCACAGCCAGTCCATATCCAGCTTCGACAGAACACTGACAAGACTGCCATTGTAGCTACAGAATTAAGAAATTAAGAACAAGTGGCATTGGGTAAGTCATAGCCACTGTGACATAGCCTGATGTTTCCGGCGGCACCCAGTCCCTACTCACGCCTCCCTGCAGGTCCGGGCAGCCAAAGCCCAGGAGAGCCTGGGGCCTTTGCTCAGGATGTAGCAGCGGCCGCTGTGGTATGTCCATCCCTGGGGACACTTCTGAGCATTGACAGCCTGCGTAATTGTGAAGGGAGACAAGGACACCTGTGCAAAAAGCTATGATGTTTCTTGAACTTGTGCTTAAACACGTCTCGTCTTGTCACTTCGTAATCAATCTTGTGCCAGTCTGCAGTCCTGCTTTAAAACCTGCCACCTCCCCTGAACAGCATTAGGGAGACACACATCTTAGCTAGGTATGGCTATGGGTCAGATGTCCACCTGCTGTGAGGGAGTCCAGGGTCTCCAGGCGACGCCGTCACAGTGCCACAGCGCATTGGAGCTCTGGTTGAAGTGCAGGAGCCCTATCAGCTCCAGGGTGCAGGTTCTGGGAGAGCTGTATCCTGGGACATCCTGTCAAGAGGGAGACGCCCCCCTACCATGACTTAAAGCTGCGTGACTGTGAGGCCTTATAAATTGACTAAACTTTAAAAAACTGTACGTTGTTAATTAATTTAAAATGCAAGCAAATATCCAATAACAATATAAACCGTGGCCATTACCGATATGAGCTTAGTGGCTTTACTATCTGAATCCTTGCTTCTTTCAATGGAAATTGGGATGGCTGTCTGGTGCCCCCTGCTGGCCACCATCACCTTGGCACTCCTCCCCATTTGGGAGGGAGAGGTGTGGTCCTCCACTCGTAATGACATGATCCCATGGTACTTGAGACCGACGGAAAAGCAAAAGGTTGTGAGGTTGCTTCTCGTGATTACTGAGCGAACGTCAACTATGTCAACTCTATACAAAGGATAGCCAATAGAGAATTTCTTACCGTGAAAACAGTGTCAGACCCATTCTTGTGTGAGGAGAAGGGCCGCACCTGTGCATTAAACATTCCATCATGAGTGGCTTATCCATGTGACCTTTTTTCCAAGTTTATTCTACTGAAGGCCAGCAAAGCTTTAGGTGTCAGACAGAGACCCACTGTTTTCCCATTGTCCACGGGCCTCAGCCTCTTGTGAGATGACTTTTTCTGCACGGCTTCGTGTGTCCAGACGATGGGCAGGGTCTCCAACTGGATGGCCCCATGCTGCGGAGGAGTTAGCCGCGCACTCGGTTTGGTGCCTGGTGAAGGCTGGCTGTAGCTACATTGGCCTGCAGGGGGCAAGAAGGAATAGACGGGGCCCAGATGTATGGAGCTCTGAAGCATACTATAAATACATATGGATACATATTAATATTCAACCACTGAGTCCTTGACCAACCCTGAGACTTTCCTTCAAAGGTACTGGTATTTTAAATCATATTTGACATTCTTTGCTCTCAGAAAGTTAATCTTTTTAAATTTTTTTTGTTGAAATTTAGGCTAAGCACCATGTGTCGCTGGAATGCTAAACTGTAATCTTTAGCTGTTTTTAAACACTATGCTGACTCACCAGGTCTAGAGCAGTGGGCGGGTTCTCACCTATCCCAGAATTGACGATCGTCACAAGCGCACTGGCATTGCAGCCGAGGGTGGCACCCTCTGGTGAAACCAGCGACACCTCAAATGTCTCGTCCTGTTCCTCCAGCTGGTCCTGAGCGATCTCCAAATGCCAGGTCCTGCTGGTCACACCTGAGGGCAGAGAAGTTGGGAAGTCTTGACCGCCATCACCACGACTTAGTAGTGATGACTAAAATGCAGCCTCATGAACCATTTGTGGCATTTGTTGATCCCACTAGATGGTGCTCTTGGCTTACTCTGGGTCATGCTGTTTTTTTTAAGAGATAGTACCATCTAGTGGGCTCAAAAGTACCAGAAATGGTTCATGAAGTGTAATTTAATCCATCACTAATATTTAGGATTATCGATACAGACATCCCTCTTTAGAGGTATTAATTTCAAGGAGACAGATGAGGGGGTGCTGGCCAATGCCTGGCTAATATTGTGGTAAGAGCGTATATATTGCCAACTATAGTGGGGGCGGGTGAGCGGGCAAATTTTGCTGATCGGGGCCAGAGCGTTGTGGTGAAATCTGGGGTGAGGCTGCAGCAGTAAAGCTTTTTGCCGGCTGATTTTACCACCGCCGGATTGCAGAACAACAGGGACACTGGGAATTGGAGCTGCGGTCAATTTACGAGAGACTGCCAGAACTTCCGGGAGAGGTGGGATGTCTGTGGGTACCATTTAGTCACATAATAGCAGAACAACAATTTGCCTAAGAAATGATGAATTGCGAGACTTTTATTGTGGCTGAAATGTTTAGATTTCATTTTTTCATTTTACCAGGATCAAACTGAAGTAAACTTGATGGATTTAGGGTGAAATCCTTCCCTCTGGAAGCTGTGATTTCTTTGACCTGAAATAGAAATATAAATCAAACATAAATACAACAGAACACCTTGATAACAGCTTTCAAAAGCTGTCCCCGATCCCCAGGGCCTGAATGCAAAGATGCAGAGACGGCCTGGGCAGAGAGGCCTGGTACCTTGATGGTCACGTAAGATGACTCTGCTCTATTGCCACTCCTATGCACGGTCAGTGACAGCAGGCCCTGTTCCTCACACACCCTGTACTCAGCCTGGGAGAGCTCCAAACTTGCCCAGCGGAACTCCAACCTGCAGGAGCCAGGGTTTGGGAAGGGGGGAGGGTCACATGACCATTGTGCGTGTGACAAACTATAAGGTGTCAAACAAAAAGACAGCTTGGAACAGTTACAACAAGAAAGGGCTGGAATAAAAGGCAAACATAGAGGGTTAGTGATCCGTGCTGTGTAATCAGGCAAGTATTGTTGGGAAGTGTGCTATGCCAGAAATCTGAACTGAGTAAGGATGAACAAGGACAGGGCAGACTAAGTGAGAGACTAAGTGTCAGAATCCAGCCTTACGTGTGGGTTGGGCTGGCACTGCCCAGGGGATCTGACACCTTAAACTCCAGGCTGTCCGACAGAGAGCTGCTTGCGGGGCTGATGATGTACAGGATGTTCCTCCTGTTCAGGTCCCTCTGGGTGAATCGCTGGCGGATGAACTGGCCTGTGAGGGAGACAGGAAGGCGCGAGGCCCAGTCATGACCGGGAATAACTGAAAGCTCAGTGGCGGCTTCCTGAAAACCATGCAGCCGCAGAATGAAAGTCAATGTTTTCACCTTTTGTCCTGGTTGACTGGTTAGATGGTTACATTACTGTAAGAAAGCACCACCCAACAAGATGCCCTCACCATGTCCTAACACTGACACACAATCTGCAGCAACTGCAGCAAATACTGAATATTACAGCATATTATATAAAGTATAAAGTATATAAAGCATTTACTAAGAAGCCATTCCCAATTCAACACAAAGTAAAAAACGTGTGGGCCTTCCTAAACTAGCCGTTGCATAAGCAGAAGATGATTTGTACTGAAGGAAAGACTCTGATTTCAACCTATGCCCTCCTCCCCGTCCCAGGCAGGCCTCACCTGACGTGATATTCTCCAGGTGGCCAAAGAGGGGCGGCCGGAGCACGTGGAAGACCAGCTGCTCGCCCTGGCAGTCGGTGCCTTCCGCCTTCAGCTCCCGCGACGACACGAAGATGCCATGACGGCCATCCTTTAGCTGTTCCGCCCTCCAGACCACCTGTAGATGCACCAGCCGTGGGGCTGGACTGCCCAGAGGCTCCACCTAGGGGCACAGTGATGATCAGCACCAGTATGCAAACCCACACCGCAGCCTGAAATGTCCTCACACAGAGTTAGGGGCAGTAAAACAATGCATTTTCATTTGATATAATCCACTGTCCACTGAACATCAAGGATGTATATCATGCGCTTATATCGATTTTGAGAGAATAGTAAAATGAAATTAAAATAATGCTACGTAAATCTGTTAATTAATAAAGCCTGGAGAGCATCAGTGTGCTATGTATGGCCTGACGGCAGCCTGAGGGCCCCACCTGGATGGTGAAGAAGACCGGCTCAGTCTGGAGCTTCCCCCCCACCAGGAAGCCAAGGCGACTGCTGTCGAGGGCAGTGAAGCTAAAGCGGTCGATCTGAGCGGGGCCCCCGCCATGCCTATAGGCCAGCTGTAGGTCCAGCAAATCCTGTTGGGTGAAGTTGCCCTTGAGAAATGGTGCCCCCCGCAGGAGCAACTGCCCATACTGAGGTGGCTGGACCAGCACAAAGAAGAGCCCAGAAGGGGGGGTGTCGGGGTCAGACAAGCTCAGGACACCAGGGGACAGCACCATGGTGGTGCCCTGAGGCACTTGCAGGCCACTGTTATGGTGGAGTGAGGGCAGATCCCGGTCTACCGCGTCCACAGTGATGTCCAGAGCGCCATTGCGAGAGGACTGGCCATTGCTGACCACAAATCTGCCAGAGAGAAAGACAGTACTGGCCGTAAGCATGCGTGAGAAGACTCCAATACAACTCCACCCAATTAAAACCCAAAAATCCAGTCCCCGCATACCGCAGTGTCTCCCGGGGCGATGCAGCACTGTTATCATGGACGTAGCACACCAGGTTGGAGGCCACGTCCATCTGGCTGAACGAGGTGATAGGCATGCCTGGGTGGTGGATGTATTCCACATAACCGTGGTCGGGTGGAGTGGTGATCACGTAGAGCAGCTCCTCCGGGCGGTCTGTGCCATCCAGGGCCAGGAGGACTTCAGTGGTCAGCACCACACGCTCGCCCCGTCGGGTCAGAACAGGCTTGATGAACACTGCGATGTCTCCTGAGAAGTCAGGGCGATGTCATTGCTGAAGTATGATTCAATTTCAGTGAAATGCGTTAGAAATCACCACCCAGGGTGTGTGGCAATTGGCAATATGCTATGTGAGAAAACCGTATAAAAAGGCTGCATACTCAAAAAAGCCACACATATGGGTAATTAGATCAAATCTGTGACAAGCCTGAAAAACTTATATGCATCCATTTTCTATGCCTGCTAGCCCTGTGTAGGGTCATGGGGGTCCAGAGCCTATCCTGGGAACAATGGAGGCAAAGCAGTGTGTAACACCGGGCAGGGGAACGCACACACTCACACCTATGGGCAATGTGGCATGTTTTTGGACTGTGGGGGGAAACCGGAGTACCCAAAGGAAACCACACAATAACACGGGGAGAACATGCAACCTATACATACGGAGCCACGGCAGAGACTTGAAACCTGGTCCCAGAGGTGTGAGGCACCATTGTGTCACCAACCTGGTCATGCAAATTCTCAGTACATATGCTGTCAGATTTCTGCAGCAGCTGGCCAGCCCCTGGGTGAACCCGGCACGCTGACCTTTCTCCATCGTCTTCACTGCGATGCGGAAGTGCTGCACAGGAGAGCGGTTCGCCCCGTCCTGCAGGTGGAAGATGAAGGCGTCTTCTCTCTGCAGCCCGCCGGACCCAGTGTGGAGGTACCTCAGCAAGTTGTTGTCCACATCCTCCTGGGAGCAATTCTCCTTGACCGTGAGCGATACCCAGTCCAGGCCCATCTGTGCGATGACAGAGGTCTCGATGAGCACCAGAATGGACACCGATTGGGCCATCGCTATCATTACTGCTGTGTGTCATGTCTCCTCAATGAGCCTCCTAACCTCCACGGCCTATGTTAACACCTTCTGGCACTGATCATTTATACAGCACAATTCCAGGTCTTAGACAATGGCTACCATTTGGCTGTTTGTATACAGTACATTGTTATATATTTATGTCCTTTAATACTACACTCATGTTGTGTTTATTGTCTGATCCCGTCTATAACTGCTGCTGTAACACCGAAGTTTCCCTTCGTGGAATTAACAAAATTCATCTTAAAATCTTAAATCTTAAATCTTACTAATCAAAGTGTGAGTTTGTATAATATGAGACGGGCTGAGAGCCTTTGCTGTGTTTTAGAGGATTCAGAGATGGGAAGCGGCAGCCTGTGCTGACCTTCATCTGCAGCAGGCCTGCGGCGGGCAGGCTCTCAAACACGAACAGGACGTCCTGGGGCGGTGTGTCAGCGTCCCACGCAGCAAGGACCGCGCCGGAGATCAGCCTGGACTCTCCCATATCTACCTCTATGCCAGTGTTCCTACAGTGGCAAAAAGCACACAGCCTGTGCCTCTCTTTTACCCCCAACCGCTAGTGTGTTTCTGTTTCACTCTCAGCCTGTGTTTCCCTTTCACTCTTAGCCACTAGCCTGTGTTTCTGTTTCACTCTCAGCCTGTGTTTCCCTTTCACTCTTAGCCGCTAGCCTGTGTTTCTCTTTCACTCTTAGCCACTAGCCTGTTTCTCTTTCACTCATAGCCGCTAGCCTGTGTTTCTCTTTCACTCATAGCCCCTCAGTTTGTTTTTCTCTTTCATTCCCAGCCCATGTTTCTCTTTCATTCTCAGTCAGCAGCCTGTGTTTTTTTTTATATGACTTTACTTCCAAAGTGGATACATATGAGGCATTTTGATGGCGCCCTCTACAGGCCAGCATGTGCAGGTTTCTCAGACGCCGGACAAACACGGTACCGTATAATGTGAGGAGGCTCATCGTTGACGGGCAAGACCGTCACCTCCACATGCTTCCTGAGTTGGTGCTTCCCGTCGGTCAGCTGAATGGTAAAACCGTCAGCTGTGGTTTCAGAGCCATCATGCACATATGTGATTGTCATCCCTGGTTGGGGAGATAGAGACTAGTTTTCTAGTGGATTTAAATATGTACCAATAAGCTCACAGGATCACATAAACTGTCATGTGGCCTGATCTGCAAAGGAAAAACACTGCTGTACACAGAGTCCCACAGCAAGCACAAGTATTATTCCTGTAGCAACAAGCAGATCATTGTGATGATAATGCAAATGTCGTTGGTTCAAATCCCAGGGAGCACTCATAAATTGTAATATTTCCTACTGTAAATTGACTTGGCTAAAAGGGCCACATAAACGAGTAACAGTAAAGTGAGGCATGCTGGGTAATTACAATGCCCAGAGCCAAATCGATGCCAAATCAGAGTGACCCACAGACAGTAGCAGGCCGGTCGTACCATTTCGCAGCTCGTCCATGGTGAAGTCGTGCATGGCGATTCCCGTGTTGGTATTGCCACTTTGGGCCAGTTCGTTAGTGTGCGGCCTGCCCATGAGGGCTCCATACCGGGGCTGTTCAATGATGCTGAAGACCAGGCGATCCCGTGGGACGTCCAGGTCTACTGCATCCAGGACGCTTGGGTCCAGTTCTTTCGAGTGGCCCTCACGCACCTTAGAGGGAGCATCAGCCATCTATTCCTTAGTAATTATTTTCCTCCCTGAAATGCCTACTCCACAGAATGGTGTGCCTGATTCTGTCCTACTAAAGGTAAACTATCTGTAAGAATAGTCTCCCCCTTGCACCCCTGCTAAACTGTTTTGCTAGAAGCAGTATAGGACAGTGATGTCATCAGGAATGCATTTATAATCACAGGTGACAGTCATCCAGGGTGTGAAAGTTGTGTTTTACATCACTGTTTACAATATTTCTCACGTGTGCTGTTGGATAATCCATTCCAAGCAAATAGCACACCTGCGTTTCCACTCCAGCTCACCGTGATGTTCCTCGCGAGGAAGTCTGGGAGCTCATCATTGGTGGGTCTGATGATAATGTAGAATGGCATGTCGGATGATTGGTGCTTCCCGTCTGACACACAGACCATGAACTGGTCTGTTGTTGGCTCCGCCCTCTGGTGTCGGGACTGCACATAGTTAATGTAGCCATTTTTCACATCTCTGTAGGTGAAGGTGGCTGTTGAATGAAGAGTTGCATTGGGCAGTTCACATTTTTACTGTTGTCGTAAATTTTACTGAAGTCATTTAAAATTACACGCCCGGCTAATGGGTACGACAACTCCTGGAATGAGAACCTTAGGCATCTCTTCCAGGTACTTTGCTATTCTTCTGCATGCTGCTTTTTCCATTACCACAGCGATGCCAAGTGCTGTGAGTGACACACTCACCGATGCTGATGCCCATATTACTTTTTTCAAACCCAGGGCTGGGCAGGACGTTCTCGATGTAGCCAAACTGCGGAGGAGAGACCAAAATGAACTCCAGCTCTTCCAGGGGGGTATCTACGTCAGATACCCTCAGGTGGGCCACCGAGATAGACGCAGAGGCTCCCTCGTCCACCATAAACACCTCACCTGAAAGGGAAATTTCACAATTCATGTGGACTGAGTAATGGCACAGTGGAAGGCAGAGGTAGGTCCAGAAAGTAAAAATTCAGTCCAAGATTTAGTTTCAACCCATAAAGAGTCACAGAGTACTCAACTGGTTGGTTGAAACTAAATCTGGGTCTGGATTTCTTTTACTTTCCGGATCTGACCTATCCACCTCTCATAGGATGGTAACCAGCAATCACATCCTTAAATAAATAGGCTGATTATCACAACCACAATAAGATGTAACACCAGGTGTTTCCAAATTTATGTACAGTGAGAGCTACTTATAGAAAGAAAATAATCTGGGAGGCAAGGTGTATGATATATAGGTGATATCAACTAGAGTGGGGGGGTGATGGTAAAATGAAATCTCTGTACCACATTGTAACAGCATGGCGCTGATCATTTGAGACAAAATGATATTCTTTGTACTTTCTAATGCACATATCTACAGCCCTGGAAAAACTGAGAGACCACTCTACATTGAAAAAAAATCTGGATTATTAAACCTGGTTTAATCATGAGTTTGCTGGAAGAAGGCTACACTGAGCAGCAGGTGCTTCAAGGTTCAAAGTATCTAAGATAGCAATACACAGGAGCATGGTGAAGCAGGGGATTCTGGGAATGGCCAGAAACCAGCCAGGTAGAGGGCAGAAGTAACTTTCTAATGCTAGAGATGACCGTCAACATATCTGACAGTGCCTCATAAATTGGAGGATGACCTCAAGTGACCTTCCATGGAGATGGGAAACATTAAGTGGTGTGAATTACACTGGTAGGACAGTTCATATCAGGCTCCTAGAAGCAGGACTGAAGTCCCATAAAACAAGGAAGAAGCCCTTCATCAATGAGAAACAGAGAAGAGGCAGGCTGCAGTTTTCAAAAAAAATACAGCTCTGGAAAAAAGCCACTTTATTTTTTTTCAAAAACCTGCGTTTTAAAATCCTGATTTAACCCTGGTTCTGCTGGCAGAAGACTACACTGAGCAGCTGGTTGCTTACAGGTTGAAAGTATCTAAGACAGCAGTACCCTACACAAGAACAAGGTGAAACAGGAGACACTGGGAACAGTCAGAAACCAGCCAAGTAGAGGGGGGAATGGACTTTCTAATGGCAGAGATGACCATCAACTTATCCAGCAGTGCCTCAAACTAGAGGATGGCCTCAAGTGACCATCAACAGGAATGGGAAACATTAAGTGTGCACAGTTAGGTGCACAGCTAGGACAGTTCTTAACAGGCTCCTAGAAGCATGTTTATGTCCCATAAAGCATGGAAGAAGCCCTTCATTAATGAAAAGCAGGGAAGAGCCAGGCTGGAGTTTAAAATATTTTAAACATAAGCATACCCATAAACTGAGAAATGAGTGAAACAAAAAAAGTTGCTGTGGTCTCTTAATTTTTTCCAGAGCTGTATATTATTCACAGATGCACACTCATGTATTAAGAAATGGAGTGGAACAAAAACATTTGCTGTGGTCTCATTTTTTTTTCAGAGCTGAATATGCATATGTAACAAAATTCACTTAATTGGTAGAATTTCTAAAAGGTGTTATGGGTGCTACTCATTGGCCAAATTCTCCAAACTAATAGTAGCTAGTAGTAGTAGTAGTAGTAGTAGTAGTAGTGCATTGGCGATTGCTGTTCTACAGAAAGTCACAGAAGCACACAGCGTAAAAGAAAGGAAAGCCACTGTCACCAGTAACAAGAGAGGGGGCTTGGCTGTCCACAGGAAACACAGTGACATTGAGGTCATAGATGGGCAGGGCCTTCTGGAGCTGAGCAGCAGGGCCCATGGGAGGTGGTTGCCCATCAGAGGTGCATGCTGGGAATTTCTCTGCCTCTTCATCTGAGATGACGAATGTGATGATGTCATAGCGTGGAGTCAGTCCAATCTCCGCTCCTGTGAGGTGGGCGATATTAGCATCCATATCCAAAAAGTAAATATGATCAAGGTTAATAGCTTAACCAGGAAGCTGTATAAGACCCTTTCATAAGCACTGCACATTAACTCAAGCTCAAAATCCCCAAAAAATACCAGAAAGCATCCAAAGTGCAGTAAATTACCTGCATATTCATGCCAGCAGAATAAGGAAGAAAAGCACGTGCCAATATGATATCATCATGTGATTACCTGTATGTTTGTAGGTGATGGACCCAGCGATTAAGTCTGCCTGGATGAACCTGTCAACCACCGCGCCATTTTTCCGCACAACCCCATGATACGGTTGGCGGGCGATCATGTAGAACAGCCTGCTGTCGTTGGTGTCCCTGTCTGTGGCATAGAGGTACTCTGTGGTGATAACCACCTCCTGTCCCTCTGCACAGTCCAACATGGGCTTCAAGCCCGATGCAAGGACCGGAACCTCATCATTGACCAGCGCCACCTACGGAAAGGAAAGGAAAAGTGCCAGAGAAAAAGAAATGGGGGAACGGTCAGAAATAACTTTCAAGTCTTAGCACCAAAGTATGATTCCTTATCGTTTAATTTTCAGTGCAGGGAATCTCAAAATAAAGGGTTTGTCGGCTCATGACCCTGACTCACCTCCACCTGCAATATGAATTCAGCACTGTTGATGCCATCAGAAGCTGTCAAATAAATGCTGTCCTGGACTGTCTCTGAGCCATCGTGATGGTATCTATGAGGAGTAAGCAAAGCATAGCCAGCACTGTCATAAGGTACATAGGAAAGGATTAAATATAATGGTCTGTTAGAGTAAATAAAGACATTATAAATACATGATCTGAATATTAACGTTACACTCTTGTAAATGCAATTTATAAATGCAACTTCATTGTTCACGTCCAGTTTCCAGTCAAGTTAGGTACAAACAGATGTCAACATCAGAAGTGGGTTCGCATGAACAACTTCTGAATGCTGTAAACATGGATCAGTGAAAACAAAGGAAGGAAGCAAGATTTTCATGCAGTGAAAATGTAAGCATCACAACCTGTCAGTTGCTGTCACAGGGGTTAAACCTACAGTCGACTACACATGATAAACCCACCTCCTATGATAGGGGTGGCCAGGGTTATCCGCAAAGGGCCAGTGTGCATGCAGGTTTAACCCCTGTGCCTTTAGGCCTGCTGTTCAAACCCAGGTGTGAGGTCTCTTCAGCCAATCAGTGCTCTAATTAGCAATCTAATTTAGGAGTTGCAGCAAAAACCTGCATGCACACAGCCCTTCCTGGATAAGACTGGCCACCCCTGTCCTATGGCAATTATGATGATGAAAGCTACTGATTGGGTGAGGATTTCAAAATAAAACATTTGCATTAACTGAAACGGTGCATGGCTTCCTGTACTGCGTACAACACACACAAGAAACACAGAGAAACTGAGGCATAGGCAGAACGTGTCTGACCTAACTTTTAGGCTGGTCAGGTCTCTCAAGGTGAACGCCTGTCCTTGGTCCACAGGGAACCCGTCCAGGTGGAGACGCCCATGCTGGGGCGCTGTCCTTAGCGCCACCCTCAACGCTTCCTCCGCTGTGTCTGGGTCAGTCAGCCACAGGTGGTCTGAGTCCATTGGGCACTCCCCGCCCTCCTCCACCGTCAGCGGGTTCATGTGGACCTGAGAAGACAAGGTTGGGCGGCTTTGTGAAGCACTGAGAAAACGACCAGCAGCTTGCATCAATGGATCGGCGTGGCACAATGAATCGCACAGCGTCGGGACCTGAGGTGGGCGGTTGTCCACAGGCAGCACTGTAACGTTAAAGCAGATCCCGATAAGCGTGCTGCCCTGCTGATTGGTCACGGAAAGCACAAACTGGATATGCTGGGGGTGGATTCCGATGTCCTGAACGGGGGGCATGTAGGCCACCTTCATGTAGTTGACAGCATGCTGGGAAAACAGAAGCCAGCAGGTTAGGTGCCGTATGGTACTCCAGGAAGAATGCTATTGTCAGGGGCGAACTGGCAACAAAAAGTAGCCTGGGAATTTACAGCTGATCTGGGGGTTGGGTCCCCTTGGTGTATTTTGCCAATCACTGACAGCTTGGGCACCCCTGGTATACGGGCCATATAATAACAGAGTTGGGAAAGAAAGACCAACCCTGAAAACATCAGCCCCCCTGGAAAATTTCCGAAACTCCTGATGGCCAGTCCACGCCTGGCTGCTGTTATCCCAAGCATTACTCACCTGTGTGAAAAGTCGTAAAACTGGTGCATTAGGGTCTTTGGTAAATTTGGAGATGCTGTCCACCAGGAATAACCTCCCAGCATCTCCTCTGCTGGCCAACACAGAGAAAACAAGATCACTCTAAGCTTCTGTCATGAAAGACAGCATTCATCCAGTTTGAACAGCTGAGCCAATAATTAGCAGCTGTTGGACCAAGTAGTCCATGGCCTATACACTTAGCTTCAGTAGGATTCTGTCCTATGTGTTGATTTACAGCCTACCCGTGAATGAAGCTGAAGAAGGGTGGTGTGGTGACGGTGTACGTCAACTCGCTGTCAGGTGACTCTGGGTCAACGAAATGGAGTTGCTTCTTAGTAATGTGGACTACCTCTGTCTCTTTGACAACTAGATGTCGTGTCACTCCAGGTACCTCCTTTGGAAGCTGATCATGCACTGGAGTAATATGGACCACAATAACCTGTGCAAATCATCAGTGGAGAGAAGGTGAGACCATCACTGGACCAGAGAGGAAATCCAATATGGAGCTGGTATGAAAGTCGGTGCAAAGTAAACACAGAAACACTAGAGCATACCTGAGGTTCTGAGAGATTCGGAGGATCGTGGAAGTCTGAAAGCACTACCTCAAAGGAGTCATCAAAGATCTCATTCCCCAGGTGCCGGTAGTATATGACAGAGTGGAAAAGGTCTCTCTGGAGGAAACGGCTGACAGGGTAACCTAGAAAAAGAAGCATGGAATTGTGAAACAGTGTCTGGTGAAAAAGAGTGCACTCTAAAACTCTAAAAGTAGCTTCTTCAGAAACATTAAGATCTTGAATCTACCGAACATGATTTAATGCATTCCGTTAAAGTCACCCTGAGCAGATGGAGTATTGTGGGACAGCAGTGATACTTCCTTCTTGGCGTGTGATTTCATATGAAGGCATGAAGCAGCCTTCAGAGGAAGAGGAGCTCACCTGCGAGATTGGGGCCTGGTATCTTCATGAGCTCTCCCGCCTGGGGTGGGCGGGTGACATTGAATAGGATGTAATCATCGCTGGAGTCCATGTCAGAGGCCTGCAGCACAGACCCCTGCAGCAGGGCAATCTGGCCTTCTGCAAGTTCCAGCACCATGTTGGTGATGAGGAAGGGTGGGCTATCGTCCTTTGGCAGGATGTTGATGGGGAACTTGTGCCGTGTCTGGTGGAGGCCGTCGGTGATTCGGAAGGCCACAAAGTCTTTGGTGGTGTCACTGTCATCGTGGTGGTAGCGTACCACACCTGCCTGAATGTCACTCACAGTGAACATGAAGCCCTTGCCACCTAGACGTTGCAAGCAAGGCAGGAGGCCAGGGATCAGAAATGTTAAGAAACAAAGCACTGATCCATCAATACCTAGCTTCTATTAGTCATTTGTTCTGACACAATCCCAAGAATCACATAACTACCACTGTGACTTTCATGAATTCTGGATACGATAACATAAAAGATGTTACTCTTTTAACTTTTCATTCTGGTAAATTCAAATTCAAAGGGGTGATCTTAAACTAATGTAGGTTATTGTTTGGATTAAAGGGTAGACCAGGGTAAAAATAAATATTCCAGTATATAACACGTAAACTCTTGAATAATACTCAGACGTGTATCATTTTACCTCTTACGGTAAGCCTTCCGTGTTGTAGGCCATCCACGGTGATGATGCGTACCAACTTCAGGTTGTCGTTGTCTACGATCTGCAGCTGCTCCCACGTGATTGGACGGGACTGGCCTTCCAGCAGACTCAGGCCTATAAGAATCGGGCACCAGTGAGGTTTCCATGATGACCGCGATCGAAGCTAGTGCGACTGTCAATGTTATAACCCTGTGTAAGAATGCAGTCCTTACCCATGTTCCACGACACACGGGGCGCGTTGGTGTCAGCCGTCCTGACGGACACATGAACCGTGAAAGGGGCGCTTTTGGCAAAAAAGTAGTCATGGACCTCAAACTCTACCTGACAGAAGAAGAAAGTCAACAAACATGTGCATAAAGGGAAGCTTCATGATGACAAGTATATCTGCAAATTTGTTCAAATGGTCACAGAAGTCTCTCTAGCTCTCTCTCTGTAAGCCGGCACCTCATAGTTACGACGTTGAGTGTGGCTGGAGTTGGGAGGCTGGTATGCAATGAGCATGTTGTGAAGGTCTGCCCAGGTAAAGGAGAAGATGGGTTTGGTATGGTCTGACAAGTGGGTGATGAAGCCTTCTTGGGGTGGCTTGGTGATATTGAAGACTAGTAGGGACTTGGGGGACTCTGCATCTTCAGCATCCACAGAGGCAGTGCTAAAAGGGGTGAGGATAAACTGGTCCACCTCCAGGATGAACGTGGGCATAAAGGCCGGCTTAGGAGCTTGGTTTGGGATGCCGTTCTTGATCCGTACCGGAATCCAGGCACGCTCAGACTGTGCATTCAGAGCAATAAGTTCAGAATCAGTCAATCATGCACTATGGCATATATACAATATACAGTTTCATCCAAACTGACTTATGTGGAACAGGCGTTTTGCTATTTTTACAGCTGGGTCATTTATAGAACAGATCAGGCTGCTATTACTACTCGAGAGTAACTGTGGCCATCCTCATTCTTTCCATCACAAGTCCAGTTCCTGTACCACATTGCATTCTGCTGCATACAGTGAAGCTATTAATCCACATTGAACCAGCCAGTCAATTATAAAGAGTCACAGAGTACTCAACTGGTTGGCTGAAGCAAAATCTGAACTCTCCCCCTCTGTCCAAATACAAAGAATATCAAAACAATTTGTATGCAAAAGTGTGATCCAGAAGGAGAAGGCACCTTGTATATGCTCCTGCTCCTCGTATCTCTGAGATCCAGTCTTATGGCAATGTAATCGACATCCGGTGATGGAGGGTCTGTGTGCTGGTATTTCAGCCCCATCACCAGGAAGTCCTCGCAAGGCACCTTGATGAACTGTACCAGTTTCATTCCATTGAGACATGCAGACTCCTTGCACATTGCTCTGGCCTTGTTAACTGCAAGAAGATGATAGCAGGTTTAATGACAGCAACTGTCCAAGCTATTCCTGACACATCTAGAGGAATAAAGGTGAATGTGTGGTTAGCTTTCTGCTTCTCTTTGGCCTGAAGCAGTTTTTTCCAATTTCCTTGGGAACCCATGGTGGCTCCATGTTTTTGCTCCTTTTTAGCTCCCTGCTAGGCACACCACATTTTTGCTCGCTTCCAGCTCCTGGTAGGAGCAAAATCATTTAATGTCTGTGGGTTACCGAGGGGCGGATTGGGAAACACTGCCCTAAAGGATGACAGGACATACTCAGTTGTTGCTCTGAGGGCAGAAGGCTTTGTGGCTCATCCCCACGAGACACAACTTTCTCAGGTTCACCAGTGACCAGCTGGCCGTGGGCAGGAAGGTGTGTTTCTTGTGTGGCTACATGCACGCTGCACTCCAGGTTGGCCCGCCGCTCGTAGCGGAAGGACACCACATTTCCATCCAGCGTGTCTGACAGGCTGTAGAACTCGGGTACTTCCAGAGATTTGGGGCCGAGCTGGATGATGGTGCAGTCGGGTTCCAGGACCTCAACATGCAGGAAGAAGACTTCAGTGTAGGTCTCTGTCTCTGTGAACCTGAACAGACAGCAGATTCTTCACTCAACAACCAGCAAACTTACAAATATACTGAGAAAACATCAACAGAATGCCAAAAGAGGTTTTATTCAAGCATTTCTTTAGAAACACAAGATTTTACCTTTTTTAGAAGTCTCAAAATTGTTTTTGTTCATGTTGAGTTGTTTAAAAATTGTGTCAAGCACAGATGAGTTGAAGAGAGAAAACATTACGTGAAGTGTCATATTATTAATAGTCCACCTCTGAGTCTATTGAGCATTTGCAGAATACTGAGAGGTACCATCTATGAGAGAGCTCAGCATTCAAGATACAGATGTTGAAGCTCTTATTCCAGACAATGGATTCCAGCTGTACACGCATGATCAATAACCATCCACATCTGTATACCTGAACAGCCGAAGCATCACTCTGTCTTCTTTTAGGAGGGGGCAGCCGTTATGGACGTATTTCACCTCATCCACATGAAAGTGGCAGTCAAAGACCTTAGGACGGCAGGCACAACATACATCACACCACATTTACATGCAGAGACAGAGGTGGATAGTTCAGGTCCGGAAAGTAGAAATCCAGACCACGATTTTGTTTTAACCAACCTGTTGCGCATAAAGAGTCACATTCACAGAATACTCAGCTTGTTGGTTGAAACAAAATCATGGTCTGGATTTGTACTTTCTGTGGCTAAACTATCCACATCTGTGCACAGGATAACTTTCTATTTGTAATCATTAGATAATGTTTTTTTTATTACGTAAAAAGTACACGGGAGGGTGAAAGAATTCCTTGAAGTTAGTGATGTACGCTCAACCCATGCTAGCCGTCAGGGTGGGATGAAAAGGGTCCCAGTGGTCTGGTTTTGCTGTGTTCTGCCCTCGGTTTGTCCTCGTTCTCTTCCCCCATCTAATTACATGACAATCAAGCCCTCTAGACTGTAGTATGAATGTCAGGGGGAACCACATCTAAGGCTCCAGCTTGACTTGAGAATTTTTAATTTAGTCGCTTTTTTCCCCCCTTACTCGCAGGCCTATGGCGGTGGCCGCTTCGTGAATGGATGAAAGATATTTCAGAAAGAAAGCCAATTTTAATACAATACTGACCTTTCGGTTTTAAGAAAACATGAAATTATATGAAGTCATAAAAGTATAACAATCACAAAAGGTCACAGACAACAAAACAACAAAAGCAAGAGAGAACTCCCTCGCTTAATTAACCCATGTAATAGCCGCATTAAAGATACACAATTAAAATGATATCCCAGTAGTCCTTATTGCACTAAGAGGGCATTCCATGTCAAATGCTTGTTTATTCTTTGGGTATGTGAGGTAGGAGTTAAGACAGAAACTGTAACATTTGTAAATCTTCTCAAAGCCTCCATTCATTAATAAGCAATAATAATGGGGCGTCTGGCCCTTTAAATAGCAATGACTGCTGTATATAAAGCAGAAGATGCTGGGCGGAGGAGACCCACCTGAGGCGTGAGTACACCCACTCGCTGTGTAATGGGCTCGTTGAGGACCACCTCCACCTTGCAGGCATCCCTGTGCAGGGGGGCATCGAAACGCAGGTCTTCCTCCCCCAGGTAGGCCGTCTGGCCTCGCTTCACCTTCAGTCCCCGGTTCACTTTCACCAGTGAGTCCCGGCCTCCGTCAGCCACGCCGCCCAGAACCGTCACCGCAGTCATTACCACCATCAGGGGGCACAGCTGGAGCACCGCCGGCCGCATCATGCGTGTTAGGCAGTGGTGGCCTTGCCCCCAGAAGGTAGGGCTGCAGGCCTGCGCCTTTGGTGACCGGCGGTGACAATGTCCCCTGTGTAAGCAGCACTCAGACAGGGATGGGCCAGCAGTCTCCGGGCCGTCCAGAGGTGTCTAATCACATGTGTTACGGGTGTCCCACAATGGGATGATCGCGGATAATTCTGGAGCGATTCAGATTACTGCACTTTACAGGTTCTGTCCATATGAACTCTTCTCTGAAGGGAAAAACACATAGAAGGAAGAATACATAGAATTCTGTATTGACAATTTTAAACGGTCAACACTAAAAGAAAGAATGAATATTGAATATTACTGAGAATGAATTTTATTGAATATATCGAATACATGAATATTATTAAGAAGCATTACAGAGAATAATAAGTTTCAGAATGACATTCTCTGTATTACTAAATCAGTTTTTTTCCCCCAGCAGAAACACAGCTATCTTTTGCCAGTCTTACAATCCACTGCAGGAAACGTCTACATGTGGACCAATCCTCATCATGTAAAGCCACCCCTAATCTCTCAGTATGGATGGTGCAGCAGTAAATCCAGACAGCTTTGGGCTGGTGCCACCACTCCGAGCAAAGAAACAAAACGGAGGGAGAAGTTCAGGATCTTCTACAAACAGCTCCTCCACTAAGCATGCCTAGAATAGACTCATAAAACGCAGCTGAGACGGAACTCCGATATGAAATGAACACAAACAGGAGCAACGTGTCAAGGGAAACCAAGGAGTGAATCTCAAACCTTCGCAGCTTAGCACTGTAATCTGAGCCAACACAGAGATGTACTATATCATGGAGAAGTGAGACCTCCAACTTCAACACACTTGCAGAGTCCTAATCTTCAGAGCCACACGCAGACCTAAGGCTGGCCCTAGCTGTGGAGATTAGGTCCTGAAAGGTGACAAAGGGCAAGCCACTGGAGGGGTATGACATCTATGCTGAAACCGCCCATATGGTCAGATCTATATTTAACTTAAAAGAGCAGCAGATGACACTGCTTAATGGATGGACTGACTGGCTGTTCATATAGGGTTTAACTAGGGCAAAAACGTTCACAAAAATAAACACATGCATGGTGTCACAGAATCACACACAGAACACATGAAACACATGCACACAACATGCACTGTCTAAAATATATGACTGAGGTGGAGAACTCCAGGACTCTGGGGTGGGTGGGTAGTAACACGACTTCAGAGGGACTCCAGGCCACCCCCAAAACGGTGTCAGAGACTGATGATGTTCAGCAGAGCTCCAAGCCATACCAAGACACACGTCAGCATGCACTCACATACATATACGACCAAATATACTACCCATTCTTTACAGACACATGCATTTAACAAACTCAACATCCTCGTAAGACACACAGGTTTAAGCTACAATGCACCAAAAACCTCAACATCTAAAGCAAGGTTCCCCGATTCCGGTCCTGGAAGGCTTGCAGATTTCCCTGCTCCAACACACCTACTAAACCTGGTAATCTGCAAACTGTGAGACAGACTGGCCCTCCAGGACTGGAACTGGGGAATTCTGATCTAAAGTTTAGTTTCCTATTAAAATTACACAAACAAACTTGAAAAAGCTTACTGAAGCAGCAATATTAACCTAGGCCCTAGGCACCAGAATGGAATGGAGAACTTTGAATAAGGAAATACACTAAATAAATTATTATCTTGAAATGTCAATAAACTGCATTTTTCTCATATCACGGCCAAAGTGTGGTCTGCCTTTTAACAACCAGAACCAAAAGTGATATATAATCCCAGCAGGGTCAGCCTGAGGTCACATTCGCCCAGAATCACTCACTGGTCATTTTCAGCATTTTTCCTGCTCATTTTGGCAGAGCCTAAAGCCTCAAACACCCCCCAGTCTGCGTCTCTGCACACCTCCCACATCCTGTTCTTAATTGTAATCCATCAGAATACCCCCCCCCCCCCCCAGCATGCTTTGCTGTGGACTGTCAAAGTTTGTGAAAACTAACCTGCTGTCAGTGGGCCCTGCAATTCTAGGAGCGACCCAGAACTTTTTGGACTGGCTGAGAAGGCCTGGACTTGCTAACTGCGGAATCCCAGATATTAAACAGTTTTTGATATTATAATTGTACCCACAAAGTTTGGCATCATCTACTGTTACTAATCTAGTCCAGCAGAGAATTTGGCAAGCTCTATAAGGCACCATCGAAAGGGACTTCAGCACAAAAACAGTAAAACTCTAAACTGCTACAGTATGAAAGTGTGTAGAGACAGTTCAGTATCAGGAAGACTAGCTTTGTACGAATCAGTAGATTTGTGGTATTTATATTTTCTTTTTGGTTACATAATTTAATTAGGTCAATTTGTTTTTGGAATATCAAACAGCAGTTTTAATATTTGTTGCACCCGAAACCATTACTTTTGCGCTCTCTTCTTACGGACACAAAGGGAAAAGGAAGAGAGGGGACTCACTAGCTAAAGGCAGAAAAGAGTTTTATTTAAGTTTCAACCTTTCTGAGACTGATATATTCTCTAAGAGGACTCACTCCCTCTCGGACGTGTGCGACCAACGAGGTATGTTTGAGTTTATTCATGTTTTAGTTGTATGTTTTTAACTGTATGTTTCGCTGTATTTTAAGTTTTCAATGTATGCAACGTGAATGCCTGTTCGCTGTTCTATGTGAACAGTTCGACGGTGGATATACAGTAGAAGGAGAATCTGTCGATGCTGTTTAAAGACAGCGAAAGATTGTAAAAGAATAAATCCATCAGTAACCAGAAGAACCACGGTGTTGCGCATTTCCCGGAGGGAGTGAAATTAACCTTGGAATTTATATCAGAAAAATACTGGATCTAACAAGGGACTTTGATTGAGTTTGAATGACAAGAACATCAGACAAAAACATTCTGTCTTCTCCTGAATGGTTGTTTCTAAATGACATAATTCCTTCCAACTTTGAGATATTTCACCACCTGACTCTTATTCTGATGCCGATCATTAATCACATGATCAGTGGCTTGTTTCCCCAACGATGGCGGGTCAGGCCGCGTAACGCTGTCACCACTGCCTCTCACACTAACACCCAAAGTCTGTAGGCAGGTCTCAGATTTGCGAGCCCAACCGCACAGTCACATGACACAAGATGCCAGTGTTGGACTCAATTTTCTTTTTTTCTACCATTTTGCTTGATCTCCAGCCAAGAACATCAATCATGCCATTAGTCTGGGCTTTGCATCCTGATAAGCAGAGGTGGAAAGGTCAGGTCCAGAAAGCAAAAATCCAGACCAAGATTTTGTTTCAACCAACCAGTTCAATATAATAAGTTATAGTTACAGAGTGCTCAACTGGATTTTTACTTTCTGGACTCAAACTACCCACCTCTGCTGATATTTTTGCCGGTGGCTGTGCCTACTGCTTGTAACACACATGTGAAGGCACACAGAGGTGCACACATGTATATATACACACAAACACACACACACACATGTTTGTATGCATATCTATGTGGGTAATGTCCATCCATCTCCCTGAGAAAAACCCTAATCCCAACAACGGCCACTTTAATCCCTACCCAGCCCTAACCTTACTAAGAGTAACCAAACAAAATACAAGGCTTTTAGCATTTTTAGTTTTTGATTGCAGTTACAGACTTGGGGACTGAAAAAATGGTCCCCACAAAGTCAGAATAACAGGGCTTTATCACATGGTCCCCACAATGTAGTACATACACGACCCACAGACACAGACAACACATGCAGTTCTGTATGTATCTGTAAAGCAAACCAGTGTCCCTGCCACAAGGGTTTGTCCCATCCTTTAATCACCTCCCCTTCACCTCACAGAAACCAAAACTGGCCACCATCAAGGCAGGGGCGCTGGTGATGACAGGAATCCGGGGGCCAGCCAGAGGGGCTTTGATCCCCCCCCTCTGGCCCGCAGCATCCATTGTGCCCACAGCCCATTTCCTGTGATGATGGAGGCGACTTGGCCTAGGTGACCTCATGAGAGCACCTTGGGGCCCAAGGCGGGATTTGAAGGAGACACAAGTGTCTCACGCCGACACACGCATTCCGTAGTTTTTTTTTCTATTGATTCGGTTTTCTACTTTGTGTACCCGAATGATGTTATCAGGCCCCATTTCCCTTAACAAAGCCCCGATTGTCTGCCTGTGTGAAGGCGCCCGTCTGTGTCAGAGCGAGCAGAGGCAGGTACACTCAATACAGCCACCCTCAGCTCACCACATGCATTTAACACACACCCTCAGCCTGCGCCACAGTCATGTGACTCTGCCTGAGGCCCATATCTACCGTTATCATGTCAGAATAACAGAACATGAGTAATGTTAGCAAACCACAATCTGGCTGACTTTTCTTACTTCTAACACGAGTTAGGTTATCAAACTAATTTGCATGTGAAACTTAACAAGTTTATTTATATATGAGGTTATTCATACTTTATTTTCGCATACATTAATCTTATTATGCTTACATAATACATTATATTGCATAAGATTTTTCATATGTAATTGTTCTGATGCACGGTGTCCTATCATTTAGCTCTGATCTAGAGCCCAGTACTCAGGTCCAGCTGTCTCTCACTAGGGTCATAGCACACTGCCCCCTGTTACTGCCGCCCACGTAGGTGTAGGTGAGGCTAAAGGACTGTTGTAGTGTCCAAGGCTTTTATTGCCTGTGCATCCCACTCTGCTCGGGGCTAATCACATACGTGGGGTTACTCTGCTCTGACAGGAATGCTACAGTGTATGCTGAACTTCCCTTACAGCATATCAATCCTCCATCTCTAAAAGACAGGTCTTCTCCAAGAGCTTCTCTTCTCAGAACCATAGACGTAGTCAACAAGGGACGTGCACTACATTCTAACCATACAGCTGTATGTCTTCACTTTCATCTGAGGCAGAAGGTTTCTTTCTTAGCTGGGGTGTAATTTAAAAAAAAAATAAAAAACCTTACCAGGCAAATCAACATTCGCTGTAAATATAAGTCCCCACACTTGCCTTGAAAATGGCATGTAATCGGGACTATCACAGACTGCCACATGTAATGGAATCTAAACATGTCCGCCGTTAAGTGAAGAAACGGCAGCTTTATGGGAACGGGGTGAAGAAAGTCCAGCTTTTAACAGCACCAGAGTGGTTAACAGCATGAACTCTTAACCTCAAAAGCATGGCGTCTCCTACTGTGGCATTCCTTCTGCAAGGTAATAAGCATGACTCAGAACTGGAAGGGAATATGCAGATGCATAAATGAGCTATAATTGTAAGTCAGGCATGTAGCCGTGTAGCGCAATTATGGGTTTGTGCCAGGGATGGGAACAAGCTACTCCTTGGCGAAGCCAAGTCAAGTCCAAGTCAAGTCCAAGTCTTTCCATCATTTTTGCTATCAAGTAACAAGTCATCAAATTTATGACTCGAGAATTAATGTACACTGAAATTCTAAAATTAATATTATGGTTTCCAGAGGGAGGACTGTAGCCACAAGTCTTTTTGAGTCATAGGGTCCAAGTCAGGTCTAAGTCTTGAATCTTCTGCCCTTATGTCCAAGTCAAGTCCAAGTCCAGTTTTGCAGAATCGAGTCTGAGATGAGCTGCAAGTCAGTGATTGGACAATCAGACACACAGCTAGTTTAGAAAATTATGAGTCTGAACCCACTCTTTACCCCTGGTCGGTGACATCTACTTAAATTTCCTTCTTGCTATGGGCCTGGTATAAATTTATATATTTGTGAGTGTGAAAACCAGAGGCCCACACACAAACTCCAACAAATGCCCCGGATCCTGAGGAGCACTGACCGCAGTGACATGGCGTGAAAAAGTCCACATGTGACAATCAGCCAGAAGCACCTGGAATGCGATGGCAGTGAAGCAGCAATGAAGCAGGGTGGCAGGCCTCTTCCTCGTCTCTCAGTGGCAGTGAAGCAGCATTGAAGCAGGGCGGCAGGCCTCTTCCTCGCCTCTCAGTGGCAGTGAAGCAGCAATGAAGCAGGGCGGCAGGCCTCTTCCTCACCTCTCAGGGGCAGTGAAGCAGCAATGAAGCAGGGCAGCAGGCCTCTTCCTTGCCTCTCAGCCCTCGCCTCTTCCACTCCTGCCTTTGTGGGATAATTTCTTCACCCCTGGATTTTCTGAACTCTCCTCTCACCCAGTAACAACAATATAGAGCAGTATTTCCCAATCCAGTCCCTGGGGAGGGCTGTAGACAGTCCACATTTTTGGGCGCAAAAATGTAGACCGTGTGGCAGGGAGCTGAAAGGGAGCAAAAACAGGGGAGCAAAAACCATCTGTGGGTCCCTGAGGACCGGGTTGGAAGACACTGGTGTAGACCAACGTGGTGAGGGGCCTCATATTGTGTACAGTCGTGACACCAGTTATTACATAAGTGGGACTGGCATCCCTCCAAAAACACAAATTAATCAAATGAAACACTGGTCTGAAATTCTCTGCCGGGATTTATGGCTTTCTGCTGGCAACAGTGTAGCGTTTCCAAGGTTCCTGGATTCATGCTTTTCAGGCACTGGGGTTCACAAGTAGACATACCAGGGGCAGTGCGAGAATGCCGTCTCCTGTGAAAAGCTAGAGTCCTTTCACGAGTGTCTTCCCGTCGCCACATCATGCCACACCAGCTAATTACAGGCGGCGACTGTTTCGCTAACCCCTTCTTAACGTGATCCCGGTAACCTTGCGGATGTCAGCATTGTAACTCAGAGCAAGACACAACACGCCACACAGAGCCGGGCTCTCATTACACACTCTACCCCCATTTTCTCAGGTTCGCAGTGAGGGGCTCTCTCTCTCTCTCTCTCACTCCCTCCCACATTTTGGAGCGTTGACGGGGCTTTGTGAGGATTTCAATGAGCAGAAAATAAGGCAGAATTAAGGATTCATGCAGGGCTTGAATAAAATGCTCCAGGGACAGGTTCGGCTGAGTTAAAAGGAGCAGGTCAATGACTCCGCGTATGGAAATCTCAGTCCCCAGCTGAAAAAAAACATCCTTCTTTTATGCGGCTATGAAAAATCTCAGCTGCATAGATTACAGCAAAAGTTGTGCGTCGTTCTAGCTTTGGTCCAGCTGGCTGAACACTATGCAACAGATAAGGAGCGTGCAGTTATCAGTTAGGGTGGACAGTCGCCTGGGACTGGCCACGGTCTGAGACCCAGCTGCCGCAGTGATGCTTGAGAAAAAACGAAACAACAGTGATGCGACTAAGTAAATGCAGCAACCAATCATCATCGCAAAGTCCACGGTGCAATGAAAAAAAAAACCTGAATTCTGCACCTCACCTTGTGCGGTGCCTGCTAAGCGATGCTGGCATTCACAAGAACTATTTCCTTTGGGTTTTCTGTGCTTTTCTACACAGCACCTATGTTCTCGTAATGAAAATCCTGCAACTGGCTGCATTCAGTCCCTCCCACAGCGTCCGGCAATATGCAAGCCCTTATATTAATCCTGGGGGACCCACGGGGTCATATATGACCCCACCTTTTATTTCTGCCTTATATTCAACCTACTCATCAAAGTAAAGATTTTACTTTTGTTATTGGGTAGTATATGGTACGAAAAAAAAATTATATTTAATTTACTTTGATGAGTGGGTTGAATATCAGGCAGAAATACAAGGTCAAACCCAGGGTTAAAATCCCGGTAAATGGACAGGGGATTGTAGGCACAGAGGCAGGACAATCACCTCTATAGCAACAGCTCACTTAACAGTTTAGGGGGTCACTGCTGTATTTCTAAAGAGGTGAGTAAAAACTGAAATAGTCATCCCATTACAAATCAGAGTCAGGTTTTGCTTGGAGTGGAAATGAATGGGGTAGGAATTCAAAGAATGGTGATGCTCTGCCTTTGTTTGTTGTTCTTGTTAAGGAGGGGGGAATCGCAGTTTAATTGCCTGGGCGGAACCGGCTGGACGGTGGCAGGCGGGCCCATGCTTAGTCATGTGACCAATGCAGAGCCCCAAAAACAAACTGGGTGGGTGGCCCCGCGTGCCGGCTGCAGACGGACTGCATTTAACCGGAGGGAGATTACTGTGTTGGCGATGAATACATTACCCCCTTGCATGGCAAACCTGAGCGTAAAATTGACCTTTGTTTGAAAACAAGGATTAAATGTAGGATCACTGAACCCAGGCTGCAGAAGGAGAACTGAACAGGTATACCAGGTAAGTAGCACTTCTGCCTCAAAACGATAATCCCTCCAAATAACTAGTAGCCATTACCGCATAATGCAGACATTAATTGCCACTGATGACTCTCATTGTCTTGTTCAGAGAATTGAACCTTTGAACCACAGCTTTGAAAACAAATCAGCTTCTTGATGGATGCAATTTGAGTTGGTTGCACTAAACATCTCGCTTTGACAGTGTTCGAGGCTCACTAATCTCCTTTATATTTACCACATCCTGAAATTCCTGAGCCATGTTTTACTTCTGCAAACACGTCTGAAATAGCTTCTGCTACTGGGCATCCCTGAACATGCTGGTCCTTCGTAAGATTATGGGCAAAGTCATCCCATTTGAAGAGAGAGTCCATTCTCACCCCAAAGTGTATTTGCTGCTGCTGCATTAATTATAACAGTGTCTGTGGTAATGATGGGAAACTATGCTAGCACAGCCATTAGTTCAGGAAGTGCAGCTCAGGTCTTGCCTGAAAATTCAGTGTTTTTCCTTTGATGAGCGGTGAGTCCCACAGATGGGAATGTGAGGGTTTGCAGGCTGAGGACTGAGACTGATTGCAGTCGCCTTCGATCTCCTAATCACAGGGTTCCAGCCAGTAATTTTAGCAGCACCAGGAGGAGGATTTATACCCATACCTGGAAGACCGCCGTACAAGCCCTGAGAAACATGATCTCGAATCAATTGTCAGACCAGTTTAATTCAGTCAAAGGTGAATTAAGACATACTTCCTGTGCATGTGAAACACAGAGGTTCATAAGAGCTGTAAGCTCCGATGGCAAAAGATCTCCTGGTGGTTGCTCATCAGACTCTCAAACTTTGTTAGAAAGAGACTGCAATGAAAACATTAAAAAGATCACTGACAAAGACCCGTAAGAACCTGCAGGCGACTGACTGCATTGACAGTTTAGCCAAGCCTTTAGAGCAATGTTTTACTTATGTGAATAGTGAGCTCATACAATCCACATAATTGCATACTTCTATTGGGGACTTAGGTCTCATAAAAAAGAATTTATCTGTAAGCCACAGGCAGCTTCTGGACAAAGCCTGGTTTGGACATGACGGGCCCAGCTACCTTCACTCGTCTCGGAGAAGGGCTGTAAAACATACCTTCCCAATCAGACTATTTTGTCTAAGCATGCTTGCTCTACACGTTCATTCATGAGCACCGACAAGCAAAGGGGACGCTTCCCCGTATCACTTTTTACATGGAGACGCAGGCCACAGATGGACCTCGTCACACGCCCCCTCCCAGTGCCACAGACAGACAGGGAGACACACAGAAGGACAAGCAGACAGCTAACCCTTACCTTGTCCCTCTTTGTCCCGCCAGACGCTCCCTGGTGAGAGTTAACCGTGCCGCCGCCGCTCCTCTCCTGCCCACCACTGCCGTCTGATTGACGAGGAGGCAAACTCCACTCCCACCCCAACTGCGACCCCACACCCACCCCTGAAGAGGGAGGGAGGAGAGAGGAATCTGGCGAGTGCAAGTATGGCTGGGTGGGGGGTGGGGGGGGGGGGGGGGGGGGGGGGGGGGGGGGATCTGCACACCCGGGGCTTCTTTTTGTTTTTTTTTCTTGGAGGTGGGTGGAGTTGGAGGGACTGGAAAAAAAACAGCTAATCCGAGTGGAGAGAAGCTAGGACAAACATGGAGGTTTGGGATCAAAGGGGCCCCAGGCTGCTCCTAATAGTGGAGGCTGGGCCAGGCCTGTTGTTGTATGATTACAGGCCGGGGGGCACTGCAGGCTTTTTTTGATTACATTGTAGACTCTCTCCCAAGGAGGAAACCACTTCATCTGCGTCAGCGTCTCTCCAATCACCTGTTCTTTTCCTGTTTCGAAAGATCGATTGACTGCGTCTATCAAAGTATCACTATAATTAATAACTGATGAGTGGTTGATGGTATAATTAAGTAACCAATAATCAACAGTGATCAGCTTGAATTCTTATGTGCTCCTGAATTCAGATCACGGCACAGCCAAGGCAAGGTTCTAGAGCACAAGATGTTCTAGAGTGCAGTTGATATCACACATCCTTTGACATTACATGTTCTTGTCCTGCAGCTGTTATCAAAGCAAAAGATTACTGATGACCATATAGTCCATGCTGTATATTACAATCAGAATCTTTATTGTTCGCCAAGTACCAAGCGTGCAAGGAATTCCATTTATTGCGGATGTCAAGACAAAGAGATACACAAGGTAAAAGACATAAGAGATGCATTAAAAACATAAAAGGTCATATTCAGGAAAACTGCATGTATAAAGCATGTGCAACATAACAGTGTGACAAGTTAAAGTGCAGCTGTGCATATGGGCACATTAAAAACATGGCAAGTCCACAGCATGGGAGGATCCACTCAGAATAATCGCTAATGGATGTCCAAGTTGTTGGAGAATATGTGCAGGCTTGTTCCACAGACCAGCAATTCACAGACTATTCTGCCCTACAAAGGCAGCACCGGAGAAAACAGGTGTTTTGCCTTGGCTTTAGTGTGGATTTTGGGGTTGAAATTTTCATACCATTTTCTTCAAAGCCATCCAGGTAAGCTAAGATATTCTGTCACGAGTTAAAACAGCCTAAGAGACTTAACCAATTTAAGTCGGTTTTGATTAAATATGCAGTTACAGTGTTTTGCCATGATGGGGCAGTATTGTTTACTTCCATCTAAAAAATGCAGCATGTTCAGGCCATGTTTTCCAGGTTCTCCTTTAGGGGTGTTAAGTTCCCCAGTTACCCGTACTGGTCCCCATGATTCTATTCGGTAGACTATAGACTATATGTTCCTGCCCTGGTTTTGGCAGCAATTACTCCACATGGCAAGGCCAGAAATGAAACCGAACACATCGTGTTAATATAAAACAGATAAATTATTCGTGCATATCTGGGTCATTTTAGCAGTGGGCTGTTTAAAATTTGAGCATGTATGTTATCGCGAACTTGTCTCTTGACCGATGAGATGAGATGGTTTTAGGTCTGAACAGAACTTAAAAGTATAAAGTCGGCATCACATTATATTAAGACATTTTGAAAGACCCAGGGCCTGATTCATAAAAAAAATAAAAATAAATAAAAATAAAAACTATGGTAACTACACAGCGCCAGGCACGGCGATAACAATGTAATTCATAAAGCTTTACTTACGGTAAAACAGGGGCGTCGCAGGCAGGAACCACTGGCGTGTCAATCAGCTGCTTCATACATAAGAAAAGATCGGTGGCGCTTTTCCAGCAAGTCGCTCTCCTCCTGAAATTCGCCATGGCGCTGAAACAGACAATATTGCACCTCCAGCTGTCATTTCATTTCATCAAACATAGTAATCAGGGTTTCCAGCTTCGGTCACGCTGGCTGGCGCGAGATTTTCAATTCGAGTCTGCACACGCGTTCACACGTATGTAGGAGTTTTATTACCTTGTAAATAGTCTTTAGGGTTTGCAGACTGCAACAAGGCTTTTCATGTAGCTAATTTTAGGTTTATAATGGAATAATACAGATTTGTCATAAGATTTCTTGCATGAGGGTGAGAGTCACGCCAGATGTGCGACAGCTGGCAGCCCTGAATAGCTGAGTGTCACTATTAGGTTTTTTGATCACTAACCCACGTGAAGCATTTATGGTTTAAGATGTCATACGGCTGAAATACGCCACTGGAATGATACGGGTCTTAATTTTTGCGCGATGCTGCCTTTTACGAGTCAGTGCCCCCAATATCTAAATAGAGAAATGCCGTAATAACACTTCGCTGAGTGACATAAATAATAAAAATTATAATTACAAAAGTACAGGCATTCCCGAACGAGGGAAATAGGTAGCGTGATATTCCCCAAGTTTTACGAATCAGTCGCAGGCCCACAATGTCTCAGTTGACAAGCAGGTATGGAGTCGTGTGGCCTTTAAAGGTTTTTCTAGAATGATCGTGTCATGGTACCAGACATGCTGAGCCCCATTTCCGGTAGAGATTAAAACACCAGTAAATCCGTCAGCCGCTCTGCATGGCTCACTAGACACCATTAGACATGATCTAATCATCTCACCGTGGGGGTGAACACTAGCAGTCATCTTAATATCCTGTCCAGCATCTGAGAATGGTTTCCAACAACGCTGTTTACATTCAACAGATGCAGTTTTGACGGCCTGAGAGAGAAATCAAATTACTACAATATAATAAAACCGAAACACTGTCCTTTGACTCGTACATGTTGCTTAAACAACAGGCCACCTGTTATCAGAAAACTGACTCTAGTGGGTCCCATCTGGGTGAGAGAGGGTACCTCCATGTTAGCTGCCCTAAATCTCCTTCGATCACAGCAAATCACAGAACCCCAGGTACTTGTGGAGGTGTGTAGCGAACAGGCCAAGGAAGCCACATTCAGGCCTGGTAAGAAGTCTCACTCACCCCGCACATTTTATATGGTCTTATTGAATCAGATATGTTCACCCAAGCCTTGTTATAATTTTTCAAACAGAGTGCTTCAGTGAAAAGATCTTGCATTAGTAATGGATAATGTGTATTGTTATAAGTTTTGCACATTCTCTTTGGTGCAAGCCTGTGCTAAGCAGCAGTGATGCCTGAACGCAATGCTATGTCTAGTAGCTTCTTAGCATTGACAGACATCAAGCCGTTATCCAACAGCCCCCCCCTATTGGTCACCATTGGCTTCACAGAAGCAGAATAACACTGTACATTTGACCTGCGATTGGTCACTCCACCCACTCAGAAAGAGCCTACTGCTTTGTTTGCCCTTCGGAAACACAATACACAGCAAATAGAGTGTGACAATCCAGGACATTTCTCCTAATTGCTGTTCCAACACAATGCCAGGGAGTGACACAGCTTCCAATCTCGTCGACACTAATCCTGTACACGCCTCCGCAGTGGACTGTACCCATAGCAACTGGACAGTATGTGGGGCATCGCTGGATGCATGCATTTGATGACACTGCTGCTATTGGGCCAACTGGACGCCCAGCTGGACCCGACTGACCTCCTCGGGGACCGCAGACCGGGCGAGGCCATTCTGGAGATGCTGCAGATCGGCAAGCTGTCGGGACAGCGGCGCGGCGAGCCGCACCCGTACATGACGCACATCTACCAGCTGCTGGACTCGCAGGAGGCCGCTGACCCGAGCGGCTCCGACGGGACGCTGGTGCAGAGTTTCCGGAGCCTTCAGGGTAGGAGTTCTGCTCCCCCACCCCACCCCAAGTCTCATTGCTCTAAAGCTGCTGGTTTCAACTGTTACACAGATGGGAAAATTGCACAGTATTCAGGCAGGAGTTCATATGTGCAAAAAGATCTTCGAAATGTTGCAATTTTAACAGCTTGGGGGGTGGGGGGGCTAGAGAGATATTTTAGGAAGGCAGTTTTTTCCAGAGACAATTAAATGTTTCAAGATAAGGGTTTCTTTCAATTCAGATAGGATAAAGAGCATTAAAAGTAGCATTTAACAGCTGCATGCACAAGTCATATTCTCGCAGTGATGTCAGTGAATACTCACTGTTTTTAGCAGCACTGCAACACAGCCAGGAAGCCTGGTGAATATATATATATGTATATATATATATATATATATATATATTAATATAAACACATAAATCTGTAGATTTTCATTTATAGATTACCACATTCATTTAGTATATAGACTGATCTTTAAATATGAACATGGTTCTTAATTTCCAAGATGCAGCCAGTGGTGATACATCACTGCTATTATTAAATAAATTTACAGTGACTATATGTCACCTCGAAGCGATGCTGCTGTTGTGCTTATGTTGTATGAAATATAATAAAGTGCAGAAGTCTTAGGCAGCCAAAGAAAACGTTTAAAGCTATTTATCCAGGTAGGAAGTGTATATTTGCTCAGAACAGAAAACACAATTCAACATTTGAAGACATCCAGATGTTACACAATAAAAACAGAAATCTTGTTGGTTGCCTAGATGAAAACCAGCTGGTTCCCAATCCGGGGTTCCTCAGTCATTCCATGTATTTGTTACATTGAGGTGATGATTGGCCAAATAAGGTATGCGAGTGGCGTGTTGGTAGGTTGCTGTAAGTACTGGGGTGATGTTAGGAGAGGTTTTGATGTAACTAATACACTTTGACAGACATCATATTTTCACATCAGCTTTTAAAGACCATTTAATCACCATTTCACGGCCTAAGACTTTTGCACAAAGCTGTATGTATTTCTAACATTGCTCCCAATGCTGGCGAAATGCTCCCCCTAATTTCTGACCCTGCCTCCGTCGCAAACAGGCTCCCAGTTTGGGCCGCCTGGGTGGATCTGGTTCGACGTGTCGCGCCTGAAGCCGTCCATGTCAGCAGCGGAGCTGGTGCTGCTGCGGCGGAGGCTGTACCCCGAGTCCCTCCGCGTCAGCGTGGCGGTATACGCCGCCTCCCTCTCTGGGCCCACCCTGGATGAGCGCCCCCTGGCCCTCGACCGGCTGCCACCGTCAGGATACGACGTGTTCGACGTCTCTGCAGCGCTGGCGTGGGCGAGGGGGCTGGCCGGGGGGCCCGCCGGCTTCCGGCTGCGCTACACGGACGAGAGCGGGAGCCTGGAGCTCCACGAGGCCTTGACCCAGAGCCTGTACTGCCTGAACGCCAGCGCTCAGAGCCAGCCGCTGCTAGTGGCCTACCGCCTGGGCCGACCGCCGCAGATGGCCCCTAGCTCCCAGCCCACCCTGCACCACCGCTGCGGCTCTGCCCTTAGGAGGCAGACCGCACCACCCGCTTCCCACTGCCGCCTCCACACACACTACGTGGACCTCCAGCAGCTGCCCGCCTCGGTGCTGCAACCCCGTGGCTTCAGTTTCAGCTTCTGCAGGTGGGGGTCTAGAACAGTGCCTCCCAACTCAGTCCTCGGGGAACACCAGACAGTCCACATTTTTGCTCCCTCCCAGCTCCCAGCCAATCAGGAATACCGAATACCTGGCACAGGTGTGCTGGGAGCTGAGAGGAAGCAAAAACGTGGCTTTGAATCATTAGGAACAACAACTCGCACGACTGCGGCTACTGAGGTGCGGCGGCACGCAAAGACTCTCTGAGGGACAGGTGATCGACCAGAAAGTGGGGCGGAGTGGGGTCTGAAAATCTAGTGAATTTTGCGTGATCATTGGTGAATGGTGTTAAATCATTTGTGCGAAAGGGGCAGGTACCCCTCCCACCAGCATATCCCTGCAGAAGTAACTGGTAAAATTAACCATTTAAACAAGTTAACACTTAAACAAGTACAAAACGACAAGTAGTACAGTGGTTACAGACAGCATTACCAGAGCAAGGCTCTGAAGAGGTATTGCTGTGGTAATTAAGCTGCAAAACAAACACCTGTAAAATTGGGTTAAAATTGTAAGCCGTCTTGAAAAGGAGTATATAAGTTAATGGGCAGTGGAGGCATAACAGTTAGGGAAGTGCACTTGTGATCAAAAGATTGCTCCTTCACATCCCTGACCAGCAAGGTACCCTGAGCAAAGTACCGCCCCCGAACACTGCTGCGTCACATATGGGTTAAATGCAGAGGACGCATTTCGTTGTTGTGTGCTGTGATGTGTAAACAATGACAATCTCTTTCACTTTAAGTCACTTAAATGTAACATCCCAATGTAGTGGAACATGTAGCCATGGAAACCCAAGAGAAGACAGCAGGGACCGCAGAGAATGGGACGTCAACCGAGACGACGGGTAGGTTCTGATGTGCTTGCTGCTACGGAGGGGAGATGCTGCAAATTATTTAATACAACGTTTCATAAACTATTATTATCAACACTGAATATTTTAATGACTAGTTTTAGATGTTGCAATGATAGTCATTTATAATTATAATTATTAATCTGTAAAAGGTAGTGTATATTTAAAAAGTAAATTCCAGTACACACACTGAACAGCACTAGTTTAATTAAAATATAATCAGTCTATAAATAAAAACAAATGATTACATTTTACAAGCACATATGAATCAGTAATGCAGTTCAGTGGATACTCAGTTGTAAGTCGATGTGCCTATCAGTTTCTGGTCAGAGTGCCTCCCCCAGCACACGTCGGCGATTACCGTGATGTACCGGAGCGATGCAGACGACATCGAGATCGCCCGGCTCGCAAACACGACGGCCACCGGCTGCAGGTGCCGAGGCTCGCCTTCCAAGCCGCACGGGCCTGCAGCCTCCCTCCCGGGCACAAAGACACGCACCTCCCGCAATGCTGAAAAAGGCCCCAACCTCCGCGAAATATTCAGAAACCAATGGAAAAGAGACGTCAAGGATCTTTCCCAGAAGCAGATCATTCTGTAAAAGAGGGCTGTTTACATCAAGAAAAGATTCTGTTTTCCCAATGCATGAGTGACTACACCACTTCAGTAATGATAAGGATATTTTATTGGTGCCACATGGGGAAATTCTTTTCTTGCTCTCTATGACACGCACATGGGTGAGAACACGTTTGGCAACAAAGGGTAGCCATCCATGGAGCTGTGGGTTAAGAGCCTCGCTCAAGAGTCCACAGACATGACTATTCTGCTGAGGCCAGGCTTGAACCAACAACCTTCCAACCACAGGCACAGAGGCTAAGCCACAAACTGCCCCAAATACTGTAGACTTGATAGACTCACTCAATCACGCATCTTATGCCTTACCATAGTGCAGTAATTAAAGGCGAATTCCTCACAAGTTGTACAATAAGAAAGTCATCAATGTGAATTTAGGTAACATGTAAGATGTTGCATGGTCCCAAAGGCTTCTTTCCCTGGGCATGGAAGGTGAGACTTTTTGAGGGGCAGGTACTGACCGGGGTAGGGTCATCAGTGATCGAAAAGGGGTGCTCAACATCTCTAAAGAGGGCCACTTTCAATTGTTGGGGGAAACGGACCAGAGACTCAGGCACTGTCGATTAACACAAAGCCTTCAACTGAAATAGATTTAATTTAATTAATTAGATACTTCTTTAATGATTATATAAATATGAAATATTAAATGTTACTCTCCAATGTGTTAACTGAATTCATACATTTACCATTGTTTTACTGATTCTATACTGTATGTTGGTCATCTACAATAGCTTAAGTTGAGGTGCCCAATTCCAGTCCTGGAGGGCCAGAATCCAACACAGTTCACAGATTTCCCTACTCAAACACATTTTAATCAGCTAATTACCAGGTTTAATATATATGTTTGAGAAGGGAAATCTGTGAACTGTGTTGGATTCTGGCGAGTCTGTAATGAAGCGGACTGTGTTTCTCCAGCTACTCCCTCGGCGGTTACATGCTGGGGGATCTTTGCGCTCCGAGGGCTGCTTTTGCCCTTTGGCAGAATCTCGGCTGCGTCTGTAGCCCTTCCGCCTACACCCAAAATAACGCATTTTGGCTAGCGAACAGTGCGCAGAAAACCGGCTTCCTTTGCAATCAATATCTATTAATTTGGATGATTTTCTAATTGGGGAAAAGGCGCCATCCTTTTACAGACCACTTTCAATGCGTCTCTTTTTGCATCTCTTGCCAAAACCGTTTCTGAGTGACATTTCAATGTTTTAATATGCTTGTCCGCAGCAATTACTATACTCTCCCATGACTAACACAAGTTACAAGCAATATGCAAGTCTTTGCTCTAAGCGTGGTAAGGTAATAGCGCTGCTCAGTACACCTGCCTTCATGAGACAGTCGGTGATTACTTTTTTGCTCACCAGCATATCTCGCTTAACGCCGAACATCGTTATTTCTAAGCACTTACTATTCCGGCTTAATTGTACCATTTTTGAATACCGCCGTAACGCTGCAAAGCTACAATGTTGCCAGTAGAGGAAATCCCGCCCACCTCGCATCGGAAGCTGATTGGTCGACAGTCCTGTCCGTCACGGAACAGCCATATACGTGCCCGAAGAGAACCGAAATGATCGGTGGCATACGGGGGGGATTTCGGTCCGCTGTGCGGAGCTAGGCTATACTAGGAATAAATGTCACATTTCTACGAGTAAGAAACGCGTCGATTTTTTGTTGGCGTATCGATGAACAGTTGCCAGGGTAGGGTGCAGTAAAGAGCCAATTATGTTTGCCTATTTAGATCCGAATATACACACCGGGGCTATTTAATTCTTTGTCGCTGATATATATGTAGGGAAAGCCAACTGGATCAACGAACCTGCAGCCCTTCTCGTTTCATATGAACAGATAGCCAGGTTTCTTTGTGGGGAAACGCGCGCTGATGAAAATCGAACATGTCAGGGAAACATCTGAAGGGCCATGAGGTCAGTTGCTGCATCAAATATTCCATATTCGGATTCAATATAATATTCTGGGTGAGTATATTTCCTTGCATTGCTGTCGGCGTCATCATTTCGCTCGAGCCTGTTTTTTCTGTTATGTTTTTCATATATGTTTTTTAAAGGCTCAGTCCAGCAATATGTTGCGAATCGAACAGGCATTAATTTGCATGCATTTTATTTGTGGATTGACTGGCGAATCAAACACTGGTAATGCGTAATGCTGAAGGGCAACGGAGTTTAAAGCGGTGTGGGTTTCCGTGAAAGATACTTCTTGGCATCCTAGAGGCACACACATTATTAGTCTGGATATTATACGGGAGATCGCGCATTTTTCCCGGTCAGCTGGCCGCTCGCTGGCACCTTGCTGCTCGGATGCGCTGCAGCCGCCTGCCAGCCGTGAGCATTACGGACAGGCGCGTACGGTAGCATTACCTGGAGGAGGTGTGCCCGACATCGCTAAGCCGCTTTGCCTTCGCTCCGAGCATTATGCGTGCCTGTGAGCAATGCTGTAAGATCCTGTTTTTGCCTTTCATTAATTCCCTAATGAACGAGATTGCTGTAACGTGGTGTGCCAATGAAGATTTACCCGGCTAAACGTATAACGGAAATGACTTCAAATGACTTCTTATATACATCATAAATGTATAACTCCATATGTATGACGTATGATAATTATTATCATAATTATTATATATATATATATATATAT
>JAODKL010000017.1:8247411-8273424 GCA_026780765.1 Petrocephalus schoutedeni
CATCCACCCCCCCCCCCCCATCTTTAAAATGTCTGCAGACACGATAAGGTAGACGTTGAAGGCAGCTTGCTGGAGACAAGCCAATGAACTCCAGTAAACAACACTGTCAAACCGGTCAGTCTTGCTTTCGACTTAGCATTATCTATTAATTTTTTTTTCTTTAATGGGCCTGTGCTCTGTTCCCTCGTTAATAATTAAGACATAATTAACGCAGGTACTCCAATTGACATGGATTGAGGGAGTGGACATTTATTAATTTGGTGTTGAAGTTCTTCCACTCCTCCTTCGCCCGCGTGCTGTTGTGGGGCCTTTTCAGATGCGCAGTTCTGGGAGAGAGCGGCAGCTGTGAAATCGACTTTGGTTCCTTGGGAGCCGGGCGTGCCGCCACAGGCTGAACTCTCTCGATTTTCGGATTTGAGCCGAGGAGGACGGATCGCGTTGAGGCAGAACAGCGTTGTGTTCGGAGGCCCGTTTCTCGTCTTCAGTATGAGTAACTGCAGGTTAGATTCCTGGCCTTTCTTAACCGAGGCCGAGGCAGGTGGCCATAGCTGAGAAACGCGGCGGGGTCAGCGTCTACGCGGGTGTTTTATTGTGTCCTCAGATGTGCGATCCTCAGTTTGTAACAGGTTGGCAAAGGTTTATTATCTCAAAAGCGATTTGAAGGGAAAGTCGATGCATAAATTAGCTGTACATGACATTGGGGAAAATGCCGATGCCCATTTGTGAGAACATGAACTTTTTATGTTATAAGGAATTCTTAGTTAAAGATTTGCATCTTTCCCCTTTTGCTACTTTTGAGGGGGGTGGGGTGTAAGTGTCACGTGAAGCTTTTAACTGCAGTTTGCATTGAGCTTGCAAATTGAAAATGGTGTTTAAGTGTGATGTAGGGTCAGCTTGAACCTTTTGCCTTAGACTTGTACAATATGGAATTCACAAATGCTTCTGTACCTGACGTACTCCTGGTTGGCCGTAACTTTACGTTTGAAGAAAGCAGCCTTTGCGGGGTCTCTCTGAGGCCATGTGTCCCTGTGCTTTTTGGAGGCTGGGAAGGTTGGGCCATTGTTCCTGATAAGGCGAAAAGCTATGAATTATATAGTGGGTAGACTTATTAGGGGCTGTTGATCCCTGATTGGTTCAGGCAACTTCCCATTGATTGCTCGTTGCTTCTCATTGGCTTATACCACATGGTGGTTGACAGCACCCAGTATTTCCCAGCCCATGTGCCATCCGCTCAGCTCCGCCCCTGAGAGGCGTTCTGAAGGTGGTCACACCAGCTGCGAAACCGGAAGTCGCCGCAACGCAGCCTCCCCTGTCCCTTCTGACAGGCCTGCCCCCCGGCTTTCTTTCTTTTTGGACGTCTATGGTACGGTTGTCCAATAATTCTGCAGAGAGGCTGCCAAGTCTGCAGGTCTGCAACCCGTCCTGCATCTCCTCTAATGCGTGTCATTGTCTCAGTGAGAATTACAGCACTGGGCTGATGCAGGTATGAATAATTTAATAACTGGGTCACTTATCTCTCAGCAGATAATTTTCCTCCATGAAAAGGTGATGCTATTTTCTGCCCATCCCTAGAATAGGTGCATGTGATTCCCAGTCTGAGTTCTCTTCCTCGTTTGTGTGTGTAGTATAGCCCTTTGAAGGTTTATTTAATTTTATGCACTTTGCGGAAACGGGCCTATTGGTCCGGCTGTCAACATTCACAGCCCCTTTGATATGGCATGTACAGCTCTGAAATTTCTCTGCTAGGACTACATTTTCGTAGAATTAAAAAATGTAACTATATTAGCTGTATCTTATGTTTTTGTCCTCTTACAAGACTCTTAGAATGGCCAAAAAGTCAACACCCCCTCTCCCACGATAGCCACCTTTGACAGCTTATCACTCAAACAGTATACTAAATAAAATAGCTTTTTTTTTATAACATATTGGGCCGTGTGTATGCAGCAACTGTATGCATTACGGTTGTAGGGGTGTCAGAATCTTTTTTTTTGTAAATATGCTTGATTTTTCACAATTGCAGAATATGCCGATGTTCAGCTAGCCTGGGAATCTCTATGCAGTGCCCCCCAAGGACAGTGTGGTACTATAGCGCCTGGTGTTTTAACATGGCAGCTAAGTGCCGTGGAGTTTGGAGGTGGCTTCACGCTTCGCGCATATGAAAGTGGAGGATGACTCGCGGTTGGTGTGCCGCGCGTACGCTTACCCTGGAGGACGCTGCCAGTATGACCTGGCAGCCAGGCTGTGGTGCTGATCGGGGCTGCATCACTGCTGTTGGGAGTAACGGGTCTGTCTGTCTTCCGTCTTCCAGTTGCTGGGCGTGGCTTTCCTGGGGATTGGCCTGTGGGCATGGAGCGAGAAGGTGAGTCTCTGATGTGTGTTTGCCGGTAATTTGAATCTATTTTTTTTTTTAAGTGGTTCTGATACTTAGTTGTAACGAAAGACACTGAGTGGGTGGTAAATGAATGAATGCCTGTTACATTTATATAGTGCTATTTTAGACTCCTGAACACTTCACGGAACCAATAGGGAGCCACTTCATCCAGCACTGTGTAGCCCTCGCCTGGATGACATGACGGTGGCCATTCTGCGACAGTACGCTCGCCACACAGTGAAGAGGTGGTGAAGGGGCAGGAGAGAATTCACCAATCAGACATAGGGGATGATTAGGAGGCCGGATCTGATAGGGCCACAGTGGGTAATTTTAGCCAGGACATCGTGGTACCACCCCTACTGATTATTTCTACCGCCATAATGTAATGCTTTTGCAGAGGAGCGCCACATTAATGGCCACAGCTGGATGTCTCTTCTTTGCACTCCTATCAGCGTTCATGTTTACGCTCACGGCAAAGCAGAGAGCCAAGAGACAGAAGCAGACTGTTAATAGAATGAAGAGACCCTGATAAAATATTAACATTGTCTATTAATAGCTGGACTATACACTATTATTAAATATCTTTGTGCATTAAGGGTCTTATTAAAACAGCAGCCATTCAGTGGATAGATTAAATGGAATTCAATGTCTTCTTTTTGTATTTCAAATTTATATTTTGACTAAGTTTTTTTACTTTTCTGAATTAATGAATTATTATGTAATTTTAAATGTAATTTAGTTTAGCATACACTCAGGCACAAACAACATTAATGTACCCCCAATTGTACAAAACAGTTCCTCATAGTCCATTTCTGTATCTTAAAAGGTACAAGACCCTTTAGGGCCCACAGTGTATACGTGTGCCCTGTGATGGATGGGCATTTCAGCCTGGGCGTACCCCAGTCTTTAACCCTGCGCTGCCTGGGATAGTATCTAGGTGTCCCCATAACACAGTCCGAGATGAGCAGATTGTATTAGATGTTTTTGATAACGTTTAATTTCAATTTTCTTCACTTTTTTATTCTCACTGTCATTTATTTTTAATTCTCATGAATTTTTTTACGTGTTTGCATTTTCGTTCTTCGTGCCATCGGTTCATCCGCTGTGATTTAGGGTCAAATAAAAATCCGGTTTTTGTGGTGGAACAAAAGATTTTTACTGCTGCTGCTGTTTGTTGCTGTCTTGGTTATAAGGCTCCCTTGACATTTTGCATTTCCTGAAGTTGTGTCTCAGGGGAGATGTTCCTCCAGGCTCTAGCAGGATGACTTCTGTCCCAGAGAGCTCAAAAAAGACCATGAAAAGAGAAGTTTGCACTGCTTGCAGAGATCGCTTTACCAGCCTCCCATATCTCCGGCTTCCTGTGTCCCTTCCCCAGTATACAATACCATACCACGATGCCAAATAAGGGGCTCGTCAGGCCATAACTGGCCTTTGCTGCTCTCAGCTGAATGTATATTTTCCTTTTGTATATGTGGCCACTGTAGGGTTTACTCTTGCGTTTGTGGGTATCATTTGAATAAAAACAGAACTCGGCACTGTGCCTGTAACAATTTCCCCTCATACTTATTCAAAGGAACACTATACTTATTGACGGAATACTAATGATGGGCATCAGGCAAGCAACAGTTAATTATGTTAAATACACTGCATTTGCTTCATTCACTAGTAAACCTTTCATTTCATAAAAGTGGTTTGACTCTGGCATATGCTATTTTTACAGTGTGTGTTAAACTCTTCTGTTTCACTTGAGCTAACAGTTAAAGGATTATTTTGGTGTTGACTGAATTACACCCACTGTGTGATAGTTTAGCACTTTCTAAATGGTTAAAGTGGTATATTCAACTAAATAGTCCTCTTTAAAAAGATTTCTTGCAAAAGAAAGACCTTCTTAAAAAGGGCCTGTTTGTCTTGCCTTAAGTCTGTGTTCCAGTTGATGCCAGTGACCTGGACCCATAGTGACCACTTCAATATTTTGCTGATGTCTACATACCAAAATATTTGCATATTTTGTAGGCATTCTCCTGCATTCCATGCTGAGGCGTTGGCAGGGATTGTGTGGAAAAACACACATGTTGCCTATCAGGAATACTAAGGCAAATGGTGCTGATTTGAGGTGGCATGGGGGACTCTGGAGGCCGGCCTCAGAGGTACCGGGTGTCTGCCACTCTGATTTGTTCCCATTCTAACATACTTGCTACAAAGTAAAGCATCAAAGTCAGCAGGTAATTTTGCTTTTGCCGCAACATTAATATAAGAAAATTTTGAAAAATGCCAAGAGCAAAGTCACAGCGGAAATGGAAACCCCGTTTAAATGTCAGCAAATGTTCAGAGTATCCCATCTATAAGGGACAGACTGAAAGGGTCAGATTGCAATACTGCTCCTGAGAAACAGCACCGTGATGGGCTCCCAAAACCATCACCTGGAGAACTCGCATTGCACCCTGACCCTGCAAAATCAGCTGCCCTTGCCGAGGACCGCAGAGATCTTTGTCATGCCACTGTGCAGCGGCGAAGGCCTTTCCCTTATCTGGGTGGGCTCCAAGGTAGCTAAACTGCTCCGCTTTTTGTCAGTGGTGGAAATTCCTTAAAGTAAAAATCCGTGCACCAAGATTTAGTTTCAATCAGCCAGTGGCGCACTCTGTGACTGTGACTCTTTGTACTCAACTAGTTGGTTGAAACTGAATCATGGGCTGGATTTTTACTTTCCAGAATTTCCACCTCTGTTTTTTGTTGTCTTTCTTTTGCTGGGTGTTTGCATGTGCTTCAGAGTAATTCTTCTCCGAGATATTGATCCGTTTTTCAGCCGTGGTGATATGCTCAAATATGGTAACATAATCATCGCGTCCTGTCTTTCCCATATGACTCTGCGCCTTCTTTCCCTGTAGGGGGTTCTCTCCAACCTCTCCTCCATCACAGACCTGGGGGGCTTCGACCCAGTCTGGCTTTTCCTCGTGGTTGGTGGGGTCATGTTCATCCTGGGCTTTGCCGGTTGCATCGGTGCGCTGAGGGAGAACACCTTTCTGCTTAAGTTCGTACGTACGCCACCTCACGCCGCCTCTTTTGCGCTCTCCCGTGTGTGTGTGCGTGTGACAGCGCAGACGGAGAGACAAAGGGAACCAAGAATATCATATTTTGTGCCAAAATCCCCTACAGATTTCAGTTCAGCTTTAGGGAAGGTCGTCGGGGAGGTGCTGCCTTGATGAGCTTCACTGTTTTGTACCAAAGCTAGCAGATTTACTGAAGTGAAAGCAGACGTTCACTTTGGGAATAAACAGGATATAATCTGAATGTCCTGCTTAGACTATTTCTCGGAGTATGTTTTGGCGTTGATCTTTCAAAGATAATGGGAAAAACAACTTTCTGTCATTTAATGATCATTTCAAAGGCCCTCGCCCCCATTCCTGGTACATGTAGCCATCAGAGGCTTTGTTTGTGCACATGGATATTTGTAATCAGGAAGCCCCCCCCCCCCCCCCTCCAAAAGAAAAAATCTGGCATGGAGGGCATTATAAGCTTACGCCTCTGGTGTGGCTTATAACATTTCTACTTAGGAAAAAAAACTTAGTAAACTAAAATGAATGTAATCGAAGACTGACAGAATGCAGAACTGACAAATTTTACTTAAATGTTATGATGGGGGCAGTGGTGGCGTACTGGTTAGGGACACAACTGTGTAGTCAGAAGGTTGTTGGTTCAAGTCCCTGACCCACAAGTACCTCTTAGGTACCCTGAGGGAGGTAGCGGCCCCCCCAAGCGCTGCTGGAATAGCTGCCCACTGCTGTGTCACATGGGTTAAATGCTGAAGACACATTTCACTGTTGAGTGCTGTGGTTTGTCAATGATGACTATTAATCACCTTTGAGTTGTAGCCACATATCTGTTCTTAAAAGATACTGTGTGAGACGCAACTTTAGATGTAATGTGAGTTGATCATTGAATGCAAACTACTTGAAATGTGATCTGAAAGTTATATATATCAGGTCTGACCCTGACCTATTTCTGTGCAGTTCTCCGTGTTTTTGGGGATTATCTTCTTCCTGGAGCTTACAGCCGGAATCCTGGCCTTCGTTTTCAAGGACTGGATCAAGGACCAGCTCAACTTTTTCATCAACAACAACATCCGGGCTTACCGGGACGACATCGACCTGCAGAATTTGATCGACTTCACACAGGACTACGTAAGAGCACATGGGCCCGGTGTTGCATCGCCCATTCTGGGAAGCCTGTTTCCATGGCAACCTGCGGGCTCCACAGCTCGGAGATGGGTTCTCTCAAAAATTCCAGCTCTTCTGTAAAGTGTTGTGTAAAACTTGCTCCGGGAGGAAATGGACAGAAGCACGTGAACGGGAAGGGTGGACATGAGTTTAACGGAAACGATCACTGAAAAAGAATGATGGCCATTTTGGATTTGGCACGAAGGGGAGTGAAAAAACAAAATGAAATGGCCTTCAGAAAGGGCGAAGCAATTGGGCATCAGAGCCTGGTCATGTGTTCTGGGCCTAAGAGACGAAATAGAAGACTCCTTTTTATAATATTAGTAATTAGGTGGGCATCCAGTGAATGACTTGGCTTATCACCTGATTAGCCCCAGCCTGAGAAAGTCATACCTACCCATTATACACGATATGGTTAAATGAGTTAAAACCATTCTGGATAGCTGATAAATCTGATAAATTTGGCTACTGAGATATCTTTATACACTGTACAGTTATTCAGCTAATATTGAACGTCAAACCTGAATGTGGCGATGTGGGTAAGTCCTTTATTGCCCCCCCCCCCCCCCAGGACACTGAAGAATGTGGGGGGAGGCTCACATATTTAAATGATACCAAAATAACTTTCGGATTGTGCTTCTGATGTGCTGTTGGTGGCTCTCTGCTTGGTAAAATTTCTGGGTGATTTGGATCAGAAATTTAATTAAGCTAGAAATCTGAGAAGAACACTTTTGTTCTTACAGCAGATCCCTTGCCTGGCCATGTCTCAGGGTCAGAGACAGAAGAACAGTATAGCTTTCATTTGGATAATGCCCCGTTGTGTTCTGAATGCTGGGAAGGAGCCCTGGCCTCGGCTCACCGACTCCCCCTTGTGTCTGCGCAGTGGGAGTGCTGCGGTGCGTTTGGAGCCAACGACTGGAACCTCAACATCTACTTCAACTGCACGGAATCGAATCCCAGCCGGGAAAAGTGTGGGGTCCCCTTCTCATGCTGCACCAAGGATCCAGCGGTACCCGACACCATCTCGGTTTAATTAAGAAACAGGTTTAATTAAGAAAACCAGTCTCTGAGATCTAGCTCTATTGAGTAACCATAAATCAGTCCAATTCCTCATTACGTCTATCATTTTAGAAATAAGCTATAATGTGTGTGTGTGTGTATATATGCTTATGTGTGTGTGTATGTGTGTATATGTATGTATATATATATATATATAATATGTGTGTGTGTGTGTATCTATGTGTAAACTTTTTTTTATGCAAACTGGGGACACAATTTCCCCGCACTCTGATGTAATCTCTTCTGTTTTGTTTTTTCTCCTCCTCTCTCTTGCCCTCTTTTAGGAGGATGTTATCAACACGCAGTGTGGTTACGACGTGCGAGCCAAAGCTGTAAGTCAGGCCTTTCTGTGCGCCCTGCGGGGGTCTGGTGGTACCACATCACCCCCCCCCCCCATCTCTTGAGGCCAGTGTGTTTCTACCAAGACAATTTCATAGCCCTATGTTGACCTCCTGTGCCTCCGGAATTTTCATCGGCTTACATCCCAGTGTCTTTGTAGATATAATCACGATACAGTCACCAAATGGTCTATTTGCATACTGCACCAGCTAGTCTTGGGCTCTGAAACCTCTAACGTGCTTTCAAATAAGGCTACTTGGGACATCCTTTGGAGAGCTCTTTACTGCGCCGTCTTTAGCCCCTAGGTTTTTCTTCATGTTGACATGAGCACCAGCGATGGCAGTAGGAGAAGCCATGACCCACAGCCCTACTTAGAGAGGCCCTCTGAGTAAAAAACTGGGTGGATGTAACTGCCCACCATCAATCACCCACAATCACAAATACTCGTTGACTGGGGTAGAGGTGGGCCTTTGGGGACAAGGGCTGCATTATGTATCAGAGGAATCACTGTATACCAGAGTCATTTAAAGCCTTTTCCCTATTCATGAGCTCAGTCATTCTGATCATTTGCAGATTACTTGCCTTTGGATACTCATCGTAATTCATTCAGAAATGGCATCGTCGAGCGCTGTGATTTTAGGGAAGTGAATCTGCGCGGGCACCACAGATGATTAACCAGTGCGACTGCATCCCTGTCACGTGTAGGATGTCGAGCAGAAGACCTTCATCCACGTGAAGGGTTGCGTCCCTCAATTTGAGAAGTGGCTTCAAGACAACCTGACCGTGGTGGCCGGGATCTTCATTGGCATCGCCCTGCTGCAGGTAAGCCTGTTACCAGAGCTTTTTAGGTTTGAATCCCCGCAGAGCAACTGCAGTGCTGCTGATCTGTAATATGTGAGGTGACCTTTTCCTGGGCTGATTTTACCTCCAAGACCAAAAAGCGAAATCCTGGGAAGACCCACTAACAACAGAGTAACTGGCGCGTTTCTTACCTCCGGGTAGGAGAAATAACTGGCAAGAAACTGCTAAAAAAAAAAGTGACAGATTTGGGTGGCAGTGAAAAGCTTAGAGTTGCTACCAGCAGTCAGAGGCTGACGGTTTTACTGGGAAAGGGATGCTTGATTGCTTGATTGCTTATAATAAACCTTTCTATATTTTCAGATTTTCGGGATATGTTTGGCGCAGAACCTAGTGAGCGACATCGAAGCTGTCAGGGCAAGCTGGTGAGAAAACAATTAGACGCCACAATCAGAAAAACATCGCCATGATTTTTTTTCTAAAATGCATCTGTCGCCTCGTCTTCCCACTGGAAGGCCGTCGTCATGCTGATGCTAACCACGCCACCCGCATTTTCCTTTTTATTGTACCTCTGACAGGTCAGCATGTGGCTTAAAAAGTTTCTTTATGAAATTTATTCCAGTGAGGCTACATCATGTTGTCGAAGGGATCTGCCACCTGTCTGACAATGTATGTCACCTAGCAAGTGATGGGAACCTCACCTGTATGGCAGAAAGTATTAGAAATTTGTGATGATTATATCCTGAGTTATAATGATGAAATAGTGAAGTGTAAAATTCCTAACAGAGGGCTGATTATCTAACCTTTTTGTCAGAGGTGCGGTATTTTAAGTAGAGAGGGAGCGAGCCCAGCATTCCGGTCAACCTGGGCTCGCTCCAGCCAGATACAGCCATCTCTCTCTCTCACGTGCGGGCATTGGGGGGTGGGGGTCACCGCATGCTTCTCACCCCACGCTCCACTCTTCCTCCCCATGCCTTGACAGGGTGCCCTCCTCCCTCTCCATGTGCCAGCTGCCACCACCATTGTTGCACCCCAGCATGTACTTGTGAGGGTGAGGGCGTGTGTGTGCGCACACACCCCCCACACTGTGATTTGGAATGACTTTCCTTTAAATGACGATCTCGCCTCTCCCGGTCTCATATACATGACAGCAGCAGACTGTCTTGGCTAAATGTACCAGGTGTACAAATACTGTCAGTGCCAAACATATATTGAACTATAGGCAGTATACATGTGTGAATAAACGTGTGACTACTGTGCATAATGCTATATTGTGTGTAGGGAAAAATGGGGTTATTTGTCACATTCATTAGAACTCATCCCCAAAGGGAGCTGGTATAAAAAAAAAAAGTTGGGGTCAGAGGTCACCTACCATAACATTTCAGCAGTAAGACACTTTAGACTGAGGTGAATGTCAAAATGTCATGTCAAAATGTAAATACCGATTGCTTGAGTTTTCCTTTTACTTTTAATGACAAGAAAAGAATTATTATCATACCATATAGTATATTCGTACCATAACGTACAAAGGGAGAGCTTTAGTTTAGACAGGTTTTTTCTTAGCTATGCCACAACATGTAGCTGTTAGCCTTGATGCTGGCGTAAAATGCCAGCTGGGGATGCTTGTCACATTCTCTTTGGGGGTGCTTGTCCCTGTCCTCTCAAGCGGAAAAGGGAAAATCTAAGGCATCAACAAAGAGAAAGAGAACAAAATGAAGGAAGGGACAGGAGATGGTCATCCTGAGATGAAGATGAATGTTTCTGCTTGGTGTGCCTGGAGCCCTTCTCCAATGGCCACCCAAGGAGACATGGCTCCTCCCCCCACAGTGCATCATGGGCAAGCAGTGGGCACACAAGGAGACATGGCTCCTCCCCCCACAGTGCATCATGGGCAAGCAGTGGGCACACAAGGAGACATGGCTCCTCCCCCCACAGTGCATCATGGGCAAACAGTGGGCACACAAGGAGACATGGCTCCGCCCCCCACAGTGCATCATGGGCAAACAGTGGGCACACAAGGACTGCCGGTGTGTAACCGTCAGAACTGTGGCTCTGCGTGTGGTAGTGACTGGCAGGATGAGTTAGTTATTATTGTTCTTTATATTTCTATTATTCTTTGTACTGTTATAAAAAAGGTATAAAAAAAATGCACTAACAGGAATTATTTTTCCTGTTTACGTTTTCTCGGTGCATGAGGTGTTTGGTTGTTGCATTTCAGTTAAATTAGACTTTTAAAATTAATTTCTAAGATTGTGTCCATTTTCCCAATTAAAATAACATAGAGACTACCAGTCTCATAACAGGAATGGTTGCCCAAGTGCACGAGATGTATTTCACAGGTTACACACCTTTTGAACAGAGTAAGCTTGAGGACAGTAAGATCACTCTCTTCCTACCTGATACTTTAGGCTTCCATCAGATTGAACGGGACTCTGTTAAGGATACAGTTCTTGAAGGATTCATGTGAAAGTTAAAAAGTGTGACTGCCAACCCTGTTCTCCACTATCTACTGTACATGCTTTAGTTGTCTACAAAAGCAAACATGTACATACTATTCCTAAGTACCTGAACATGCCCATAGCACTGTATTTAACATAATACACCATATTCATACTATTATGAAAAGTAATGGACCGTGTCTCTGGTGTAATAATGGCGGCATTCCAATAAATAAGCATTGGGACCCCCATGAAAACAGAGCTGTAGCATCTCCTTGGATCCTTGGATCACATCCACGTGGATGTTCATTTTGACCAGTATGACTGCAATTCATCTATTATTCTCCGCCTCATGCAAGCCTGGCCTCCCCCCTCCCTAGTCACAATGGTTTTGCCCATTGAATGCTGGCCTGTCTGCTAAGCAACCCCCCCCCCCCCCCCACACTTTCGGCCGTCCGCCGCCCTCGGCCACGCGGTAACGGGTTTGCCTACACGCTGGAAACCTGCCTTCTCTCCTCTTTCAGTCTCTTCACCTGAGGCCACGGCTGACACTCTCATCCGGAGGAACAGGTACCAACGCTGATAAGTGCTGGGGGCTCATTGTGGGGGGGGGTGGGCACGGGATTTCTGGGGTCACAGAAGCTGTGATGGACTTTCTCCAACCCCACCCAGGTCTCAGCCCATGGCCAAGGCGGGTGCCGAAGCGAGGCCTTGGAGCACCACGGTCAGGACACGGGCTGTGCAATGTTTGTCCGCAGCATTTGTTTTACGGTCTGTACATAATTATTCTTTTGTAGGATCGGGGCGACGTCTCTGTGGGCTTTTCAGGATTTGCTGTATTGTCAGGCACTTTGTGTAATAAATGTACAGAGGGCACATTTAAACGGTGCATGCCTACTGATGGGGTGGCTTTTTTCCCCCTGTGTTGATCATGTAAAAGTGTAGTTTTGCTCCCTTGATTTCTGCATAAGGGTAGCGGTGTTACACAAGTGACAGCGCAGTGCTCGGTCATCACCTGTGGACAGGAGCGATTGAGAATCTTCTCCTGTGCATGGCAACGAGCACAGCAGCTGGTGTCACATAGTCAGATCATGATCCTCTGCACGATGGCCCGAGAAATCTATCAGATGAAACAACATCCATTTCTGCTGTATGATGGTGGAGCTCAGGAGTATGCGGAGGTTGTAAATAGAGTGGTTATTATTATTTTTTTTTGTGTAGTTCTTGGGTTTTGATTTAATCTGCTGTTAATCTGACTTGTGGTAGTTTTGTTAAGGTTCAAAAATATCTTTGTACACTGTATTTAACTTCTTGGGCCACTGGATCCTAAAATTTAGATTTTGTCACAATATTTACAACAGGGTGGTACAACTAGTACTGTATTCTAATAAGCATTCATAGGATGTGGATGATGCCGTGTGTGTGTGTGTATGTGTGGAAAAAGCATTTTTTATTTCTCTGTGATGTATGGCCAATTTCTTAATGCTCTCCTTGCTCCAGGATGATGGTAATAATTATAATAAAAAGCAAAAAGAGTAAAGTGAGCATGTTTACTTGGGCTTCATACTAGATCATTTTTTTAATAATTCAGTATTTAAAATTGTAAATACTTCCATTTCTAGCAATGAAATCTCCTTGCACAGTTTGAGTGGAATACATTAGATCAGTGAGCAGATCTTGGTTCTGTTGCACCATCTTATCCATTAATTGTAGAGCCCTTCATTGCCTGGTTTCGGCATGCAGGTGGTGGGCGAGAGCAGAAATGTGGACCAGCTGGTTGGGCACTTAGACTCTGTAATATGATCATAAGATTCCTGGTCCTTAATTTGTGTCAATTGTGGGCAAAGCAAAGAATACTGAGATTCTGTATATATAATCTCAAAAGGTCCTTATATACATGCAGCCTTCCAGGCTAGGTGTGGAAAAGATATTCCAAGTAATGTTGGCTGGAAAATAAGAGAAATGGGGGCTGACGCAATGCTTACCCAATGAGCCACAACACATTCATGTGGGGAAAAACCCTAATCCTCACAATGACAACAAACTGTCAGCCCATAGTGAGAAGACCACACCACATTCTCCCATTTAATGAAAATGAAAGACTACATAAACCGCTTAGATTGCCGAATCATGTCTGTGTGCGGAAGTTCAGTGTTGTTTTGGGTTTATGCCAGAAAAAAAATTACACCGATCTGGTAGAATAAGAATCAGCCCATATCCTATTAAGTGGGACACCGTTTACCCGCAGCAGTGCCTGTCAGATGGGAGCAGCATTGGCAGCTAAACGGTTTGTTAAATAGTGTTCGATACTGTACTGTGTAATCATGGAAAATCAGTTCAAAATGGAATTTCCCTATAGGCAATGCCAATGCAGCTGTCTACCTACAGTCTGAATGTCACTTCTGAACAATTAATCACAAAATAAGTAAAACCAATCCGACACTAGCAGGGGGACGTGCTTTGTTAAAGGTAACAGTTGTCTGCAGACACGTTTTAGCTGATAAATCAAAAACGAATCATATAGCCAGCAACCATTTTAATTTTCTCATGAGTTTCAATTCTTGAAATTTACAATTCAGCAACAGACATTTACAACAAATGCTTATATATATATTTTATGAAATGGTGTTTTTTTTCCTGATAGGTTTTTGTAGTAATTAGCCAGGGTACAAATCTAATAAATTACAATAAATAAGACAGATGAGGTCTTTTGAAAATATGGCTAACCTACATCATTGGGTTTACCAGCATTTTGCAAGCTGGAGTATCACCCACCAAAGTTGCCCTTTAACCAGGAGGAGAAAAACATGCATGATGTTGGTCTAGCTAAAACTAGTAACGCACCACTGGCAAGTACCTACATGGTCACATTACTCTTGGAGGGTGGGGGTAACACCAAATGCCAGGCAGTCTTTCTGACACGCATGCTATGCCATTTGTTTTATTTTTTTGACCCAAACTACTCCTGAATGTTAACAAGCCTGATGCCAACAACCATCATGATTCTCATCTCCTGGGCAACTGCTTTGTTTTGTTCTGGTGTGTGTCATATTAGGCCTTCCAAGCCAGCACCGTTTCCCAGCATTAGCCCCACGCTACACTCACCTTTGCCTTGTCAGTGAAAAACTCCTACCCCCAGGCTGCGGGCTAGGCCTGTATGTGCCCAACATGGCCCCGAACATACAGATCCACAATCAACACCGCAGGCCATGTGGGAATCTTTATTACACAAGTGTGACCATGTTTTACCTCTTACGCTTCCCAACACGGTTTTCAGGGTCAAAGACCAGTAAGCATATAGCGGTACTGACCAAACATCTTTCTACTGGACCTGATGCCGGAGCAGAATGCTAATGGCAGAGGGCATGGCGTTAGCCCCTGGTCTGTTCTTCCTAGTTACACTGTGACATGCTCAGTCTCTCTCATGGAGAGGGGACGAGGGGTGTATTTTGGGGGGAAAGGAGGGGTGTACGTGACAGGCAGGACTGGTTAGGCAGGTCAGAAAATGGTTACACCATCGACTGGACTACAACATGTACGTCTCAACTACACTGGTATTCAAGCTACACAGAATACGTCAGATGCTTCATGAATGACTTAAGGATTTGCCCCTTCCCCCCACAATCCCTTTTTATTAGTTTTTTTTATTCCCCAACTGGCAGACTTCACAGCTATGGTCTTAAAAACATTGTTCTCTTTTTGATTTGTTCTCTATTGCAAAGGGATGCCTCTGGTGCCTTTTGGAGACATCGCAGAGCACGGCATGCACGTCTGTATTGGAAAGGAGGAGGGGCTGGGCTTTGTTATTAGGACAGCGAGCGGCTGATTGGGTGGGAGACCTCGGGGGAGTAACAACAGGACACATGGAAGTGAGACCAGACAGTAGGCGGGGCGAGTGGGAGTGGCCTTAGAGTCCTTCAGCTCTGCACTGTTAACCTCTGCTCTGTCAGCGAGGCCTGGTGGGACACAGTCTTGTTCTCATGCGTCCTAAGCTGGGATACCACATCCAGGAAGGCCAAGCCCTGCACTTCCTTGTGGAGAGGCTCTGTGAGGAGAGAGGTGGGAAATATGGGGCGCATCAAACAGGTTCTCCAGATCAATACGAGTCAAGCGTTTCACACCACCTGAAAGAGGAGTATCCAACCCAATGAGAGAGGCGTACTGCAGTCTTCCGCTGGACTACTGTGGACCTGAAAGCTAATTTTTCATCTATGGGCCATTCTCTTCTGAAACCATGCCAGTATTCCTCATGCCTTCCAGTCACCAATGACCAGAATTAAAGGAAAGCATTGTATCTATATTTTACAATGTTCTCAGTGATGTGCGGCCCCACTCTCCCACCCATGACCACACCCTTGGTCGTGCCCTCACCTGAACCCATGACTGCACAGACAAGGATCATGGAGTTGTATTTGATCTCCGGTGCGCTCTTATCATCTGACAGAAGCTTGTGAAGCACCTGCACCAAGCTGGCGTTCATGAAGTCCTTCTCTGCAGAACCTGGGAAGAGCAGACAGCCCTGTCATGGCTTCCGCATGCAAACCCATAAATACACTCTCCTTGGAATCTCCATCACAGAAACAGAAACTCCAGTGTTATAGGGATCGTTTGGGGAAGTGTGCTTCTGGGTCCCAGGAGTCATGACTCTCACCCAAGTCCAGAGCCGCGATGAGGCCCAGAGCAACCAAGGCTTCATTCTGCATGATCATGTGCTCGCTGGTTGCCATGGTGACCAGGTGCTTCACTCCACCTCCTTGGATAACGGTCCTGACTACATCCTGCAGTAGATAAGACAAAAATGATCTGAAACTAATGTGAGGAGTACAGCAGCACCACAAAAGACGAATCTGAGCACCACACCTTGGGACTGACGCGCTTTCTTCAAATAAACCGTACACTAAGCAAGCGAGTTCCTGCTGTGAAATGAACCCCTGCATCTGACCTGAAACGTTCCCACTGCAGGTAAAACTGGAGCAGAGCTACTCTGGTGCTTCCAAAACAGACACAGAGTTTTATCATCTTCCACGGAGTAGCTCTTCCCAGAAGGCAAGCGGCTCCCCAATGTAAAGCCAGCGGCCACTTCGCACGCTCGTCTTGTTACGCCTCCTGTTCCTGCCAGGCATGACAGAGTGCCCATGCCGCACTCTGTGACGGCCAAGGACGGATCAAAACATGGGGACGGACATTTCCATAAATCAAGCCCCGTCCAAAAGCCCCACGAAGGCTGAGTCAGCGTCCCTCAGGACCTCACAGTCACCACAGGAGAAGGAGGAATGATGGAAACAAAAGCTGCGAGGGTCGGCACGCTGTGGGCCCAGTGACAGGATGGTGCCACAGCACAGCTCAAACGCAGCATCATGCATGCCTGGCCTGTGACTCTACCAGATAATCACATTTATTTATCAGATGCTTTTATCCAAAGCTACCTTTATTTTTTTGAGAGAGCAGGGTCAGACGGTTTCTAGAGCAACTTTGGGTTAAGAGCCTAGCTCAGGGGCTCCGTGGTGAAATCACTCTCCCGACCATGGGATGTGAACCAGCAGCCTTCCGATCTACCGTGTCCGGAGAGGACACATAATGAAAGATGCTTCATTGGCCACGTGCAGCCAGGGCATTAGTTTACTCATCAGAATCAGAAACAGAAACCGAATTTAGGTTATTGCGAAGCAGGATGATGCTAAAAGGAATTTCCTTCGGTATGGTGGCTCAGCATACAAGAACAACAGTAAGTACGACGAGTAATAAAAGTACCAAGTACTACTGATTTGACCAGGTAACAAAAAAAATGGACGTCACACAGGAGGGCATAGATGGGTTCCTACTGATCAATCAAAACTGTAAGTACTTCTGAAGGAGTTTCCACAAGTGCTGGGCAGCAGTTGGCTAATTTGCTCTTACTCTTCAATCCAACTCATCCCAAACCAGCTCTACAGGGTTCAGAACTGGGGGGCAGCTCATCTGTCATAGCACTCCATCTCTTTCACTTTTCACAGGTGCATAACCTCATGGTATGCTCAGGGTCGTTATCTTGTTCAACAACATGATTTTTATTCACTGCGTCCAGACTATTTGACTAGTACCGTCTACACACTTATTGGCCACTGTAATAGGTGCATCTGCTCCTCCATCATGTGGCTGCAACTGCATGATTAAAGCGTGGTATGAGAGTTTTCTTGACAGTAGCCCTGGGGCTAAATAAGGTGGATAATGCTATGCTAATGCTAAAGCGGCTCATTTAGCGGGATGCTAATGCTAAGATGAGTATGTGTACCTGGGAGGGTGGCTCGCTCACGGCCGCCAGGCCAGACTGACCTTTGACTTGCTGTGCCGGATGAGGGCGGAAAGCAGCCGGTTGGACTCTCCCATCACCCCCGCGTGGTCCTTGGCTTCGCACCACTCCACCAGCCGCTCCACCAGCTTGCTGTTAGTCCCCAACTGTTCGGCCGCATCCGCTGGAGTGCAGCACAAATAAAGGGAGCGTGAGGGGGGCGGGGAGGCAAAGGGCGGGACCGAGGGGGCAGCGCCCTGCTGCGATCGCATAATGAGAGTGATGTCAAAGCACAACAGTCGTGAGGAGCAGTGATGTAATAATGGAGCCGCTCATTACAGCACCACATCATAATGGGATCTGGTGTGAAACAAAAATGGAATCACAACAGTCACGTCACGTAATAAGGGGACTCCAGCATGAGAATAACAGCCACATTGTAATAGAGACTGGAGAGAGACGATTATGGCGTTCAGAGTGATGTAATAATACAGCCATCTCGTTATGGAATGACATCATAATGTCTGGAGTGGCGTCATAATGGAGACTGGAGTGTATGTAATAATGTAACAGTCTGGAGTGATGCAATAATGCAATCACGTTATAATGAAGTCACATTTTGGAGTCTGGAGTGTCAGAGTAATGGAGTCACATCATAACAGAATCTGGAGTGCTCTTAGTGACACCTTAATGATGTCCAGAGTGAATGCACACCTGTTTCCAGTTAACATCCCAGGACACACGATTTACTACATTTTTTTTAACTTGCCTACTTCATGGTTAATACTATTTATCCTATTCTCACTACCTTAAGTTCACCGAAAGCAAAAGCCTTTAAGGGCCATAGAGAAGGACAGAGGAACCGTCACAGGCGGGCTAGGCAATTAGTCGTATGTTGGTTTTAAGTACGATTTTGGCTTCCGACAATTATTAAAACAAAATAAACAGAGATAAAGTGATTCTTGTGCCGCATTTCAATTCGCAGTGATACCCCCGTTTTGTCTCGTGTTATAAATCCAGCACACCCCTTGCCAGCCCCTTAATATATTTCTCAGTTGAATTCATTTTAGAGTTCAAGGGAATCCCATTACTTACTACAGCTTTCTACTGCAATGGCTAAAATCTGCATTCAGTAATGAAGCTGTGTAAGTAAACAGCGTACGGCTAATTCCAGCAAGCGACAGCGGGGAAAAGATGCATAAGCATATTACCCCATCACTACGGCCCCCACAAGACCCAAACAAAACAATAGGGAAGATGGATGGGTCCTGTTCTGCAAACACTTTTATCCAAAGCGGCTTTTTATCCATTTTTGGGGCTGGATATTGCAGTGGACGCGTTCAGGTTAATTAACTCAGCTGGGTGCCTCAATAGCGCAGCCTCCCCCGGGGCGTGAGCAGACATCCGTCAGCACGTCGGCCCATATCCTTAACCACCTGTGGCCGTGACGGGGCTCCTCAAACACCAGGGGACATGTAAATTCCCCCTCTCCCTGTGCTCAGGGTGGGGGGGTGGGGGGGGTGGTGGAGTTGGGGGCACATCCATTTGCTGCTGCTCACATCAGAAAGAGATTTATCAAGTGCCCGTTTACTGCTAATAAAAGGCCTCTGGCAGAATAAAAAGTGCTTAATCCTCAACAGTGAGGCAAAGAGGAGCTGACGCAGCTCGCTGCAGAGCCGGGGACGTGCGAGGGGACAGCGGGCAGGGCGGCCTGGGAACGCACCCGAGCAACAACCGGGCGGCGCGGTTCGGTCTGTGCCTCCTGCAGCATCCTTAAACGCCTTATTAATTTCACCTGACATTATTATTATTATTAATGATAAAAGCACTCATGCGGATTTGCTTTAAAAAGTAAACATTGTGCATTCCCCAGAAGATTTATAGGCCCACGATCTCACTGTCCAAGGCTGCCAGTCATTTAATGGTCACTAAACAAACTAATTTATCAAATTACGTATATGATATATATATATATACATATATATAATTTATTTGCCATTTGAGCAAGTATGATTACAGGTACTTTGCAATGCTTCTACTTACAGACATACTGTATATACACTGAAGCTAGGGGACTGAGTTCAGGGGCAGGACATTAATCTGTCTTTTTTTGGGGGGGGGGGTGTTAGGGTTAGGGGCAGCGGAGATGTGTTCCCTGAAAGCCTATGGTTCTGCTGTGAAATCTGGCATAGTCTGACGTCCCCAGCAGCCACCCTCGCTCCAAGACCTACCGCGTACGGCCGAGACCGCGGGTAAGAGTGAACCCCCAGATCCTGTATACAGCACGGTTTGCAGGTAGGCCGACATACATATGCTAAAGTTTAATTGATAAATTACACACAGCAAGACATCACCAACAGTAATAATAAAGCACATTGCTCATCATTACCCAGTACTGTACAATACTGTCCTCTCTCAAATGAAAGGGATTCTGACATTTTAGCCTAATTCTCATGAGACAATATAGCAAAGAATAAACATCAGGGGATGAGGACGCAGTGAAAATAATGCTTCTTATACCCCCGTCTCCGGAATGTTTTTTCTTTTTTCAGGCCGCAGTAAACCATGGATAACCACAGATATGGGGGTGTAAAAGGCTTAGGGAAATCCATTACGGCTTCAGCCAGACAAACTCTGTGCGGTGTCTGGCCTTGCCCAGTTCATCTGGACTTGATTAATTTAAGTCACACAAGGGGACGTTAACTATGAGGTGTGAGATTCTGCAGCCATCTGCAGAGGGGGCCAAAGGTGACCTGGTGACAGCCGCCGCTGATAACTCGGGCGCTTCACTGCCCTCTCCATCATCCCCAAAGACACCGTCTGAGGTGTCACACTGCTCTGCTCGACGTATGGTCACACCATATTGGCAAATAGCCCTTTTTTTCTAAATTTCCCTCTGGGCTCTCTGACAGACAAATCAAATGATCTAAGTTTTGGTGCAGCTCCCAAAATACATAAAAATCTCTAAAACCATTATGACTCCATGATTAGGTGTCTGAGACAAAGATGTGTTTAAAAATAAATTTAATGGCGTAACACCCCCACAGATTGTGTACACACACAAACACGGATGCATACGGGGATTAAAATCAATCAGGCATCCACAGACGCCTTCTTGCCCCAGTGCATCATGGGAGCCACACATACCCTGCGTATCCGCGAGCATCCACAGACGCCTTCTTGCCCCAGTGCATCATGGGAGCCACACATACCCTGCGTATCTGCGAGCATCCACAGACGCCTTCTTGCCCCAGTGCATCATGGGAGCCACACTTACCCTGCGTATCCACGAGCATCCATAGACGCCTTCTTGCCCCAGTGCATCATGGGAGCCACACTTACCCTGCGTATCCACGAGCATCCGCAGCGTGCCCAGAAGCTTGAACTGCACGGGGGGCATTTCCGAGGGGAGGAACTTCAGCACCACGTCCGCCACACCAGCTGCCAGCATCTTGGACTTGTTCACCACTGGGGAGGGGGGCAATGAGACGGGTCGATTGCGCCGCTTACACGTCTCGTCACACAGTGACCTCTGATGGTGTTAGCCAACGCAGGAGGCGCTCGGGGCTCACCCGGGATGGCGAGGTTCCGCAGGGCGCTGAGGGCGGCGTGCTGCACCGTGACGTTTCCCTCCTCGACGTGACGTTCCAGTAGCTCCAGTAGCTTCTGTACAATGCCAGTGTCCACCATGTGGATGCAGTTCCCGTCTGGTGGGGGGGTGGGGGAGAGCGCCGCACACTGCATCATGCTCAAGGCCCACAGTGTTACACATCATGGTATCTGATGTATGGCGTTATAGACAAACCCCTCATACATCTCCTCAGCCAATGACACACCCCCTTTCAGTCACGTAGCCAATGACATGTCCCCTTATAGCTACACAGCCAATGGCAGGTCCCCGTATGGAGGGAAGAGTCTTCCCGACTTCGTCACCACACCTTGGCTACTGCTCTTCACCAAAGCCGCTGCACTTTGAGGCCACATTTGAAATTAAATTGAAGACACCTGGCACCACTGAAAGGTTGTGACATGATTAACGACACCGCTGCAGGCTCATTCCAAGCATAAAGCGATGGCGAATACAGCTGGGGCACTGCCAAAACGGAGGGATGCTGCAATAAAGGAGAAAACCGCCTTCTGGCAGAGCGGCTTCAATAACAGACAGAGAATAACCTGCGTAAAAAAAAAAAAAACGCTCTGATGAACAAAAATTGATAAACCGCCAGGATCAAAAGCATTACAAAAAACACGTTGAAAATACAAATGACAAAATAAGGAAAATACAATTTATTTGATGTAATGCTTCTCAGAGGGCTGTAAACATGTAATTTGCACCATATCCACCAGGGGGTGTCTGGCTCTGACAGCGAACAGGAAGGGGGGGTGGGAAACCACGACGCACAGAGAGGGAAATATAACATGCGAATTCAGATCTTTATGCCTCAAATCTAGCAAATGATTTTAGCTCATATATCAACTGTGCATTAACCAGAAATTAAGCCAATTAGGACAGAAGAATTGTGCTATGTTGGTATGAAATCCCAAGAGTACATGGTAGATAACTCTGTAACCCCCTGGTTCTCAGGTATATAAGGGGAAATTAGGCAAGGCAGGGCAGACTGATACAGGGCCAGACAGGGCGGGATGGGGCGGGACAAGGTGGGATGGGACGGACAAGGCAGGTCAGGGCGGGACAAGGCGGGACAAGGCAGGATGGGACGGACAAGGTGGGACGGGGTGGGATAAGGCGGGACGGGGCGGGACAGGGCAGGACGGGGCTGGACAGGGCGGGAAGGGGCTGGACAGGGCGGGGTTCTTACCATTACGGGCAAAGTTGGCAACAGCTAGTGCCCCTGCCAACTGCAGCTGGTGGCTGTGGGAGGGTACCCAGGACAGGACCCTCTGGAATACACTGCCTTTGCCACCCTCAAAGAGCTTCTGCATGGACTCATCTGAAAAGGTTGAGTGAAGGGAAACAAGGACACAGTCAATCAGAATGCACTGTAGAGAGCGTTCATGGCCGATCCGTCTCACACACACACACACACACACACACACACACATGTGGCTCCTGTGGGTAAGAGTCCCCTTACCCACAGGACACTCGCTCACAAGCTGCCAGCTTGTTTACCAAGGTCACATACAATGGTGCCCATTTAATGACAGGCAACATTCTCATGGGTAAAACCAGGGCTCTGGGATTTCACTCACAAATCCAGGCTCTGTGAGTATTCAAGTGGGTCTCAGCAATCAAATCAGAATTACAGTCATCTTTGGGTAGGAAAACTGAGCACTTCGCTTTCAAAGCTGCAGTCAATTTATCGATTGGGCCGTTTCCCCACTCGGTGGCTCATTTTTTCTTAGAAAGAACCGTCACTCTCTACCTAAAGAAAGGCTTTAATTAATAAAGTCGACTTAGGGGACAAAGCACATACCAGCAGAGCATCCTTACAGGGAATTGCATCCTTATATTTACCAGAAGCTACAAACAATTGATTAAACAGGTCCCACAGTGAAATCACTTTGCTGACTAGGAGATTTGAATCTGAATCCTAATCATGGGCACGACATCCTGACCCACTGTGCCACACGCCACCCACAGCAGTCCTCCAACCCACGTGTGAGTCAACATCCTGGTGAAGCCATCTAGAGCACACGTCGACGTAACACGTGACCCAGACATATGGAGATGGACGCTGGTTCCAGCCCGTCCCCAGCTCTGTTCCTCCTTACCCCCTAGCAGCAGAAGCACCATGAGGTCCGAGGCAGTCTTCAGCTCAGCCACATCCTCCTCTCGCTCGCCGTCCACCGCTTGGTCCACCAGCTCCAGCAGGAACTCCACCAGACCAGCTTCCACCAGCTGCAACTTGATCACGTCTTGGGACGGCCCCAACCCCAGCGACAGGGAGAAGGAGATCAGAAGGGAGGAGGACAGAGCCAGAGAGGACAGTAACAGTAAATCTGCTGATGCCACCATACTGACCCCATCAGGCATGAGCAAACAGCAGATGAGATACAGAGAGCCAGCTGGCTCAGGGCCAATGTGTGGGGACCAAAGAGGCGGAGAGTATAGACCTGAAAAGCTAATCAAACAGCCACCCTGCTATCACTCAATCTCCCACAATTCCATGGGTCAGTCACCTGACCTGTAATTGTACAGCTACAAAAATAAACCCGAATACGGGCTTCTTCCCAAAGAGGGCTTGTAGGATTAGGCCAGCATGAGATCTCGTGATTGGATAAGTCATGGGCGTGGCCGGCCCCCCGGAGGAGTGTGGGCGATGGGGCCGGGGGCGCCTCTAGCTTGGGCATCACCTGCCATACTGCAATGCCACTTTTCCCTAAGTGACTGCGAGGGGACGCGGGCAGCTCACCAGGCGGAGGGAGCTGGCAGGCAAGCAGGGCAGATTCATGCCGGCTGCTCCGAGGAGAGAGAGAGCCGCATGCAAAGCAGGCTATAACAGCACTCTCTATGGGGGGGGGGGGGGGAGTATTATGTGAACTGCAGAGAGCCTGACAGAAAGCGGAATGCTGACAGCATGGTTTAAACAGTAATATGAATAATTATTTTCCAATGACAGATCCAGTCAGTAGGATGTTTAAAAATCAACTGCAAAAATCACCAAAAATGAAATGACTGTACATTTAGCTGGAAGAATATATGTTTAAAATTATTATTATTTTGTATGCATTTTTTTTCCTTTTCCCACAATGCGAGGGTACAGTGTATATATAATGTTTGTTTCCCTGTATTAATCCTGTTTTTAAAAAACAAATCTATCTACTTGGTATTTGTTATTACGGGTGCTGTGAGTATGGGGTATTTAGTGCGAGTAGAGCTTTTGTTTGCCAACTGCCACTTTGGAAAAAAAAAATAAAAAGATCATGATCGAAACAACAACAAACAATAATAACAACAAACACAAATATGTCGATAAACCTGATTATTAAGGGTTCATGTTCCGCTTGGCTTCCGTTTCTCTGCATGGTGCTGAGGTCCGAGCAGAAAGACAAGGCCTGTCGGCTTTTTAACACATGACCCCCCCCCTTTCCTCGAGGACCAGAGGTCGACTGCCTGTGGATTACGAGGTTCCTGATTTACTCGAGGGGACCAAGAGAAGTGAGCTAAACTCAGAGCTGATGAGCAGGAGGCGGCAAGGACGTCTGGTGCGTAACGTTCCCTGGGCCGTGGCGGTACGGGAACCCAGGGAAGAGCTGAGGCACTAAATGTGTCTGACTAGGTGAGCTATAGCCACCGGAGAGTCTTATGGCGCAGAATCAAGGCGAACGAGCGGAGAACATCTCCCGGAGCTGCCGTGAAGGGCCTTTAAAGCCAGCGCGAGGGCAAGCGCATCCCCGAGAGCAGCCGTGCGATTCTCACACTCATCTACATGCGTCTATCCAGAACCTACTGCTTATTCCGTTTATTCATTTAGCAAACGCACTTCCAAAGGCTACTTGCAAGTCACAGCATGCGTGCATACTAAGCGCACCACGACTGACATTTTAAAGACAGCAGCCTTGAGCTAGACTATATTTACACACATGCAGGTCGCTTTTGTGGCTGGCCTCTCGAGTGTTTCTTTGGAAGTCTGCGGACCACACAGGTGGGCCAGTTATTGGAGCGACTACCACCCCTGACCCCGGGACTTTGACTCACCGTTCTCAGCCAGGGGGGCGAGGACCTCGAAGATCATCTCCTTCTTCTCATGCTCCACCTGTTTGCGGAAGAGCTTGACCAGCTCCTGGGCTACATTGGTGGCTGCAAACTGCTCCTTGCTGGACTCTGCCATGGGACACAGCCACCACGCAGTAAGTACCAACCACGCTGGTGTGTTGTAGATAGATATGACATGATGAGTATACTGCCCTCCAAAGACAAAACATCATAACTGCACTGACAGTGAAGCTGACAGGAAGGACTTCAGAGTTCTTGACTGTCCACCCACACGTGCAGTTAGAAGGTAAATGAGTTTTGTCAAATCCGAGCATAACTAGGATTCGCTCACAAGATAAAACAGAGCCTAAGAGACCCGAATATGGTCGTAAGTCATTGCTAAAATATGCAGTTACAGTATTTTGCCATTGTGAGGCCGTATAGCTTGAACTTTTTGTAGTTCTCTTTGGGTTACAAAACTACTCAGGCAGAAGCTTCCCGGCATAGCCTGGAGACAGATAAAGGGGCAGAGGTATGTCGACCCGGAGGACGCACCCAGCTCCGCCAGGTTCCCGAAGGCAATCAGGCACATCTCGGTCAGCGCCACGTTCTGCGAGTGGATGCCCAGCAGCTTCACCAGCGTGGGAATCACGCCCATGCTGATCAGCTGGGCCTGCAGGGAGTCTGAAACGAGACGGGCGACGGTGGTGGGCGGGGCGGCCACATCGCCGGGCTGCGGTGAGAAGCAGACGCAGGGCTCCGCCAAACCGCTCACAGCTCGCCTACGGCGTCGGCAACACCGGAGACCACAGGCGTTAGCACGTGCGGATGACACACAGGGAGTTGGGGGGGGATCCTTGTTAGCGTTT
>JAODKL010000017.1:8276985-8294393 GCA_026780765.1 Petrocephalus schoutedeni
TGCATATTTCATGAACATTATGAAATGAAATCATGCTTTGGAGGCAAAAAAGTCAATATGTTCAGATCTGTCAGGTGCTCTAATAATTTTGGCCCCCACTGCATACACTTCCTTAACGGAAAAGCAACCACAAAGAAGGCCAGACCTTTCTCAGCTTCTGGAATACAGTGGAAGCCTAAAAATCATCACTTTCAGATTCCCTACCGGCTCCCGGACGATGCGCTGCGGCCGCTCCCCCGCCCCGACGAGCGATCCCACAAGCTCTGGGCTTACGAGGAATGCAGGGAAGGAGAACTCGCCGTGCGCCGGCCATAAATAATCCAGAAAAGCTCAATTAAAGAAAAAACAGCCCGAAGGCCGTGGAATTATTTAAGAGGAGAGCTACCGCTCGCTCTTTGAAAGCCCGGCACTGGGTTTCATCCATTACGATGAGCGCGTCCGCAGATGTCCATAAACGGCAGCGCCGGTTCTCCTCCGAAATCAAACCGAGACGGCAGAGCGTATTCCAGAACGACTCTGGCACCCCAAGCATAATAATACCCGTTATGCAACCCTCATTATGCATTCAAACAATGGCAGTGGGTCCGCTGTGTCACCGGGCTGTTAATGCTGCCTTGGCACCTTGTGGGTTCCAGTTTGTTATTTTGGTGAGGTGTGGGATGGGGGGGGGGGATCAAATATGAAGATGAAAGGCAGCTGGCGAGAGATCTATAACCACCAGGGTGACTCGTCACTGCAAATGCATCGAATTACTGGGCTGGGTGTAAATTAGGGCCGGAACCATGAGACATCCGCCCCCGGCCACATGCGACGTGAAATCTCGCCGCAGACCACTCAGGATAAATATGAATGTAGACTGCCTTTGTGTGAAGTGGTCCTAATGGCTCTCGCTGGCATATATAATGGCAGACGATGCAAGCAGCAATAAGCCTTTGGCTACCGCTGCAAGCATTTGTATTGCAGCTATTCGCACGTCTAGGGTCCTGTTTTGAAAAGAGAGCAGACGATCTTTGTGCAGATCCGTGTCAGGATCCGTCTAATCGGGCAGTTGGTGTCAGTCATGACCTTTGCGTGTTTTTTGCCATATCGACGCCGTGCAAGGAGTATTGCGTAGTGAATGTCCTAACACTGCTCCCTGCTTGAGGACTCAGGTACAATATTAAATGCTTGGCATTCAATTCTCATTTATTAAATTTTTAGCAGGCGGAAAGCCTTGGACGCCTGGGGGAGAGATTTACGAGGACCCGAGCGCAGCAGGCTGCCGGAAGCGAGTGCTTGTAAGGCTGCTTTAATACACAAGGCTTTGAGTGACAGGAGGGAGGAAGGGCAGGGTAGAGACAGACACACAGTAGGCCTTACATGAAGCAGCAAGCACCAACTGTGCCTTAAGACCAGAACGCAGTTACGAAGCATGGAGAGCTGGAAAAACAGACTGTTAGTGCCGACTGACACCAGGTGTTCACCTGCCAGCCATTTGTCTCACATTCTCACCAGCATTGCTACTTCAGTGCCCACTCCACCACGTATTCGCATATACATTCAAACAATATGAGAGAGGGCTCAATGCTGCCCCCTGTGGGGATTTCATCACAGTACATTCATCCGACAGGCCTCCATCTGACAGACTGGCAATACCACAATCCTATGCAAGGTTATAGCATCTAAGACCGTTTTGTTTCTTGTTTGTTCGACTGTTTTTGCGGGGTGGTTTATTACCATTATCATTGCTATAGTTCATCAGCATGCCACATAAGACAGTCAACAGCTTCCCATTGGTCGGCTCAGTATTTTGGGACAGTGACTGTAAGTGTCCAGCTACTAGCTTTGCACCACCGGCCAGGTCAACTGCATTCCTGCCCTCATCTGCAAAACAAAGAGTTCAGGTACAAAACAAGACAAGGAAAACAAAACAGGCACCTGCAAATCAGAACAGAAAACAGAAGCATTAATAAATCAAAGGCAAAAAGCAACAATCAAAAGGGCCGGAGCGGCCAGATCAGAAGACAACAATAACGATCAACCCCGTTACCACTTGGCTTAAGAAAAAGCAATAATATTCAAATCTGTTAAAGCAACATAATCAAAGTTAATGGAGTAGAACCTCAATTAGAGCTCAAGCGAATTAATGTGGGTTAACTGGACCTTTGCTCCATCACAGTACAACCCCAACCTGCAGCAGTGGCCTCTGATGGCCAAAAAAAAGTTAGAGGAAAAAAATGTCAGTATTACAATAGTGATTTTTTCCCCAAAGATGAGAGAAAATGTTTTTAAATTACAAAATTTTTGCAATGACTTATTTCAAAGTTGCGTGCTACATAATTTAATATAAAAATGGACCAGCCACCTCGGATCTGGAGACCAGGGTAGTGGGAATCCACTGTTATAGCGCTTGTGGCCAGAAAAAGACCGATATCTCCAACCTAGGCAGTCTTAGACTACTGCCAAGTTTAGAAGTCAGTGGTTGGACCCAACAGTAGCATCCTGTGTCTATTGTCTATATTAACTATTATTATTATTAATCAATAATTGAGGTTCTACAAATGAAAAATAAATGGCATTCAAAAGCAAAAATAAAAATAAAACACAATAAGCATAAAACAAAATTTACGTAAACACTCCCTCTAAGCGCTGCATAACATTTCGCAACACACTGAGAAATACTGTCACTTGTGTGAAATAAGACATATAACTAGCACCCCAGTAGATGACCTGTCCAGAAAGTAAAAATCCAGACCAATCTTTTGTTTCAACCAACCTGTTGAGTACTCTGTGACACTGACTCTTTACGCTTGACTGGATGGCAGAAACAAAATCTTGGCCTGGATTTGTAGTTTCTGGATCTGAACTATCTACCTCTGGTGGGTAAGCAATTCCCATGTTTCCAATGCTGACTGTCACCGGGAATGAACAAAGTAAGGGAGTGAGTGAGGTATGTATGTATGTATGCATCCATCCACTTATTTGACTTTTGTGCCATGTAGCTTGACAGGTTTGCCACAGTTTAATATTGGTTTGACCTGTTTTACATAAGTACTTTGGGGTAACTGCCACGCTCAGGGTAAAACACCACAATCTGCTCCTGGATTTTAACGACTCTTCGCTAAAGTGATTCTTGACGAGCTCGGTGGCTCCATACTGCCTCCATCTCACCACAGAGAGTGAGTGACGTCTGTGGAGAGCAGCTGGGCCGCAGGACACCCACCGGTACTCAGCCTGTCCTACTGGCCCACTTTGGCCCCGTACACCTGACCGCCTCCCGTCAGCATGTGACGGCACCATAATCCTCGCCCAGCGTGGGCGGACAGCTGCCGGAGCCCGGGCCCCCGTCTCAGACAGCTGCTGTCCCGACACGCTCGCTCCCGGCACCGTGGCCTGCGGCCAGCGGCTGCCGTTGCCGCGGGAACGCCTCGACGGCTAGAGCCAGACGGGAGCCCGTTCTCACCTGTCCGCGCGGCCTGGCCGTCCGCTGGATTAGCTTGTCGGTACTACCGGGAGGTCGGGCGCTAACGGTGCCCTTCAAACTGTCCCGATTCACAGCAGCCTGCTTCTCTGCGGCCCTGCGGAGCTCAGCGCCGTCACGGTCTGCAGGGTCACCTCCGGCGCCACTGCGGCTTCCCCGCCTCTTTCCCTGCCCCATCCACTCCCGTATCCACGACAACGCCTGCATTTTCGCTCATTTATTCAACCGGGAATTCACAGGCACTGAAACCGACTGCCACAGGGTCACACGGCCACACCCCTGACCCCAACCCTACCCGCCTCCCGCCAGGTGCCCCCTGCTGTCTGACTCTTCCCTGCTTCTGACTTTAAAATCGCCTTCTGGCAGTGGGCAGATTAACCAAAATCACCCAAAAAAAACGACATCCTTGGGGCAATGCTCCATTTTGTCAATTTATGTCAGGTCATAAATATATCACCGACTGGCCTGAATCATTACTGGGCTTTTTTATCGTGATGATAAGGCTAATATAATAAGGCTAATGATAAGTCCAATGATAAGGCTGTGATGAAGGTTAACAATGGAACAATTTAGCAAATTTTAAATAAAGACATTTAACTATAGAAACTGATTATAAGTAGCTTCCTTTAATGTATAACAACGGATCCAGCATCAAGGTTTCGAAGCGACCACCGTATGGTCACAAGTTTAACTGCCTAACCACTCACAGCCATCAACCGCAAACCATCTGCTTAGTGGCCTGGAGCCTTGGTGGTTGTCGTGAGAGGGAGGAGGTCTCAGGAAAGGGGGATTCTGGGGGGCTGTCACTTACGGCTGTCATAGCAGATGTTGCCCAGGGCCCGGCCCGTCTGGAGCAGGACCTCCTGGTCGTTGCAGTGGAGCAGCTCCACCAGCGGGGGCACTAGTCCAGCGTCCACACAGGGGCCCCGCATAAACTCTGTGGACAAATGCATTGGCAGCCGGCCCGTTAGAGAAGCACCGCACTCATAAGAGAACGTCGGTCAGACAGAGGACACAATAAGTGATATGCAGAGAGGCAGGTCACCCGGCCCACACCAGCGGCATGCAGAATAACTAGGTGCCGCTGCAATTTTATTTTATATCGACTGGGTCTCTCAGGACATTCCACCCGCTGAAAGCGAGCGAGAGAAGCGCGGTTCGATAGAGGACGCATCAATCCAGAGAAAGCCAATATGCAACCTGCTTCTTCATAAATCAGGCTTTCTGCAATAAATGGTAATGCTGTGCTCCTGGTCGCAGTTGGGTGCCTTTATTATAATTCCAGTTTGTTTCATAACACTTCAGGTTTGCATGTAAAAAGCACGAACGATCATATACTAACATACCATAGGAAAGCGGCCTTCAGAATGTACATCAGAAATGTACTGATGTGCAACTTTGTAAATTGATATTGATTTAGACCGTGTATTTATGCGGTTTAATAGTGGGTCAACACCTAGCACCATCACACCCACCACCGCTCTAATTTGAACCAGGCCAATTAAAATGCATTATTAATCTCTCACTTAGTGCACAAGTATAAATGCCCGTATATATATATATATATATATATATATATATATAGAGAGAGAGAGAGAGAGAGAGAGAGAGAGAGAATTTTCAAAAAAACACAAAGAAATCGTAATCGGCTGGTGTCTGATTGATCCATAAATTATTCATCCCAGAAGTTGATTGTTATTGAGTCGGGCGCGGGCGAGATGGACCGGGCTCGCTCCCCGGAGCGCATTGCTGCGTCCCCCCCCCCCACCCCCATTTTCCCCACAATACCGTGAGCGGCCTGGCTGCTCTCTGTCCACACACCAGAAGCAGTCAGAGAAGCTGAAATCAGGAATGACACCTCAGTGCGTCTACAGGGGGCGCTAATGTGTTACCAGCGTCTCATAACGGAACTGGCACACACGTGAATCCCGTGCACACCAGGGAGACTTCACTGGTGAGCTCTTTACCCCAACTGCCCCCATCAGCCCTCTCCCCTGGGTCTCCCGGTTAGTGCGCCCCCCTCCACGAGACTCAGGAACCTCCCTGTGTGTGGTCCGTAGTCCCCCATCCAAGGGGGACTAACACTGACCGAGAGGCACCATAGCGTGCTTGGCAGTGCCTTAGACGTCATGGGCAGCCTGCCTTTGCTAGATGACATCCTCTACATGCTGCCTGACACACACACACACACAGACACACACAGACACACACACAGACACACACATACAGAGACACACACACAGACACACACACAGACAGTGCTGCCTGCCAGCTGTGTCCAATTTATTGACGCTACAGCTGTGCAGTCACTGATCTTTGCTTAATCACCCAACTGCATGCTTCTATTTCAATTGCATCAAACATCTGTAAATATCCCTGGCTCACCGACACGACGTTGGTGTCTAGAAGCTGAACCTTCTCTATCCATCTGCCAGCTTTCCGGTACCAGAATGCGGCGCCCGGCGTCAGGCGAAAGCCACCGGTGCGCCCAGCTCAGGGCATCGGAGCGGCACTGATCCCGGCCCGCCCCAGCCAGGCAGAACGCCAGCGGGAGACCGGATCGGGGCACCCCGAAATGGCGAGGTAGCACAGGCAGTCCCAGCTGTTCCGGGACGAGTTAAAAGACCGCACTCCCCAGCGCCTGAAGAACGGCTTTAATGTTCAGCTGCAACCTGCCACAGTCACAGAGAGAACCAGACCACAGCTTCGGCGCCGGCAGACTGCGGCTGAAAGCAGCGTTGTATCATTCTCAGATCATTTATATTTTAATTTATTTAGACACTTTTGTGCAAAGCAATAGGGTGTCTCGCCTATACCTGAAGCTGGCTGAAGGGGGCGCCGTCGTCTTGGGAGTACCCGACGTGCGCACTGACGGGCGACGGCGCGGCTCCGACACACTACATCCCGCACCAGACGGAAGGTTCTAGGTTCCCGTGCCCTGAATTTGCTCCTCTCTTCCCCGTTCGGTCAATTGGCCCAGGAATCCGCAGGTTCGAATCTCGCGTGAAGGCGCGAGCGGATCAGGTCAACCCGGGGTCGCGTTTAGAAGGCGGGGCCGGTGGGGGGCGGCTGGGCAGTATGGCTTTGACGCTGCACCTTCTGTGCACAAACCCCTTCCCCATCTGGCATCAGACAAACATCAACTCTCCACCAAAATGGCAGAGGCATGGGGAGCAGAGATATGCCTGTGATGCCTTGTGACATGACCCACAGCCAGACCTGCACCAGAAATGCACCAGCACCAGACAGCAACACATCCATGACAGGGACGGAAGCACCACATCCACAGTGGCCGGCAAGGACACTCCGGGGGACCTACCGTTCTTAGCCATCTCAGCTATGACGTTGGCGACTTTGGGGGCGCAGGGGCACGTGGGCTCCAGCAGTGGGGGCAGCAGAGGCAGGACCCCCATCTCCTGGATCTTCTCACTGGTCTCCACATCTGCGGGGCAGGTCGGAGAACAGGCCCTCAGTGATTCCGCGAGCATGTATAAGTGTGCGCGTACCACATCACATCCAACAGGCCTTTGCTCATGCAGACATAAGAACATAAGAAATTTACAAACGAGAGGAGGCCATTTGACCCATCAAGCTCGTTTGGGGAGAACTCAACTAGTAGGTCTGAGATTTTAAAATCTTATCTAGCTTTGCTTTAAAAGAACCCAAGGATTTGGCTTGCACGACACAATCAGGAAGACTATTCCATATTGTAACTACACGCTGTGTAAAGAAGTTTCTCAACTCCAGTTTGAAATGTTCCCCCACTAATTTCCAACTATGGCCACAAGTTCTCTTATTTGAACTAATGTTGAAGTAACTATTTAATTGGAAAGCATCCAAACCTGTTAGAATCTTATATACCTGGATCATGTCCACCCTTATTCTCCTTTGCTCAAGGCTGAATAGATTGAGCTCAACTAACCTTTCCACTTAAGACATTCCTTTTAGCCCAGGAATCATTTCTGTAGCCCTGCGTTGAACCCTTTCTAAGACAGCAATGTCCTTTTTAAAGTAAGGTGACCAGTACTGCACACAATATTCTAGGAGGGGTCTTGCCAAGGAATGGTAAAGTCTTAGCATTACCTCCCTTGACTTAAACTCCACACACCTGGAGATGTAACACAATATCCTATTTATGCAGAGCAAGGAGAGGAAGGAGATGCAGGTGTGGAGTTAAACATGGCTTGAAGCTCAGAGACATGAGGAATCGAACCCAGATTTCTAAATAGTCACCCCCAACCACAGAACCCCCACATCACGAAACTAAAACGCACTCACAGCTACATACACGACAGGAATGGCCTGTTGGTCACACACACACAAACACACACACACACACGTGTGCACGCATCCCAGCATCAATCTGCAGAATCCAGCAGAGACGTCCCAGACTTGGTGAGTAAAGCCATTCACTCCTTGCGATAATGCCGATCTTCCAGCCCATTTTCTTTTCCATCCATCCCCAGTGCTGACAGTGGGCTCCCGAGGGAATCCTCACGTGCCGGCGGGAGAGGATTTATCAGCGCGCGTGCGATCAGCCATCGAGGACGCCCATTAGCCTGCAGGAAGCCCTCCGCTATCTGCCCATCCCGATCTCGCTCTAAAGGCCGCGGAGCATCCCGCCACGCTCCAAGCGGGCGACTTCCTTCATTAACATCTCTCATAGCTTTAAATGTTACCATCTATACAACTATCACTACATTCAAAGCTAGCTAATTCACTGAAAAAAAATGTATGAAAAGGCGCCAACAACAGTAGAACCTCGAAGGGACCAGGAAGCATGACGTCTCAGCCAATGGCCCGGGGCCCTGACGATGATGTCACCCCCCCGAAGTGGCGGGGGATGGCAGCACAGGCGGGATCGCGGCCGGCGGCCCCGCGCCGTTTGGCCGGGAACCGACCTCATGTACCACCCTGGCTGCCAGAGCCGCCAGCACCATCACGGAGCAGTCGTCCCAGGTCCCGGCGGGAGCTGGCCCATCCTTCTGCTGCACGGGAGAGGGACAGCGGGGGAGGGGCTCTCCTCACGCCAAGCGGGAGTCGCGTACGCAGTCCCGCCTTCCCGCTTAGGTCTGGGCACAGGCCGGCCTTCCAAACAAACCTGGCGGGATTTCAACCACCCAGCAGGTACATCTGCACCAAAACCCATCCTCAAGAGTTTAACGACACACACTTCTCACTCTCCAAACTGCAGGTTCCAGAACCCCCCAACAAAGCACTCTCCAGTGATACAACTGGCCTGGCAAAAATTACTTCAACACAGGTTCCCAAAACAATTACACAACCAGTCACCGTTTTCACAGTTGTATTTCAGTAGACATATATGTAATCAAACTGCTCCACAAGTAGGTGCCGCGTCCTCTAAATGGCGACATCTCACACGACGAGCTAACCAGACTGCCGCTAAACATGGCGGGAGCTGACGGATGCGGCAGCCAATCACTGGCCGGAATCGAGCCAAGCCACTGTAGACCTAACCAATAGCGAACCATCTTACTGGAAGTGCACTTCACGATTAATAAGGTATTAGTATTTGGTTACAGAAAGACTCATTTTCCTTTTTCCAATGTCGGGCGAGTACTGTACCTGGAGAGGTCTCTGGTGACCTATTTGAGTGAGAATATACTAGGATCGGCACGATATTCATTTCAAGGAGAAGTTCTACTGCAGTCACTAATCGAAACAGGACAAACTCATTTCCTAAATGCATAGCATTAAATCAACAGGAAAAGTTAAGCAGTACATCACGCAGTATTATTGGGTATTACGGGCTAAATGTTACCTGGTGATATTTCCCTGCCAAATCATAGTTAATCCCAATGAAGCTTTTCAAATTAAACAAACAGTAAATACAGCACGACCATGCTGAATACCTGAGTGGGGCTTTGTGAGCACTATTATCTGTAATTATTTATGATGATACTGTATTTACAGTTTACAGACCATGACCCGTGACTTTCTGACTTCACTGCTGATAACACTGAGCCGCAAAGTTCTCTTTTCAGCACAATTCTGCGCCATTCCCAATGCGGGGGCTCCATTACCATAAGCAGCTGCCTGTCTGCTCTTCAGTAATGAATGCTTAACATTTTAAAATGGAACGCACAGGAAAAAGCAGGCTGGTAGAGGCCTTGCACAGAGAGCCCTGGTATTCGCATGCCTCCCACATGCAAGGCACTGAGAAGCCAGGTGGACGGAAGCTTCCGGATAGTCGGCGGGGGTCACAGAGCCGCGGGTCACACTTACTGTTGTGAGCCAGGGCTTTGAGCAGGCAGTCTAGGCAGCCCTCCACACTCTCGCCGGCACCGTTGGACGAAGACGCCAGCTTCAGCTGCTTCAAGGCTTCACACAGGTTATCCGCTGCGGAGGCACAGAGCGGGAGGCTGATAAGTGGGAGGGTTAGAGGTCAGGGGTCAGAGGTCGGAGGGATGTAAACACAGAGAGGAGGATGAGCAGACAGATGAATGACAGTGGCTGTAGAAAGATAAAGGCGAGGATATGACCCTGAGAGTGGTACAGACGCAAAGCGAAATTCCAAGGGTTTTGCTTTCGACCATTCAAGTGGCTCGCATACAACACAGGAAAAAATGAGTATGTCACCTGGGTGAAAAGCAGGGGCTTGTGTAACAAAGCAGGATTTCTAGCTTAACCGGATAACATGTCAGTTTTAAGGTCCCCCAGTTTAAACCTCTGTTCACTTACAAATAGCCTAGACTGCCTTAAATCCGAAAGTTATCTGGCTAACCCAGGAATACTGCAACGGGATACAGGCCCCGGTAATATCAGAACTGGTACAAACAATATTTTCCTTTCCATTCTGCCCTTGAAAAATCAAATAATTTATAAAACTAATTGCAGTGAATCATTTCTACAGGTCAGAAGTAACTACACCTGTGGGGGGGGGACTAATTAATTTCAGGCTCAGTCTGAGTCTGTCTGGAGATGGACTGAAACATCAGTGGGAGAAATACTGTTAAAAATAGGGGGATCACCTGAGCAAACAGCAATTAACACCTGGCCAACGCTCCCTCGAACCCGCTGCTGGGGGAACCTGAGGACATGGCAAGGCCCCCAGCATTAGGGGGGTGGGGGCTCCTTCGACGGCGGCATGCAAGTACCACGGGCAGGGCAACAGCGAGAAAGTGGCAGGAAGGAGATCAGACGTCTTGCAGCCTCTTCCAGGAATAAATCCCGCCTCCTGGGATGAGGGCATCGCCACGGCGGCCCAACTGCCTGCAGTCACAGTGCCGCTCAGTGGCTGCAGGGCTGCCCTCCCTCGCCAACCCATGACCCCGGGGAGCGTAAGCAAGCAAGAGGCATCATCGCTGTCTGCGCACGTCTGCTGTCAGACAGAAGGACAGGCCACGGGTGGTAAGCAGCCATGCGTATTTACACCATCTATCCATCCATTAGCAGGGATGCAGGCTTGTCTGGTCACAGGCACATCCTGGGAAGAGCTGGATATCCCTGTCACATCTGGGGTAATACTGTCACCTTGACGACACATCCTCAGACCGGGAAAAGGAATCAGGAGCTGGGGGAACCCCGCAGGAACATGGGGAGAACGTGGTTAAAAAGAGTCGGAGCTGGACTCACTCACACACGCCATGGAAACGTGGGAGACGAGTGGCATCCAGCTACTGTAATGTATCTAATAGCAGATATCCTAAAAACTAAAATTATTCCATGACAGGGGGTGAGAGGGACGCCAGTTTGATTAGAGCGTGTGGAAAGACAGATAAAGGTCACCTTCTGTCCCCCGGGTACGCCCCTCTTGTGTCAGATGTCAGATATCAGACCAACCAATCAAACGACTTGATCCCACCTCCTCTAATCAGTTGGACTCTCCTCCTCTACAATCTGATTGGTTATCTCTCTGGACCAATCATTTTTCACTCTGCCCTCAGAACATTTTTGTGTTAGTAAAACTCCCACCAGCGAGATTCAATCACTCACCCCAAAGCAAGCCGTCTCATTCCACTGGAAATGGGAGGCCGGGCGTCTGACTGAGGTTACACAGGGGCCCTGGGTGATGTGGAACAGCTGGCTCCCGCTGACTAACCGTTTAGTCACCTGACCCAGAAGGTTACCCCCATTACACACATACCAGCACAGCAAAAAAAAAAAAAATCCCAGCTCCCCAATAAGCAGACGCTGTGCGTGTCTGACAGGGCAGCCACAAAGAAGAGGGCTACTCCTGGGCGAGAACCACTGCTCGAGGCGGGGGGTCTATGCTTGTGAATCAAGAGAAAATTCACTTTAAAAGCCGCCCCCCACCTCAGCTTGCTTAAAAAGCCCCCGCCCCCCCAACTCCCAGGTAGTCAGAGTAGGGGAATCAGATGAGTAATATGCTTTACATGTAATACTCAAGGCTTTGCTCTGACAAAGACGGCATATGGAACGAGCCCGACAGAACTTTCTAGAACAGAGAAAGCACTGCTTCATTTAATTCGTGGCCACCCCCGCCCACCAACCCCAATTTAAGCCTAAAATGGACTATAAATGTCACATCGCACGCAGTCATCATTTGACCCAGTTACCAAATAAACTCATTCTAATTATCACCCCTGTTGAAACATCTATAACGACTCACCAGTTAAGGCTAATGACCGGATCGGGATCGGCACCGGTCTCGGTGCCCTCACGGCGAGGGTCCAGCGGGCTGCACGCCCCGGCCAATCCTGTCGGGCAGTGTGAGGTCATGAGACACGGGATCGGGTCCCCGGGGCTTGACACAGCATTGCGGTAGAGTTCGGAGTGCGGCGGCGAGCCCATAATGTCAGAAGGTGGTGGCCACGGACTGGGCCAGCCAGAGCAGGGCCCAACACCACCGTTAGAGAATGTCTTAACTGGGCGACCGCACTCAGCCACTCCTTACAAGGTGTCGGCTAAGCCAGGCAGAGCCCGGCGTCTGTCTGTTTGTGTTAAACCCCCCCCCCCCCCTCCAAGACCCAACCGCTTTTCTCCAAACAACGGAGCGCCGTTTGCCGCGGGCTCACGCCCCCAAAGGCGACAGCTGGCACTCGCGACCCCCGTACCAATCAGCTCCACGCTACCCGAGGGACTCGGCACAGCCCGGTGACTGCATGCGATGAATCGCGACAGACACGGGGGCGCGCGTGTCTGTGTGTGCGTGCACGCATCTGTGTACATGGGGGAGGGCTGCCTATTCCACAGAAACGCATCATTCCATAAAAGTACATCAACGCACAACCCAGACAGCCAGGACCGCCAAATGAACCCCGTCTCCCCGCTTTACCGGATGTTTCCCGTATGCCCCTGACACCGCTCGTTCCCAGGATCCGAGTCCCGCCACTCCACCTGTAATCACGGCTTCTACGTGACCTTCGACCCCGCCAGGCGAGTTCCCTCGACATGTGGCAGGCGGCAGGTGTGTCACGCACACACAGACACGCAGGCCGCTACATTCCACGTGTGGACATGCGTGAAGACACCCAAGGGCCTACGTCCAGAGACCCGCATTGCACCCGGGGAGCTGCCGCGGAACATAACGGAGAGGAGGCAGATCGTGGGAGAGAGAGGCCCTGCATGAAGGCCGTTCAGGATTGTACAGAAAAGGCCTTGAAATATTCATGCTCGCCACAGCACGCAGCCCGGGGCCCGGCAAGCCACGGCAGCTGACATCTGAAGCTCGCGGTAGGAAGGGGGAGCAGCCGGAGGGAGGGAGGGGGGGCTGCCGTGAAACCTGCCATCCTCCTGAAAAAGCTCCCAGATCCTGAGCTGCTCATGGACACAGTCCACCAAAAAGAAGCTAACCTGATGCCGACAGAGGCTCAAATCCTAGGCCAGCTTGTTAAATACCAACCAACATCATTGTTTCTTCTCGGAGGTCAAGCTCAGCGAAGCACCAGGGCTGATGCGGTGCCTTAACCACAGCACCACCTGCTGGGTCACTGGGGGAAAGAGTGCCATACAACTGGATATACAGTATTCCCCACTCAACCCATTCCAGCCCCGACAGTGAGGCCTCGAGGGATGGGATGAGTCCCTTGGGTGTAGGTGACAGCTCATCTCTTCCAGCCAGTACAGCCCTTTCTGTCAGAATACCAAAACTATAACCACATCATTTATACTACAGCTTGCCATATGTACCAGTAAGTGAATATGACTTCTACACTACCCAATAAAACCTAATGGCTACCACGGTGGTATAAATTGGAAAAAAAAAAATACAGCACCACCCAAAGCTATTCCACTGCTCTGAGCTGGTCTGCCTAATGTCTGAAGAGATGACCGTTTCCCTTTTTTCTGCAACTTCATATCCCATTCTCTCTGCCCACCTTACTCAGTGGATGGAATCCACAGTCAAGCTTGGGGGAAGGGGGTGGGTGTTCTGGGAATTTAGGCCAACGTGATGACAGAGCAAGGGACAGAGCTGTCTGGAACTTGAGCATGCTGAAAAAGCAGCCCACGTTTTGGCGGATCACATGAGTGATACAGCAAAAATCAGAAATCTACAACCCGCCCATTCGAAATGAGTCATTATTTAACAGAACCCGCTTTCCTGTAATCTGCCGAAAATTACAAATGAAATAGATCCTTGGACATACGCAGGGTAGTGGTCTCTCTGCGTGCTTCTATTCGTTCAGACAGAGAAATTACCCAGTCTTTAGGGTCACTGTAAGCCATGCTTCCAAAGCAATGTGAAATTCGAGCTTAAAATGGCTTTATTCCGTCATGGATACAAGGCGGGCATATTAGCCAGCTCTCAGAGGTGTCACCGTTCAGGCAGGGAAAATAAAGCAAGATCCATCTCGTCTGTCGGCCGAGGTCCTTTAAACGAGCATCTATGGATGAAAGCGAGGTGAGAGAGCCCGACGGCGCATCCCGAGCAGAGACGCAGACAGTAAGCGATGACGCCAGCCCATCCCGGACATTCTGAGAATGTTATGGGGTCTTGGGGGATTTTATTGGTGCTGAGGATTGTGCCCATTGCTGTCTGGACACACAATGTCACTCATTACTTCAGTTACGGTGGCCCTATTTTAAGAGCTACTCATTCAGTGACATTTTTCCCCTTACTGTTGTCTATGCAACTGAATAGAAGGCTTGGACCGTGTGTGCGTGTGTGTGTTTGCATGTTAGTGGGTGTGCGACTTGCCCAACAACCTTTCCAAAAATGCCCCGTCTTTCTTCAAATGCCTGGTGTTCACCATGTGTGATCTTTCATTTTGAGGAACGTGGGTATCTTGCTTTGGCAAAGCCGCCTCGGGTTTACACAAGACTAGGGAGTTCACCCGCCAGTCACCGGCAAGCATGTGCCAATGCCAGTCAGACAGCTCCAGTGAGCACCATACCCTGACACCGCCTGGCAAAATCATATCACTTTGGCCAAAAACACAAAAATCAAAACTAAGGCATTTTTAATAACATCAAACAATGCATTAGTCATTCAGGCTGCATAAACCGAGCATATACACCTTCTGCATGTTAGAAAAATCAGTGCTATCATCACTATGCAAAGAAATATATCTATACCCATCCCATTATCTGCATATTAGGTGTTACATTAAGTTAACCGGCCAATTAATGACAGCTGATGACAGGCTGTATTTAAGCGTTGGCATAAGCCTCTGTTTTCAGGGAGGGGTTGGGAAGGGAAAAAAATGGTTACACGTGGATTGCATAAGAGCCGTATGAGACAGCATACGGAGGGGGGGGACAGGTTAACGTTATCATCAAATACTTTTAAAAATCTCCCCGACGTTCAGCTGCTTAGTGGGCACAGGCAGCCAGAAGGGCGATGGGTCCGTAAACCATGAAATCTCACACACAAATACACGCCCAGCGTCTATCGATCAGAAAATACGGGCAGCTACAATAAATGCAAGTCCGCGATTTTTCTCTTTTGGGGACTGCGATCGTGCAAAACGATTGAGCAGCAGCGACCTGCTTACATAATGGGATGCTGCGAGCAAGAAAACGCCAATAGATAGTGTGGCACCCCACCTACTCGGGGGGGAGCTGGCTACCTCCATCGTCTAGGCTGGATAAGCTCGGCAATGGTGCTGATGGATCGGCAAGCAGGAATCTAGCTTGTGCCAAACGCTGGTAGTAACTCGCCACCGGCCGAATTGCTGAATAAATGCCTTTTCACAGCACGGCTGCTACTCACCCATTTAGGCTGAGGAAGTGCGCGACAGTATGAAAAGTCTGATTCAGATGCACCGGGTGAATGCAGGCAGCTGCCTTTTTTGTTTGTTTTCGCTTCGTCCTTTTCTTGATTCTTGCACTAATTAATCTTGTGGGGTTTTTTTGTCTTCCCCCCCCAGTCGGCAGTCAGATATCCGGGCAAGGCCCACCTTAACCCGCAGCACACCGGACCGGCGAGATCGGCGAAGGCGGCACCGCTGCGCTTCCACAGCCTCTTAGCGACGGATGCGGCCGCTGGCTCTCACGGCGTCCCGCGCACACACCCGGGGCGACCCGCTGCGTTAACGGTACACGGTTACGTAATAAATCGGTGCCGCCGGAGCCTCATAAACGCCGTAGTCACACCGAACCCGCAAATAATTCACTTCCTTCCACCCCAGCCCGGTTGCTGCACTGACTCTTCACGAAACGAAGGCCCGCCCCGTCCTGACAGCTGATTGGATAGTTTCCCGCACGGAAGAGTCCGGTTTCGCTGCTGATTGGATTAATTGGACGTCAACTAGCTACAACCACGCCCTCAACCCCGAACCTCGCCCCCGACTCTCTGGTGCCTCCGAAGCTGCACACCGTCATCAGCGAAGTCAGGTCGCTTTGCCTTTATAATACTGCTGCATAGCTTTTTGCTTTTTAATAAATTTGTCGTGTTTCATTTACTATTTGTTCCCGTCATTATCGTAAGACTTTTTAACGAAAAAAGCATACAATTTTAATCATATTAAGCACATTTATGTGGAAAATCATCACAGAATACTCTGTAGTGACTTCACGACAGGAAAAACAGACCAACACACGCACATGTGACACCAGGGACCAGTTTCAGTTACCAGAAGCGACTTCATAGGAAATGCATTTAATCAATATAAACTGGAAAATTTACACTGAGAGTATAAGTACATGTACGCTGTTTTGGCACCCTAATAATGTTTTTGATAATCGAGAAGGTAAATTAATTGTTGTGGTGTCAAACGTACATTACTAATGGAAGGTGTCTCCTCATCATCACAGACTGTTAATCACAATTTGCTTGGATCCAGTAGCAAGCAATAACGACATTTTTCGTCAAATCACAGATGCGTTTCATTATTTTCTAAGAAATTAAAGGTGAAGCCTGCCATCTACTGGAAGTTGAGAAACAAAGTTTTAAGGTTTTAAATCAGGGCTGGCCAACCCTGCTCCTGGAGAGCCACAGCCCTGCAAAGCTTAGGTGCAGCCTTAATTTAATTCGCCTGATACTGATAATCGGGCCCTTCAGAAGCAGCTGCCAGCCCTGTTTTAAATCATAGTTAAACATTGGATTCATTTTTATAATACAATAATGTAATTTATTCACAATGGCCTCCCTTTTTGCATTATTTTTATTGCATTATATATTATTATTGTTATTATTATTAATAATAATAATAATAATAATATTAAAGTATTGTTATTATTATTATTGTTATATTTATTTCTTTAGATACTTTATTGATACCCGTGGGGAAATTGTCTTCTCACCGCCCCCAACCTCACTCTCCGTGAGAGCAAGCTTATATATATTGTATATATCCTCCTTAGTTGTGTTTTGAATATTTAATTCAATGTATATTGTATAGCAAATACAACATAATCTAGATATGCTCGGTGACACATGAACAAGATGAACCAGATCGGTCATGCCGCATCACAGCCATGGGCGTAAATTTCATTTAACAGTAGGCGGGGACAATAAATATAAAATTTCTCATGAGCAATTTTTGAAGGGGACACGTATAATACAGTCAAATTGTACTTATAA
>JAODKL010000017.1:8295005-8307392 GCA_026780765.1 Petrocephalus schoutedeni
TGTCCCCACAGTGAAAAACTTTGCTTCTGTCATTATTATTGTAGCATGGAGACTGCGTCATTATGGTTATTTTGGGGGGACAATCCTCGGATGGGGGGGGGCATGTCCCCTCCGCCCCCCCCGGGATTTACTCCCATGATCACAGCCATGCCTCGCCGTAAACACTGTCGCTTTGATTCCTTCCATAGTTTCATGTTTATGGGCCTTTCGTGTTTTCCTTCCGTATGTTTGAGCTTCCTCTCGCTGCTCTACTTTCCACATGTTAGTTATCTGTGTCACTGGTCACACACCACCATCTGAAATCCACTTTCGCTTAGATTTGAACATCTTAATTTTAATTTTGTTGTCCTCGGGTTACGCCATCTATGAAGTATTTGTTTTAATCAGCGACTGGATCTGGTTCTTCTGCACCACCTTTTGGCTACAATTTTTGACCAGGGCATTTGATCATTCTGATAAACGTAATTTATATCACTTTAAAGCAACTATGTTGGGATACAGAGTGATCAATATCTTTCCTAGATCAATGTTCTTCACTTGCCAGTGGTACAACCTGGAGGTGTGGGCCACTCTGTCACCCGATTCCCAAGAAGCCCTGCATTGTACAGCCGTTGTTCCAGTCAAAAAGTGTGCATGTAGAGAAAGACATTTCTTACCTAAATAATGTGCCTATTCATAATGATAGTGATCGGTTTCCTCGTGTCCGGTGCTGCTTGGCTAGACAGTGTGACCCTGTACTAAATAAACCGTTGGAAGATAGAGATATAGTTGGGTGGGTGGGTCATATTTTAAAAATCCTACACTCTGAGTGTACAGATTCCTTGTTGTCCATGTTTACCAAAATCATAAGATTCTTCACTACATGTCACTGAAGGTCTCCGAAAAAGATTCACATCTATTATACCTACATTTTCTTTTCACTAAGATCATCTCAAGTTGATTTTAAGCTTCATTTTAAAGAAACGTTGTCAGAGGCTTTGTGTTTCATTTTAGGTTATATTAATTTAAAGTGCAGTTTGCTTTTCCCGCAATTTAAAAACTGAAAACGATTCCAAAGCAGCACATTAGATGGCATCGTTTAGCAGGTAAACAAAGGCACACTTTTTCCCTCTTGAACTGGGAACGTGTTTGGTGTGATTCCGAGTACCGAGAATAAAACCACATTTTATACTCACGATTACTGAAGCGTAATTTGGGAAGGTTAAATCATTTGTGTATTACTCCAAATAGAGCGACTGATAATTAAATCACCAAAATGAAAATGAGTGCTCCCGTTAGGTATATTTAAATTACAGTGGTTTTGTTGCATCAGAAAATTAAGTTAAATATATTCATTGCCTACATACTTTGGCACCCCACTTAGAACCCAGTGAGATCTTTTGTCTCCAGAACCAGGAGCAAGGTTAGAAGTTCTGGCCTCACAAAGGCTCACCCTAAGTCCCCAGACTGTTGGCATATTCCAGGGCCCCTGTCCACATTGGGGGCTTTTATCAGTTAGGGCTTCCACATCATTTACAGCCCACCTGTCCAGACCAACATGAGATGTGTGTTCAGGGATATCTTCCTGCACACCACTGCTGTATGGAGCTCTCATTCTTGCACCTGGAGCCTCCCTGTTAATAAGTCTGGGTATTCCCGTATCTCTGTTTAAAAAATAACTGTATAGCACGTTTTCTTGTTCATCGTACCGTGTCAGCATGCTGTATTCCAATGTAGCCACACGATTCGCCGTTAGGGGCGGCTGTCTGTTTGCATCACCAAGGAGGTGTACCCTCTGGCTGCACACACACATTTCGAAATACATCATTTAAAAATGCGATTAAAAACTTTTAAAATGCGATTAAAAACTTTAGTCGGGTCAAACAGAAAACTCGATTTCATTTACTGAACACAACAGGCGGTGTCAAATTAATGTCAAGGTACATTTCCGCATATTAAAAGACGGAGAAGCGCTGTGATAAATCAGTTCGTCACCTTGCTAATAATTAAACAGGGTATTGGCTTATTGTGAGTCGCAAACTTACGTGTTAAAACCCGACACTGGAAATTAAACTGTAAGCTCATGTTTGTATCTAGAAGTCATGCTTATTTAACCGATGCTAATGATATTGGTATTTATGTATAGTTCGTGGGGATGAGCAACGCTTCCGAGTGAATTAAAGCGGTGATTACGTGTACTGTAAGTAAAGAATAATTATATATAAATGCATGTGTTTGTTGATGTCTATTAATATAACAATGTACTGTTTGTGGGTTCCAGGAAGCAATCTGTATGGCTGTGTAAGAGAATTGTTTGTGGCTGATCGGGCAAAGTGTGCTTATTTGTGTGTTTAAGGGGCGGGTGGATGGAGGGAGGGAGGTAGTCCCAGCGAGGTAAGGCGAGGATATAAGTCTGGGTTGCGGCTTCCCTCCGCCCGCACAGGGGACACATCCGAGTCGGACTCCCCACTCCGGACAGAGGCTAGCGGCTGCCCGCACCTTCGCCGCATCAGCAGCAAGACTCGGGCTCGCACTTCGGCAGAAAGCCGAGTCCTCCCGAACGCTCCGAGGAGCAGCGACGAACGCCGCCGCCGCCGCCGCCGCCGCTTCGCCCGGCATCCTCCTTCTACATTTACCTGCACGCAGCATTGATGAGGGAATCATGATGGGGAAGAAATCGAGAAGGGGCTTTGATTTCAAGGGCTTCCTGAAGAGGAACTGGCTCCTGATAGCGACCATTATCTCGGTGGTATTAGGTAAGACGTTTTTGTCCGTCATGTGAAACGAGAGTATTACTTAGCTGCTGGCTGCATTTCCATGTCTTTGTCCTTTTAGTTTGTGTTATATTATTCAACCTTGCGTTTTTCCTGCGATTCCGTTGTGCGATTTGGAATGGATTAATTACTATGCCTCCCCCTGGCATCCCCCCCCCCCCCCCTGCCTCAGCACCACACTGGGCTCTTAGAGGTCGGGAGCGATGGTCGCTCGTGGGGGGGGTGCGATTATAAGTCCGGTGTAAATCGCCACAGCCTCTCCGACATCCACAGATGGCTTCGCCTTTCGTGGGTTGGAGCGAGGTGCTGAACTGTAGCCCGGCTCCGGAATAAAGGAAGATTTCCAGACATGGTTTGATGCTCCGGCGAGGGCGCTTTACATGCTGAGCACAACGTGGGGAGTGATTAAGCGCCTGCTGCACTGGAGCGATGCTGCCCGCAGACGCGCTTCCCAACGAGCCCTGCTCTAGGCGGTGGGATGCCGTTTCTTGCGAATATCCGAGCGTGAATAAACAGTCGATCTCTTTCACTTAATCACAATTTTACTGGGGAAATTGGGGAACTGGGGAATTTGGCCAGTAGAACTGCAGTTCTAAAGAAAAAAAAAAGATTTCTGAACTGGTCTCCATTACTCGTCAATATATTGGTTGTTGGGGGCTTGAAATGCACTTTGTGCTGTAGGGAACCAGCAGCTGTGGCAGTTCGTTTATTGGAAAGAAAGGAAAACCAGTCCAGCTTTCCGCAAAAATTGATATTACCGGTAAATTAAACTAAGAGTAAAACTAATCTTTAAATTAAAAAATATATATATTTTCGTGATAAGTAAGCCACCACAGGCGCCGAAACCCTGCCCCGTGCCGGTAGCTGGGGGTTAGATATCTGGAAATCACCACACATGCTTGATGAGTAACATGAATATATTATATTATATAAGGGTGGTTTTTAATCTTAACTATTAAAATGCATCTCCCCAAAGTGTTGCTTTTGTGTTGGCCACATCCATGTGTTTGGAGCGCGTTTGCCAAAGTGTACGACAACACGGCTGCTGTGCCACAAGTGTGCTGTCAGGGGGTACCAATGTGACATTAAGCCTGAGCCCCCCCACCCCAAGCGCTCCGTCTTCCAGGAAGGTGCTCAGGGCACCGCTGCCCCGCGATCTCATGTGGCTCTTTGCTGGGGGTGGGGCGCGATTGTACCACGAAGCCCTCCGTCTCCATCAGGGGCCAGTGCCAGACTGCTGAACTCACCGTTTGCGAAGCGGCCGACAGCTTTCTCCAGCCGCCTGTCTGACTCATTTCCAATGCACGAATATCATAAAACCGACATTTGCTATTTTATTATTTCCCTGCGAACCTTTGGTAGTTTAATAATCCTGTGACTGGATGTTTATTTTAGCCCTTCATGAAATCCATGCATCTGAAGATAGGCCTATCTTCTTTATGTTTAGTTGGGTTGCTGATAAACTTAAGCGACAGAATAGCTATATGGATATTATATTGAAGAAGCGAGCATCGACGTAGAGAAGACAGCGGCATTTATCATTGTTATGAGAGGCATAAATAGAGAAGCGCCTGATGAACTCGCCATGAATCTCTCCAGAAGAATCATTTTAATATAAATAAACTCCAAGGATAAAAGAATTGTGCTATAGTACTGCTGTACAGGGGTTGTACCGTGAAGTAATAGCCGTACTGTTTTACAGGAGTAGCACTGTTGTACTTGGGTACTAATATCATACTGTTTTACAGGAGTAGCACTGTTGTACTTGGGTACTAATGTGGTATTGTGGAAGCACTCTTCTAGAGGGATCATACTGTTTTACAGGAGTAGTACTGTTGTACCTGGGTACTAATGTAGTATTGTGGAAGTACTCTTCCAGAGGGGTCATACTACAAATTCATTTTTATGGTGTATCTTACCATAGTATATACACAAAAACTGTAACAAATCCTATTTCAGCTGCTTTCAACTTATAATATGCTTCTTTTTGGAGGGCGCTCTTGATAAACCAGTAACAGTTTGATGTACAAGGTGTCACTTAGTTGTTTCAACATTATGTTGCAGAGGACGTCATGAGTGATGAGTGCTTCATCTAAAAGATCTAGAGCTACAGGTCTGATTACTAACTTAGGTTTAAGTGCATTTAAAGAATTTAGAGAATTTCCCCATGGGAATCAATACAATATTATTCTCTTTTCCTTCTAGGATGAGCCCCTGAGGGGCTGGTAAGAAGTTTGAGTTGGTATTGTAGCATTGAGTATAAAGTCGTTATAAATCATTATGTATGTCCTAATTACTAACCAGGTGGGAAAAGGCACATAAAATTATTTGTTCCTTTTAATAAACAGAATCAAAAAAATAATGTTGGTGTAAGAAAACCATTGACATCAATTCATAAGGCTAAAAAGTATGTGACAGTAATCAATATTATGGTTACAGTTGCCTAAAATATGCCTCAGAACAAATTACAGGTACAATCATGGATGTAACTGAAAATGTAAGTAAGTCCCAAAACACAATAAAGGGGTTACATTTATAATATGATTGTGAGAGTAAACTTGCACAGTGGAGCTGGCTTGATGCACTCAGCTCAGAACTCTCTGTCTATCTCAGTCAACAAGTTTTCTTGTTAGACTGATTTGTTCAGCTCAGTTCACTTTGTGCAGCAGTTTATTTATTTTTTGTAACAGGCGCCGTATCGGACTTATTGAATCAAACATGAGCTGCAATGTTTATAGCTACAGCCTTCATAATCAGGCAAGGGCATCTCCGGCACTGAGCAAAAAGTCCCCTGGTAAAAAGGACTCAACTAGACTCCATCTAGTGCAAATTCAGTACAAATTAGTGCCTCTAGTGCAAATTCAGGCAATCGGCAGTTACATGGGTAATCTTCTTGTCCACTGATGCTTGGTAGCAGTCTTAAGAATTAGCAGGCTTTTAATCCTGTAACTCCAGACAGCCCCAAAAACACCTTTCATTTCTCGTTTCAACTGAGCTCCTTTTCTGCTCCATCAAACCGTGATGTAAACAGCTTATAAGGCCCATCACCTCCCCAATGTGCTCCGTTCTTGTAGAATCCAACAAGGATTGATGCTTGTAGGTCGGGCCCTCAAGGCAATCTGATGATTGCCAGTCTCAGGCTGCAAAGCAGGCATTTACTGATGTGCTTGCCTTGCTAACCACGCCGGCCATTTGCATTCTGCCAAAGGGACACCTGGCGGAATACACAGATGTCCCGCGCGGCACACGCTGTTTGTGAAGCGACATCAAAGAGTTCGGCAGCCAGAGCAAATACATTTGCGGCCGTGCTACAGATCCGAATCAAGCCACTGACACGTGTAACTACTGGAGAAATGGTCTTTTAAGCGCTTCAATAATAACGGCGTGTGATTAAATAAACAACGGGCAGGGCGAATGTGCCGGGCAATTTCATCTTCATTTTTCATTAAGGATTTATAGGTGACTGCATGGGCTGATAAGGGCATCGGGGGATGCGAGCATCAGCAGAGAAAGGAGGAAGCCATCAGGCACAGCCGGGCATGTTGAACGTAATAAATTTGGCGGTATAGTCGGCCGGGCTGCTGCAGGTGGAACGAGGGAGACACTTAAGCACATTTCACAACACAGTAAAAGATAAAAGCGATATCAGTACCAACTGGATCTAGGGGTTAATGGATACTCCCTTCCACTACATCCTGACCTACTTAACTTAGGTGTATATTTTTTTGTTAAAAGGCATGATGCCCAAAAGCATATTTAAGGCACACGCTGCTGATGGTCATGTTAAATATTAAAATGAAAATATCATCTTCCATTAAGCAGTGAGGACTTCACTCCAAAGTGAAATTTTTGCCTAGCCGAAGTTGTGCAAAGTGGTGCTTCTGGGGGTCATCTGTGGTGAAATTAAACGATTAGTTTAATTTCACATTGAATTTACAAAGGATGACAATAAGGATCGCTGTTAAGATCTCGTTCCTGATTATGGGCAGGGAGTTTTACAGCTTTCTGTGTCATTTTACGTGTCTTAGACCTTTGGTCAAGTATTTATCGTTATGGGAGAAGGTGGCTTAGACAGTTCAGTACACACTCAAGGGAATAGACAGCCTGCAGTTTAAAACTTTATCGGTGTCTTAATCTGGGTATTTTTACCAGAGCTGATGTGTTACTTTTTTCACATGGGGTAGCATCATGAGCAGTCACCCTAACTGCACAGCCACCCACTGTGTGCCATCAGCAGTGCCCCTGTGGGTGAGCCAAGGTTATTATCATTAACTGAAATGAAATCTATAATAAAACATTTTTGTCAGCGGAAATAGAACAAGACACAACAATAACCAACTGCCCGCACAGCCATAAAACCGAATGGAAATTATAAACTCATTGAAATAAAATAAAAACAAACATCGAATACTTCCTGTTACCATTTTGAAATACTATTTAGCTAAATTAAGGATTTATTAAGGATTGTTAAGGATTGTTATTCCCACAAGGGGAAACTCAATTTTATAAAAACCAGTGAATGCAATCAAAAAACAAAATTTTTGATTAAGTCCAAAACTAAAACAAAAACGAATAAAAACACACTGAGGTCTAGCTAATTCTAAACTAGGTTTCCATGAGTGAGAAAATTGCAAACAATATGAAAGTAACGTAAAGTTTAGTAACGTAAATGACCCAAACTACAATAACACTGGGGTTAGTGCTCACCAGAGCTGCTTCAGATAGCCAGCAGTCCCCGCCCCCTCTCGGTGCTGACCCACACTCGCCTTCCTTTCACCTGTTCCTCCCCGCTTCATCTCGGTGCTGACCCACACTCGCCTTCCTTTCTCCTGTTCCTCCCCGCTCCCTCTCGGTGCTGACCCACACTCGCCTTCCTTTCTCCTGTTCCTCCCCGCTCCCTCTCGGTGCTGACCCACATTCTCCTTCCTTTCTCCTGTTCCTCCCCGCTCCCTCTCGTTGCTGACCCACACTCGCCTTCCTTTCTCCTGTTCCTCCCCATACCTCTCCCTGCCACAGGAATCGGCCTGGGCCTGCTCGTCCGGGAGTATGGCTCCCTCTCACAGCTCAACAAGTACTACTTCGGCTTCCCGGGCGAGGTGCTCATGCGGATGCTGAAGCTGGTCATCCTGCCACTGATCATCTCCAGCATGGTAACAGGCAAGTGAAAACTGACTGGGGCACATCCTATAACGACCAGAGCTTACCGTACCCCATCTGCAGCCATTTCCCCGGGAGCGAATACACCGAGAAATACGGTGGCCCATAACCGCATGTCAGATGCAATATATTAGCATTTTTGTTTTTACGAATACGTTAGCATATTTAAACACGGTTTTAAATTTAAATGGACAGTTTATTATAGCCGTGAGAACATGGAATTGGACACTAAGGGGCTCCAGGCTGCTAAAGCTAACATAATTTGTGAATAACTTTGGAAGTATAGTGCGTTTAGAGGACATCCGCTCTTCTTGAGTAAAATAAAATCCAACCCTTGAGCATTCTGTTCAGCTTCAGTCTTGGCACTTTTTCAGTAGCATAGTGCGTCATAGTGAAGCACAGTGCTGGGCATTCTCATATGATAACTCACACACCAACGCCAGTTTGTCTGAACGGGATGTCTTCGGAATGTGGGAAGGAACACAGACAGAGACAGCAGTCAGAGTCGGGGCAAGGCTCAGACATACAGCCCTGGGGCAGCGCGGCGACGATGCCAACTGCTAATCCGCCAGGCGTCCTGTAATAATTGATTTGATGAGCACAGTGATAAGAAACAAGGGGTAAGAAGGCGGCATGGCGATAAGACGCTGGCGCCGCTAGTCAGCAATTAGAATAATCATAGAAAGCCCTCGGTGGCTCTTTGCTGCCTTTTGCCATTGTTACCTAGGAAACACCCCATATTTTTGCACGTGGTGGCCAGTGCAGCACTTTTAAGTTGCAAGGTGTTTGGTTCTGCCTTTGGGTCTGTATCATAATTGTAAGGCGCATCACCTCTAGGCAGCTTTTATTGTTTGGCTCAATCAACCAGTAAGAGTGGGTCCCCAGGACTGGAGCTGAGAACCAATGCTTTATTATTGGCTGATTGAGAAGTCATGCCAAAAACCCGCACCCACACCGGCCCTCCATGGATCAGGTTCCCCACCCCTGGTTTAGCTTTTAATTTATGAAGGAAAGTTCTGTGAGATCTTTTAACAGTTTCTCAGGTAGAAGACAAAAGAAATGTGCCTACATATCATCTGTGAGGAAAAAAAAGTTTTTAACAGGCAATTAAGCATCAAGACTTAAGCTGACTTTTGGCGTCACAATTTTGTCTTCTGAAATGCGGTTTGGGCAGTGCTGGGCCGACAGTGAGGGAAGATGAGGAGAGAACAGATGTTGGATGTTCTCTCAAGCGGCATCCATTGGCCTAGCTGCGGCCCAGTGAGGGGCATCGGACCTCGTGTGACTCAGCTTTGCTCCACAGGAGTGGCTGCTCTGGATTCTGAGGTTTCCGGCAAGATCGGATTGCGTGCGGTCATTTATTACTTCACCACCACCATAATCGCCGTCGTCCTGGGTGAGTAATGGAGTCCAGAGAATGTTGCGCTCCATCAAAGATGAGACAGCTCACCATTGGTGGGATTATCTAATGCCTGTTTTAACCCAATGAGAGCCAACAGAGTAACCTATACATTTGCAAAGCCAAACTAGATAACCAAAGATAGCACTGATCCTTTGCTAATATGCTCTACCTCCACTTGTTTAGCTGAAGAATGTACTAAGACATGAAATGGCTTTTGCAGGAATTGTTCTGGTCATGACTATCAAGCCCGGCGTTTCTCAAGTGGCCGAGAACATAGACAGGACCGGCTCCACGCCGGATGTCAGCACCGTCGACGCCATGTTGGATCTCATCAGGTGACATCGACAGTACTAATCTTCACACCTTCACAATTTTAGGCACACCCCCCCCCCTCCAGTTCCTTTAAACCCAAATCATTTAGATGAAATTTGTTCTTTGCATTTACACCCAGATACTCATTATAATTGTAAGTAGGGTTTGGGGAAAATATAGTGTGTAACAAATGTGTTACTTTCATTGACAGAAACATGTTTCCCGAGAACCTCGTTCAAGCGTGTTTCCAGCAGGTAACGTGCATTGCGTCCATCTCACGGCTTTAAAAATTAAATGCAGCAGGACAATAAATGGGATTGATTATCATTGTTGACATACCACAGCACTCAGTGCACAACAACGAAATGCGTTCTCTGCATTTAACCCATGTGTGACATTGTGACACAGTAGTGGGCAGTGAATTAAGTGCTAGAGAGCAGTGCTTGGGGGCAGTACATTGCTCAGGGTACCACAGTGCTACTTGCAGGTTAGCAAGCAATTTTTCAGTTACACTGTCAGTTCCCTAACCGTTACGCCACCACTGCCGCCGATGTGCCTTCGTTTGCAGTACAAGACAAAGCGTGAGGAGATCGAGCTCAGCAAGCCGGCCGTAAACACCACGGCCGCGCCTCCTGTCACCACTGTCATGACAACGCTTCTGCAGGAGGTAGGTGTCACCATCTCCAGGCATCACACTGATTCGAAAAGCATGTGGTTCGCCACTGTGGGTGGATGCAACCACAGAATAATAATTATATATGAGTTACAATGTTCCCATTATGTACAATAGAGATTTACAATTTAATTTACTGTACTTTGTACATTTCTCACACAGATTTCCTAAAACAGAACAATACCTAAATGATCTGGAAAGTGCACTTAAATGGGTTGTTTTTCAGGAGAATGAAATGTTAAGTAGCTATTTGATAAGATATCATTGTGAAATAGCTACCTGGCTAAAGGTTTTACATTTTAATGAGAATCAGGCTGTGCCATGATTCAGATGATGCTCTGTAGACAAACTGAGCCTTCAGAGTTCTATCACTGTCAAGACTGTTGCCGAATCAGACCTTGTAATCAGGGGTTCTTCTCCCTCCCTAAAGAATGCGACGAGGGACTACAAGATAGTGGGGCTGTACTCAGACGGGATCAACGTGCTGGGCCTCATCGTCTTCTGCCTGGTCTTCGGGCTGGTCATCGGCAAGATGGGCGAACGGGGACGCATCCTCGTGGAGTTCTTCGATGCACTCAATGAAGCCACCATGAAGATCGTCCAGGTCATCATGTGGTAAGGAAGCGCTTAGACGGCAGTTACACAGACATATTCTCTTCTCCTGTGAGGAATTCTCATGAAATTATGTCTGCGATCTATAACTGTAAGCTGTTAGTCTATACCATAGCCTGTGCAGCACAGTAACTGGGGTCACACTATCACTTCACAACCTCAGGGTTGACAATTTGAATCACACCCTCCAACCTGTTGTGTGGGTTTCCTCTACTCCAGATTACCTATACGGCCCATTTGATCAGCTGGCCTCTCTAAGTGGTGTGTGAATGAGTGTGTGTTCACCCTACAAGGTGCTCCCCTACCTTGGAGTAAGCTCCAGGCCCCCCCACGCAACCCAGTACTAGATAAGCAGTTGGTAGATGGGTTAGATGGAAGATGATACCATAAGATTTAATGCGAAGGCAAAATGCAGAACTGCAGTTATGCTGAGTTTGTGTGCACTTCATCCCCCCTTGCCCTGTCTCCAGTTACATGCCAGTAGGAATACTGTTCTTAATCGCCGCCAAGATCATCGAGGTGGAAGACTGGGACATCTTTCGGAAGCTGGGTCTCTACATGGTAACAGTGCTTAGCGGGTAAGCCATGCTAATACCCTTCTCTGAAACTCAGGGAGCTGAATTCACTCCTTTGTGTTTCCGGGCACACAAAACAGAGTGCCGTAGCCCGAAAGCCTTGGCCGGAAATGTAACCCGGCCAGAATGAAGGGGCCTGAACGTCTAACGCTGATGTCCCCTCGTTGACTCCTAAATGTAGTTCTCATATGCTGGCCAAGCAAAGCCCCTCTAAGTGAAAAGTGGTGGTCAGTAGATGTAGAATACCGGATTTGGACTCTCGTCTTCGCTGGGTAACAGTAAAACTCATTAACTGTCCCTGAATCCAGACCAAAAAACAAAAAAAAAAAGTAACCGACAGCAGCTTCTGATCCCATTCGACCAACAGCAGCCTGACTACAGCAACCACCCTTGTGTAACATTTCTGCAGGCTGGCCATCCATTCCACCATCTTCCTTCCGCTTATCTACTTTCTGCTTGTGAGGAAGAACCCCTTCAAATTTGCCTTTGGGATGGCGCAGGCCCTGCTAACCGCCCTCATGATCTCCTCCAGGTTAGTCGCAGCCTGGCCTAGGCTTCACTCCAGTCTTTCTCCACCACCATTTCTGCTTACCGTCACGGGGCCTCACCGCCCCCTCAGTGTTTTTATTCTGCGCAAGGGACCAGGGGAGATTGCACTGCACTATTTCAATCTTCTCCTCATACTGGGGCAGGTGTATCGGTTATTAATCATTTAAATGATTTATTATCAGCAGATGTTCTACAACAAATATGTTTATGAAATTAAAAAGGTAGACGTTATCTGCACCCAGGCATCAGTAGCCAACAATGCTATATTATTACTATTATCCATCCATCCATTTTCCTACCCACTTATCCTGTTCAGGGTCGTGGGGGGTCCGGAGCCTATCCCGGAAGCAACGG
>JAODKL010000017.1:8307492-8354515 GCA_026780765.1 Petrocephalus schoutedeni
GAACTGGGCCGGATTCGAACCCTGGTCCCAGAGGTGTGAGGCGGCAGTGCTACCCACTGCGCCACCGTGCCGCCCCTATTATTACTATTATTATTATTATTATTATTATTATTATTATTACTGCTATACTATATTATTATACCTAGTATATTATATCTCTTTATGCCACCTTCAGCCATTAAAGTGACGTGCAACCATACAAGCAACACAGTGTTTACATGTCTTTCTTCAGCCAGGGGGGCGGGGCCTGAGAAGGCCAGGTGTAAATAGCCGAACAAATGGCCAGATGCTATTTGCACCTGGGAGGAATAAAAAATAGCAGACGTAATGCTACGTGGCTTCTACTGTGTATGTCAAAAGGAGGTTTGGGTAGATGGTGCCATTTATTTGCCTGTATTTAATCCCCGAGTAAAGAGGGGAAGGCAGAGCAAAGTGAAGTGCGTTTGCGCGGGAATGCCACGAAAGTGACCGTTAGCTCGCTCTGTCCCCACCAGCTCCGCCACGCTGCCCGTGACCTTCCGCTGCGCCGAGGAGAACAACATGATCGACAAACGCATCACGCGCTTCGTGCTGCCCGTGGGCGCCACCATCAACATGGACGGCACGGCCCTCTACGAGGCGGTGGCTGCCATATTCATCGCGCAGCTGAACAACTACGCCCTGGACGTGGGTCAGATCGTCACAATCAGGTGCGTGAAGGTCAACCTCCCGGCCCCGGTAGCCGGCACTATAGCTGGTCAGATTAACGCGGAGAGAAAGCCAGTGGTAGGGCGTCGTGCTCGAGGTGAGCCTTCGGAGGTGCTGCCGGTGTGCTAATTGTGCATAGCGATGATTCACGTTAATATTTTAAAGTCCCTCTGCAAAGGTCAAGCAGACCTTTAACTGCAGTTTTAAGTGATGGATTGCTCTCTGTGGCAATTAATTGCAAAGGTATTCCCACAAAAATTGTTGGTTTCTATTACGCATTAAGAAGGTAATGTCCCAAAGACAAACAGTGTGGATGATTCTTGTTATGATGGTTATGCTATCTTGGTTTTATTAACCCTACCTCTACTAAAAAAACAGGCCAGTGATGGTGATAAGCGCTTCGCCTATGTTTCTCTTGAGAATCTGTGTGCATTGGTTTTGGCCACAGTATAACAGCAACAGCTGCCAGCATCGGGGCTGCTGGTGTTCCGAATGCAGGCCTGGTAACCATGGTGATCGTCTTGACTGCAGTGGGCCTTCCAGCCAATGACGTCACTCTCATAGTCGCCGTGGACTGGCTGCTGTAAGTTATCTTCCCGTCTTGTGATTACCGCTGGCGCATTCCTTTGACGGTCGCTCGGCATACCTTCGCAATTTGCTCGGAGGCAGGCAGAAGCTGCCCCGACGATAAAGAAGGACCTGCCTACACATATATCGCGGCAAAAAATGTGGTAATACTCCCTGTGCCGTTACTCTTCCATCAGAGATCGCTTCCGTACCATGATCAACGTCTTGGGCGATGCCTTCGGAGCCGGAATAGTACAGAAACTCTCCAAGAAGGAGCTGGAGAGGATGGACTTGACGTCGGACGTAGACGTGGTCAACCCGTTTGCCCTGGAAGCCACCATGGACGACGAAGACGGAGAGAAGAAGTCGTACGTCAACGGCGGCTTCACCGTCGACAAGAGCGATGCCATATCCTTCACACAGACCTCCCAGTTCTAGTGGCCAATGTCCCGGTGGGGGCGCGGGGGGGGGGGGGGGCGGGGGGAAAGGAAACAACTATGATCAGCTTTTATAGTGCGGCATGAGAGGAACGAACCATAGCATCAGTGCCATTATATAACGACAAAGATGACAGGACTAATGAGGAAGGCGCCTGAGCCCAACCTTCAGCAATAGCTCCCATTAGTTGTCCACTGACATCTCTCTCATGGGTGCCCTTGTGATCGACCCAGCGAGCGTTTGTGCCAAGCCCAGAGGGAGACTCAGGACGTCGCCGCCATCTCCGGAGGGCGTTCATTCGGACACGTGAGATTCCGTAGCATTGGGACTTACGTTTCTTTTGCAGAGGGATAAGCAGACACCCTTCGCTTCCGGGTTATGAGCTGGCGTCTTACGTTATGTCACGCGAAGCGAGCCCCTTTGCCAAGTCTGACCATTGTGCGTGCCTTGCCCCCATTGCCAAAATCATTGTGGCTATCTGAAGCATTGCGGTTTCCGTCGGTATTTGTGCTTTGTGGGACATTCACTAAAACCTGGCCAATGAACTGTGCCATGTAAAAAAAAAAAGCATGGTTAGAGCGTCTAACAAAGAGATAGACATCCAAGAGGCTGAGCATCTCTTGCTGTAAAATTTCAAGTGTCTTATTTTAGCATCTTAAATGTTTTTATGTGGTGCTTTCTATAACAGGAATTCTCAATCTGCTGTGACTACTAACACATTTTCACCTGCATGACACACACTGGACACGCAATCGGTTTGGCCTTCAGGAAAATGGGAATGAATCAAACTGGCCGCTTGCTTTCCTGGAGGATTTAGCTTTTTGTGTTTTTGCAGACACCAGCCCTGCCACTCTAGAAAATGTCACTTGCTGGACAGGAACTGTTAAACAGTAAAAAGCACGGCTGTGTTTATATAAGGGAGCAGCCTGCATTGTTTAAATTGGAGTTCGGTTGGTATTGATTTTGTCAATGATTTCCACGCGAGTGATAAGTAATTTAATAACCAGGCATCTTCACGGCTGGCTGAAACCGTGTTTTAGAATGTTCTGTGTCCTGTCCAAAGGTAGGTAATTCACATCCAGAGAGTAAAAATCCAGACCAGGATTTTGTTTCAACCAACCAGTTGCATATTAAAAGTCTCAGTCACAGAGTGCTAAACTAGTTGGTTGAAACAAAATCCTGGTCTGGATTTTTACTCTTTGGACCTGGATTACCCACCCCTGGTCCTGTCCTTCTTTTTTAACCTACAGAAACACTATGAGAACTTTGTATATTAAACTTTTTACTAATGAATTGTTGCATGAACTGATTAAACTAGAAATGCTTAGCTGAAGGAGTATTTATGAGGGGCGAGAGCTTGCTGATCAGCACGTCTTAGAGGTGAGGGGATCGGTACAGTCACCCATGAAGGCCAGTAACTGGAGCTTTGTGACTGCTGTGTCCCTCGTCATCAGCCAATTAGGGTGAGAGGTTCCTGTGGTACCGAAGCATGGGGTGTGATTTCCTGGGTGTCACTCTAATAATTCAGCCCCTCTACCATCATTCTGACAGATAAGCTGGCACATTGGCTAGCAGAGGAACTGCTCAAAGTAAAGTCACTGCAAACATCTGGAAGCCAAAAGGTGACACTATACTGTGATAAAAAATCAGAAGTATATTCCTATGATATTCATTTTTTGTGTGTTTTACGTAAGTTTCAGATTGATGTTTTTTTCTGTAGAAACGCAATGTGCCAAAAACAACGTAAAACATCAGTCATGAATTTGAAGCATTGCACGACAGAGGTTCTGTATTGATTGCAGAGGATTTGATTGGGCCTGGACTGTTCTGAAGATTATGAAAAGCAAATGGTCTGCTTGCCGACAAGTGTAGACGCGAGCTCTGTGACATTACCTGCTAGGATCATCTTTAGGTATATGCTGTGATAATTCCCAAAGCACATAATGAACACCGATAAATGTCAACATACGTATCTGATATGTAAAGGAATTATGTGTTTTAATTATGCACTGGATGTCTTTAAATGAAAGCAAATAAAGAAAACATCTACTTAAACCTGACGTCGTGTGTAAGTTTATGATTAATCACCATCATCAATCCTTGTCGCAGATGAAGAAGCACTGATGGTATTTTATCATCACGTTGTGAAAAGAATACATGAAGTCTGGCAGTCACTAGTCACTAGCAACCCTCCCTTCCATATTCATTCAGTGTTTCCGCACAATCTGCACATAAATTGATGGAACAGGAGCGTTATTTTCTTTTGCTAAACATATCGCTAAGGATGCTGGGTAACTGTGACCACACTGCAGGAGCTCATCTGATTGGATGTTAAGACTCGCTGTGTGATAAGTGGCTCAGGAGGTGAACATGAATGGAGCTCGGAACAGTCCCTCCCTAAGGGCAACTTAGAGATGCAACTGAGGTCCTGAATAAATAAATACATTTTTGACCTAGCAGTTTTCATAACATCAGCATCGGCTGCTGAGAGCATAAACACAGACGGCCCGATGATAGATTTATCGTTGGGCCAGTTATCATCTGTCCCCTTCGATTCTCCTCCTTGAAAGAGTAAATCGAGATAACGACAATGCTGCTGAGACAGATGCCGCAGACAATCACACAGAGGAGTGCCTGCAGACGACGGCACGTAGAGCCACACTGAACCAGCACTGCATCATTTCATTTTAATGGCCCTTTGGTGACACACCTGATGACACCTCGAGGTCAGAGCGCCCTCTCCCAGCCAAAAAAGCCCGGCAGGGATTGATATCCAGGGCACAGCCTGGGCACGAATCTGCTTCAGTCTGCAGAGTCCCAATTTATAGTCCGGGGAGCAAGCCGGGGTAATGGCAGTCTGATTATAGCTTCGTCATCAGCGTTTAATTACTCCCGGTTCCCGTTATTTAACACAGAGCACAGTGTGGGGCACGGCTGGCCCAGAAGGAAGCAGACTTGCAAGGTGAAAGTAAGACCCACTTTGAGAACAAATGATTGTGCAGATTAAACATTAACGTCATTATACAGTTTGTGTTTAAGAAAGCGGCCAATGCCACAAAACAATAAAATGCAGAATTCCATCCCTCTTCTGTACCTATTCAGGGCTGCAGGGGTCCAGAACGTAAAGGGAGGGACTTACCCAGGTTGGGGTGCCAGCCCATCACAGCCACTCACACACCATTCACACCTATGAGCAATTCAGTAACTCCAATTCAACTCAACATGTATTTGGGCGTAACGCCTCGGGGAGAACATGCAAACTCCACACAGGGAACCATGACAGAGACTTGAACACTGTCTACAGAGGTCTGAGGCAGCAACACAAACCACTGCACCACTGTGCCGCCCCTGTCAGGGGTTCCCCAGGCACTCTGGCTCCCACCCCAACCTTCTGAAAACATGTCAAGGCTTATTGGAGTTACTGAACTGCCTTTAGGTGTGCATGCATGAGTCCCTGGTGTGTGAGTGTGCCCTGTGATGGGTTGGCCCCCCATCCTGGGTCGTCCCATGCTCTGTGCTCATTGGCCACAGTCTGTGAGTGTGCCCTGTGATGGGCTGGCCCCCCATCCTGGGTTGTTCCCTGCTCTGTGCCCATTGGCCACAGTCTGTGAGTGTGCCCTGTGATGGGCTGGCCCCCCATCCTGGGTTGTTCCCTGCTCTGTGCTCATTGGCCCCAGTCTGTGAGTGTGCTCTGTGATGGGCTGACCCCCCATCCCGGGTTGTTCCCTGCTCAGTGCCCATTGGCCCCAGTGTGTGAGTGTGCCTTGTGATGGGCTGGTGCCCCATCCCAGGTTGTTCCCCGCTTTGCTCCTGTTGCTTCTGGGATAGGTACCTGACCCCCCAAGTGGTTACAGAAGATGGATGGATAGACAGATGGAAATTTTAATGTATTTTATACCTCACTATGCAATTGATAAACACATACCACAGCTTGATACACAACCTTTAACATTTAAGTTTTCTTAAAACACTGGAAGTGCAGTTAAAGAGCAAATTCAAAAGTTTATATGGATCACTTTCTGTAAAACATGGATCTAAATGGTTGCATAAATTTTATACATTCGTAAAGAATATATAAAATATCCCATCAATGAATGACAGAAAATCACCTTGCACGGTGTTTAGGGAACCTTTCTGCCATTTTACCTTGTTTACGCAAATCATAATGAGCCAGATCTAACAACACATGTCCAAGATCTCCAGCCTCTGATTTCTCCTTCCACTCCTTAGAGGCTCCACGCCAGCACCTCGTCCACCTCGGAGTCCGTAGCACCCTGAGATCAAGCACATGGTGAAGACACTGTGACACTACAAAGGACAGCTCAGGAAACGAGAGACCTGAAAGGTTAGCATGCGCCCTGAACTGCAACACAAAGTGACAGTCCTATCATGGGCCAGCGGTTAGCCGTGAGCTCCAGAGTATGTGCATTGTGGGATTGCTTTTTCGGTTCTGCTGGACGCGATGCTCGGTGACTGTGTACAGTCAGCACTCACCAGAGCTGATTAACCACACTTCGGTGCTTACCTGTTCATATATACGAAACTCTTATAAAAAATCTTGAAATACTCTAAGGTCTGAAACCACTTATAAAAAAATACGTAACATCAAGAAACAACGAAGCAAGATTTATGGTCCGTAACATGGTGAGTCAGGCACGTCAAACCTAAAACACAGACACGCTGACAGACATCTTTTATCTCTGAATCTCTATTGTGGATGAATCCTCAGTGTTTTTATCAGCTACACAAGTTAATATGGGATCTCTTATAGAGGTAAGGTCCTGTTTATGAAGCAGCATGTGACAACCGCTATAAACTTTAATGGAGAGTTGGCCAGGCAGCCAGTACAGCGCCAAGGCTTTCAGAGCCTCTGCAGATCACTGACGATCACAAATAACAGCTAGGATGCAATTGCTTTGATGATACAGTCACACCCATGTTTGTTAAGCAGGACGCATTAAGCTTTATCAGTACAATCGACATGTTAAGCCAGACAAGATTATAAGATTTAGTTTAAGGTCAACATTTCGTTCAGATTTTCTCCCATTGGAGTCAAACTCTTCATTGTTCATTGTTCATTTGTTTTTGTGTGTGAGATTGCAAATATGTGTATCTGATGTGCACATGTGCATGTATTTCGATTGTGTGCATATATCGATGTCACAGTGCCACTCACACAGGCCAGCCGGTGCATGGCTCGTGAGGTGGTGAGGAGTCCACGCACGCGCTGGTGAACTTCCTCCCAGCCTTCTGGAGACCTGTGGAGGTCATACTGACACACTCAGCATGGGAGGAAAAGGGAATAAGCCTTTCAGCCATCATGGTTTTTACACAGAAAATCAGAATCAGTTGATAGAGTAGCTAGTCTACCTTCTCTTTGAAGGCAGCTATGGAGAGCACCACGCGGGTGGTGGAGAAACCGATAAGATGGCCGCTGGGAAAGAAGAGGCCACCAACCTTTTTGTGCTCCTCAGAAGATGTTCATTTGGATGCTTTGATGAGGAAAAGTCCTGCAATCAATACAGTATTTCCAAACTTGAATACAAACAGTACTGTACAAAAGTCAGTAACACTTTACTTGACGGGGCACCAACACTTAGTAACAACTCAGTTACTACTGAAATACAAATCATGAACAAATATAGTCGCTATTTGAGATAAAAGATGCGTCACAACTCATTAATGATGAAGAAAGATGAGATCAGTATTTCACTTGTGTTACTCATGACTTGTTCCTTAAGTAGTTCCTTCAATAGTTCACAAAGGCTTAAAGAATTCACAGATATAGTAACAAATATAGTAACTGCTTGGGATAAAATATGCATTATGATTCATTAATGATGAACAAACATGAGATCAGTATTTCACTTGCGTTATCCATTACTTGTTCCTTCAGTAGTTCACAAAGGTTAACAGAATTAACAGATATACTAACAAATACAGTAACTACTTTGGATAAAATTAATTTGTTGTTGATGAATTAACATGAAATCGGTGTGTAACTAAGATGTAGTTTGTGGCTAAAATAATAGCATAATATTATATTATTTGTGCCCCATCAAGTAAAGTGTTACCCAAAAGTCTTCGTCAGTCAAAGAAAATGTTTGAATGCTTGAAAGAAGTTTAAATGATCTTCATGTTGGCATAAAACTATGATCTTGTGTCTGTTAAAGTGTGCAAGCTTAACTATTTCACAATCTCTCATAAAATCACCCCAGGATCCGCAACAACCACCCAAGACATTGATGTATTTTTTGACTCGACCACCAGGATATCGCGTTTGGCTAATCAACACTTAATTGACTTTTTTAACTAATTAAACTCATACGTAAATAAAGTGAGCTGGTTATGGCATTTAAAGAATACATGTAATGGCTGAGGTGCCCCTGAGGAGAGGTTTGGGAACTGAAGTGTGTTCATATAGTCATCTAGCAAGATGTCTTTTGGCAGAACAGAAGATATTTCACATATTCAAATAAACACTTACTATCCAGATAAATAGCTTTAAACATTTCCTTTGACTGCCTAAGACTTTTGCACAGTGCTGTATCTACAGTATCTATGGGGCCAATAAATCACAATATCAAAAACACTTCACCTACCCAGTTAAATGAATAACTTTCTTGATTTCCATTCCCCTGAGCTTGAGGGGAAAAAGAACAGGAAACAATTAGATCCATGGAACACGGCTAGAAACAAGCCCAGGTTCAACATCCGGCCATCAAACATGGAGTTGTGGAGCAGCAGAACATTATGGCGGTGTCTTACTATGCCCAACTGGCCGGTGGGATGTAGGCAAGACAATATACAGAAAGCACAAGCTGCTAACTCCTGAGGCAGTGATTCCCAATCAGGTTCTTGGAAGCTCACAGACAGTCCACGCTTTGCTTTCCTACAGGGAGTTAAGAGGAAGCAAAAATGTGGACTGTCTGACTGGGAGCTGGGAGGAAGCAAAAATGTGGACTGTCTGACAGGAAACTTGGAGGGAGAAAAAACGTGGACCAGTAGTGAGCCGCAAGGACTGGATTGGGAAACACTAGTTTAAGGGGATCTGGTCAACCTGTTGGTGGCTGGTCATTCGTGTCACCTTGGGGCTGTCGAGTAGGGCTTCTCCACAGAGCCATCACACGTGCTGGTTGGTGGTTAGGCGACGCAGAATGAAGATCATTTACGGGCTGCTGATAACTAGCCTATAGAAAACAAAACTGGACTTCAAATTACTGACAGCCCAGGGACCATAGAATTGCATGAAGCCAACTGGTTAGGGCAACTTGAAGTACCAGGTGGACTGACTAACTATAGACATTACTGCTGCCTTTTGTAAACTTCTGAGAGTGTAAACTTTACTGAGCTTGAAGACTTGAAGGTGCATCCATCTTGCAAACACTCATTCAAGGTCATGGGGGCCTGAAGCCCATCCCAGGTAGCACATGGAACAATGCAGAAGGACACCCTGACGGGGATGCCAGTCTGTTCCAGGACACATACACAGGTACACAGGTACACAGATACACAGGTACACAGGTATACAGGTACACAGGTACACAGGTATACAGGTACACAGGTAAACAGGTACACATCTTAAGGGCACTTCAAAGACATGCAATCTCCATGCATGCAGAATGGGGCTGAGACCCAAACTGCCACCCAGGAGGCATGAGTGCCACAAAAAGTAGCACCGCACCACCCAAGACCCCAAGGGGCGTCATAGAAGACTGAGCCGGAGGGACAATTAGAAAGAGCCACATTTTCAAACTCTCTAAATTTTCCCAAGATGCCTCAGAACAGATATTATGGTAAATAAAGTTACAAAGTGACACGCTCTGTATAAGGTGAAAACCTGTAATGCATTTTTGAAGAATCTAATATGGCCCACCCACGGTCTTCAACAGGATTAACCTACTACATTTACATCATATTGCACATAGATTGCAAAGCTATAAACTCTGAGAAATCATTGGGAAATGAGAGCAGCAGCTGTAAGTGGCAGATACTGTAATTAAAATTTCTGGCTGACTTGACATGTAACAGGACCGAAAAGGGTGTAAACTCACTGTTGCTCTCTGCTGGGTAAAGATACATTTCAAAAGACATCCACAAGGCAAGAATGTTAGTTTCCATGTAGTTTCAGTATACAAGCAGAAATAATATATACAGTACTATAAGGATTTCTTTATATGTAGAGAAGAGAGGTTGACTACATTACATTGCAGCAAAATGTGAAGAAAGAAAGAAAGAAAGAAAGAAAGAGAATGGAAAGAAAAAGGAAAGGAATGAAAGAGGAAATGAGAGAAAGAAAAGCAAAGGAGAGAAAGGAAATAAAGGAAAGGAAAGGAAAGGAGAGGAGAGGAGAGGAGAGGAAATGAAAGGAGAGGAGAGGAGAGGAAAGGAAAGGAAAGGAAAGGAAAGGAGAGGAGAGGAGAGGAAAGGAGAGGAGAGGAGAGGAAAGGAAAGGAGAGGAGAGGAGAGGAAAGGAAAGGAAAGGAAAGGAGAGGAGAGGAGAGGAAAGGAGAGGAGAGGAAAGGAGAGGAGAGGAGAGGAAAGGAGAGGAAAGGAAAGGAGAGGAGAGGAGAGGAAAGGAGAGGAGAGGAAAGGAGAGGAGAGGAGAGGAGAGGAACACTTACACAGCATTCTTTGAGCTTGGATTCATCCCTGTGCCGACCCCCTGGAAGAGCTACGTGAGACTGTGTGTCCTGCCAGCTTCCCTCCAGCCCTCCGGTGGTACCGAGGGACAGGGAGTGAGGCCTGAGGCCCACACGGCCTCTGGGGGGCCCTCTCCTCACCGCCAGCGAGACCCGCCTTGTGGGCGACCTGCCTCCCGACGGTGGAGAATTCCTGCCCTTTGGTCTCCCTACCGCTGCCCTCTGGATTAAAAAAGAGAAAAACGGACAGAGTATCAGAGCCAGAACTGGAGATCAGCAGCATTCATGACGCCAAAGTAACGGCGGACATTACCAAGAGAACGTTTGGGTGAAAATGGCTCTCTGCCGTGCTAGGGCACTCTTGAATCGACGTCCTGGTCGAAAACTCCAGTCTTGGTGCGATGCCCTGTGCACGAACAAGGAAATGGAAGCAGGACTGGCAAAGCAGCACGGCCCCTGCCCTGTAACCGGAGCGGCCCCCTCCCTTCCTCACTACTCCAGGACAAACACCTGAGTGTCCATTCTTAACATTCAGCATACTCTGAGCATTAGTAACTTAGGGGTGTTTGTGCCTATCCCCAGAGCCTTATGATGCAGGGTGGGGCACACCCAGGATTAACCGCCGATTCCTGACAGAGCGCTCATCAGAGACGCACACGTCTCCTGACAGGTCTGTCACGTTGCGATCGTCTCTCTGCCTTACAAGGAGTCCAACCGCGCACCCGAATCTGTGCACCTGATGCGTAGCGAAGTATCGGGTTCTTACGGGAAAGACCGGGGACCGCGTCATGAGTGCTTCTCTATCCACACCCGACGAGGGAGGGACCAGCCTGGGCTCGGGGAAGAGGAAGCCTCTGAGATCCACCTGGAAGTGTGCCAACAGCTCCCCTCCTGCAGCAAATACAGGCGCCGTCACTTAACGGTCCGTCAGTAAGATGACGCAGAATCGCCACTGTCCCTTTAAGGGATATACCGGTGCACCTGGGGGAATCAGCTGGATCAGCTCGATTTTCACCCTCTCACCTGGTGCGGATGAAACAGAAGAGGCCTTAATGGTAATCTCCTGAAGCATACATACAAACATGTTTACAAATGCAGACAAAAAGACAACGAGAATGTTTTACATTAACACAAGTATCCATGCAGATTCGGGCCGCAGGGCGGTATAGTGGTTAAGGACATGATCTCTGTAGACAATACAACAGGTATAAAATTAGCAAAATTAGAAGTTACCTTACACTAAATTGTTTTCCATCGTTAATTCATTTGGTATATTCTACCACTACTACAAAAAAAATATATATGTATGGAAGTCACAAATCGACTCTACCTATCAAAGAAATATTCAGACATGCAGAACATACATACATCGCAGGAGCTCAGAAACATCCGCGGGGTCGTGGACGTACTTGAACACCTAAATAATGAAAAATAATTCATTGAATAAATCGGAATGCTTTTGTAAGGTCGACTGCTACTGTACCTTGTACTTTGGGCAGCACCGCTACACACACGCCCTCTGCTGGAGAGTAATTCGGCGAACACTAACATATATCACAAAGAATTTTTACTGACTTTTCTAATGGAGAAACACCAGATAAATATCCACCTTGTCAAATATCATTCTTTCTTGAAACAGAATGGGGAAGACTGGAGGATGACACTCGGTCTTCTTATACTGATTCATGAGGCACACACTAAGGTAGAGGTCATCTTTGTGTCCCAGAAAGACACCAGGGCAGGTCACCTAGGAGCGCCGGAGCGAAGGAGACACCAGGACTGATCAATCACGTAGGGCAAGCATTTCATTACTATCCTCGATATTATTAAGCGATATTCATGATTATATTTTATTCCAGCAATAGCATTCATGTAAACGAGATTACAGTGGTGTTATAGTTATTTCAGAGAGCATATGTGCGGGAAGCTGTTCATTGATTCATTTTGACATTGCACTCGAGCAGTCGAAACGGCCTGACCCTCCTGTTCCTAATTATAAACCTAAAATTAGAGAGATCAAAGCGTTGGGGCAGTTTGCAAACCCCACAGACTATTTATATGCAAAAACGTGTGAAAGTGTGTGCAACCTTGCACACTGAGTTGAAAATCTCACGCCACCCACCTGACCAAAGCTGGCAACCCCGTTTATTCTCAGTGTGCGTTACTTGCTAATTTACTATATCTGCTAAATGCTGTGGCTATGAATATAATAATCCATTCGTCATGGTGGCCCCTAGCTATAATGGCTGTGTGTTGGCATTCTACTGCTGAACAAGTATTACCTATGCATTTAATCCAGAAAACTTTAAATAACATAATAAATAAAAAAATAGCAAACTAATTAAAGATTAGTGATTTCGACCGACCTACTGTAGATATATGCCCGTATTTGTGCATTCGGGTTCTGGTAAACTAATCTCAACTGTATTTAAGATATGTGACTATTTCAGATTATTTGAAATGTTAGTGCATGCAACCTTACCGCTCGGAGATGCAGGTCAATGACAACCCTGACAGCGTTCTGAGACATTTCCAGTGTTAAGTATATTATATAGCGTTTATTTAGTCGCTATCGCTGTGGGTTTTGCGCAGACCATCGGGTAGAGCGCAGAGGAGCTGGAGTTGAGACGCTGTTTTGATTGGCGTCAGGTTTCCATGGCATCGCTGACGGGTTAAGTGAAGTTGCCGCAAGGTTCCACAAGGCGGCGATGTAATAGCATGCATTATGACAGCACGTATTATAACGGTCCGACTGGGGGGGGGGGGGGTTGTGCCGGTAACCATTTTTTTCAGATGCTCGCAAAACGCGCCAACTCGAGGGGGTCACGAAGATCGAAGACGTATAGTTTATTTTTGGAAATTCAGCAACCCCACCGCCAAACCGCCAGTCTTCCGCGGCCCGGCGGAACCCGCCCGTAGGCCGAGAATGAAGTACCGTAATACAGCTTAGATGACAAAAATCTTTTAATTCATAAATTATTACTGTATGATTCGATATTAATATTTGCACAAGCTCTTGCACTGCTTATAATTGGTTCATTGATTCAACTAAAACATTTCAGAGTACTGCATTTCTGTATCAAATTGAACTGCTCCAGGGACTGGCTGGCTGACCCTACTGTCTCTTCTATGCCTGTCTTATGAGGTGGCCTCCTGGGATGCTTCTCCAGCTGTCCTGAAGGAGGTCCCACATACACGCTGAGCTCTCATTGGCCGCTTTTCCTTCACTTTCGGGTCAAACTTCTCCAACCATATCTACGAGGTTTAGGTCAGGTGGCCACTTACGTCTATCACATAGCTTACTTTTTCTGATTCAGATCCGTCACACCAGTTAGGCTGGCACAAACACCAGAATGGGGAAAAATGTGGCCGTTACTGGTGTTTATTCATAATTTCAATAATAGCATACAGACCATAATAGCATAAAACCAGCAAAATATAAATTTTGTGCCCCATATTGAAAAGCACCATCCACTTTACATGGGACAGTGCTTAAAAAAACTCTAATGTCAGACAACCCGGCACAAATCCAGCTGAGACGCAAGGTCCAACTCCACAAGAACCTAAAACCGCCTGGTGACCACTTGGATCACGGCCAACATTGCTTCCTTGAATTTTGCGGTCATTCGAGAAAAACCATACATTAGATATGTATGCTGAAATATTACCAGCAGGTCAGTTGGGATAAGCTGAGTAGCAGATACATGCTGCCTGTCAGGGTGACCTTGAGAGTGCAAGTTTCTCTCCACAGACTGATTTGGGGACCTGAGCTCAGCCAGCCAACCTTGAACCTAAAGGAGGGCTGATGGATGAAAAGTGGGCTGGTGAAAATGGGGACGATGCATGCAGAGAACAGGGCTCAGAATCAGGCAGGATGGACTGTAGCCTGCAGCTACAAGGAAGGTTCACAGTAATGTCAATGGAATAGGTTAAAAGACCCAAAAATGGGGCAGTGCCTACAGCATAGATCGTGTCAGAGGTTTTGGAAACCCCTGGGTGGCCCTCATCCGGGGAACACTGTCAGCTCTCCAGAAAGAGGGAACCCCACACGTGACCAGCAGCTTCAGTACACAACAACCTCACAAAGACGCGGCAAGCGCTGGCACACGTGGAACTCAAAAATGCAAGAAGCTGCGGGATCAGCCGGGGAGTGGAAATGTCACAGAGGACACTGCAGCCCCTTCAGCGGAAAGGATGGATTAAGCGAGAGGAAGAGGCAGCCAGAGAAAAGGTCGCTCACACGGGCTAAGGACTTATTTGGGATAAGCTCCGTTTCTGTGCAAAACCTATTTTAAATGCTTTTCTTTAAAAAATGTAGAGTAATGTGCTTATGGAGTGCGTCATATTCTCCGAAGTTTTTAATAAGGCCACTGTGACCCCATTATATACACACATCAGGAGGTCATCATTCTCTAGGGTCTCAGGAAAATGAGACATTTCCGACATACCACGTAACATCCACATGGCAAAAACAAAACAGAAGATGAATCTTTAGATTTCAAAATATTCTGGAATTATTGGGGGGGGGGGTTAAAAACAATGACAAACCAAATACCAAATTTAAAACTTAAAACAAGAATAATGCAGGAAACTGCGAGTCACAGTCTAAGTGACAGTCCCTTCAGCAGTGGCCTGTCCCGATTGGCTGGGACTGTCCTCAGACTCTCTGCGTTTGTTTTCCTGCTCCTCCGCCGATTCAGAATCGCTGTCCGAATCTCGCTCCTGCTCATCTGCGCCGCCCTCCTGTTCCAAGGGAACAGCCCCTTTTCGCGGGGGCAGGATGGAGAAGAAGGCTTGCTGCCAATCCCGTTTGTCCAAGTATGCCAGGATGATCTCAAAAACTGCAGGTAGAACACAAGGCCACACCACAAAACTAGTATGCAAGGATATTTCTAACATTTGACTCTTGGCGAGACACTGTGGCTTGCAATGGAACTCACCGTGGTTAACGGCCAGCACCTTGCGGCTATTCATCTTGACGAAGCTTCCCAGTGGTAGCTGGGCGTGGTCTATCCCAAGCTCCTGAGCTCGCTCAAAGGTAATCCCCTGGTGCACACAGAAGGGAGGTGCTCTCTAAGCATGTTCCACATTACGCACAATACAGACCATGTTCTAGGCACTCACGCATTCCCTCACAAGGGCGACATCTACCTTGTGGTGGTTGTGGTCAACGAGACCCCCGATGATGTAGGCCTTGCTCTCATCCAGGTCAGTGAGCACATTGGGAGAGTCTGAGGTGAGGTACACCAACTCCTCTTTGTTGAGGACCTGGTGGAATTGCTCTGGCCTGATGTTGATGTCCTGATGGGAGGGGGGGAGGGGGCAACCATGTCACAGGTGTTAATTTCATCTTCCTCTGAGGCATGTTCCAGTGTCACCTGATGCTCAATCTTCAGTTACAGTGCTCTGAAAAAACTCTGCAATCAGATCTGGTTCTCAAGGAATGGGGGTGGCGGAGGGCATTCAAAGCCAGGGGACGATTCTATATCCTTCAGCATATGGAAGCCTAATCTCCTAATCTGTCAGCTGAGTGATAAGAGCTGATAAACTACAGAAGATGGGAAGATTGAAAGAGTGTAACTTTTTTCCAGGAACCAGAACCTTTTGTCATGCAGTTTCAGCCTACACTAGTTGAGCAGAAAGAATCCCAGTCACTTAGTACTCAGCTGGTTGGTTGAAACAAAATCCTGTTCCAGATTTTTACTTTCTGGACCTGGAATGTCCACCTCTGATTGCATGTGATGTTTAACATACAAGCTTTTTGTGTCTACCAATGCTTATTTAGCATAAAGGTTCCAGTTGCTGTTGTGCAGTGTGGACAAAAGTTCCCGGCTGACACCTGGACCAGGTTCTGGAACTTCAGTGTGTCAGAACTCAGTTTGTGTAACCACAGCTAAAACAGCAAGCCTTTGTGGTGACTGTAGCTCCACTCAGCTTATTAAAGACACTTACATTTCAAGTGCTATTTAGCAGGTGGCTAAAACAGCACCGTCTTAAATCCAACAAAAGCTTAACACAACAAGGGTCACCAGGTATCAAACAGAACATTTCAGATGGAATCTCTTGTGGAGATTGCAGAAGACTGTTGCAGATGGACGGGAACCTAGCGAGACGGCATACCTTCCAGTTCACCCATCCCTTGTCGTTCTCATCCATATTCTGCTTTAACTGTCCCCCATGACTGGTCAGATAGAACTGAGGAAAGACAGGCATCTGCATTTGAAGGGGGCAGTCTTTCATTTATATTTTAAGTGGTATATTTGGCCCTTAAACTGCTGAGGAGGACCCAGACAGCAATCTGGCCGCGGGCTCACCTGCACAGGGTGTAAAGCTCTCCGGTTTTCGGCATAGCACCTCTGGATCTGCTTGTGGAGCTTTTTGACATCCTTAAATCCCCCCCCAAAACAAATTCCTGTCAGTCCCAAACCCCCATCAATGCTATTATTTAGCATCAGTAAACTATTCTAGCATGAGGAGTGACAGTTGCATGCCTAGCTGTTGGATAATTCCAGGCCAATTGCCGCTGGGTGGCCTTCAGCTCTGGAACCCCCCCCCCAACGATCCAGGATCACCTTCAACGTCATGAGGCTGTCGAAGCTGCAGTCCACCACCAGGCGCAGGCTGCTGGGTGTGGCCTCCCTGCGCGGACGCTTCCGCCCCGCCCAGTCCGGCCCCGCCCAGTCCGCCCCGCACTCCGCCTGCGTGAGGCGCCCCAGCCGCCTCTTTAGCTTCTTGTCCTTGCGCCTCTGCCTTCCCCGACACACAGAACCAAGGGCAGCAAGGTTAGGACGAGCGGAGGCTGCACCTGGCCTGCCAGCTACGGTCTCTTACATGTCCCTAATGTTAAGCTAAAAAGAAAAATCACTAGAGAAGGAAGTCTGGTTACAAACACGGCAGGTCTGACTCAGCTGCAGCATTCCATGTCGAGCGGCAGAGTAATCAGAGCATCACCTGCGGAGGCCCCTCTGTTCCTCCCACTGCTGGTGCCTCAGCAGCCGCTTCCTCTGTCTCTTTGACAGGGCGCCGGTGCCGTTCGCCTGGCTGCCGCTCTGCGCCTCCTGTCCCCCGGCCTGTCCCTCGCAGTCCTCCGCGCCCTCCTCCGGCTCGCCTCCTTCGGCACCGGGCCGCTTGGCCTCGGCGCAGTCGCGCCCGTCGCTCGACATGCTCCTTATTTGTTAGGCGACAGATCTGCACGAAACATTTTTTTTGTTAAACGACACTGCGGTTCTAAAGAAAATTCTTTCAAATGATCTATACGTTTATTAAAGTTTGTGTTTTTTTTATGTTTTACTTTTATTTTTTTATATAATTACCCGTATAGCTATTCAGTAAACTACTATGCTACCTTCAGTGCAAACATAAAATATTTTTAAACACACACATATATATACACACCTAAACATACCATTACTCCAGTCAGCACGAAAATTAAATTTTGAATGTGCACTTTTATAATACTAATTGGTAATTTATTAATCTTTACTCCCTAAGATAAATGGCTCCCTTACCATCGGAATTAAATCAAAGGAACTAAATAAATACTATTGCTGTGGTTGCGCCGAGAGCCTGTCATTTCCCCTGACCGTCTCTCATGTGAGTATTTAAGTTTAAGTTAGGCTTATGTATAACTATAATTTACCAAACAGCAACTTGTTAACTGAAGGCAAAGCAGCTGTGGATTCAGTCCCCAGCACATTACGCTGGTCCTTTAAACTCGAGTACAATGTTTGACGGCAGGCAATATTCCTGTTTGAAAGTAAGTCAGAAAAAAATGATCGACTGACGTATTCTCCAGTTTCTATAGTGAAAATACCTTGTAACTACCTTCCACAACACGAACTCGCCATCTCCCCACACGTGTCGCTGATGCATCGTCATCAAAATGCGCCATTTATTTGGCCAGGAGCCGCGGCAAAGGAAAAAGAAAACCGGTCTATACAAACCGCCATTATGGTAAGGTCAAAGTAAGTAAGTGGGCGTTGTATTATTTGAATAAAGCTTTTATGCTAACATTTAACCAAACAGTTTTTGATAACGACGACTTTTTGATAAGGTACAATTACAAAAATTAAGGGGAACAATATTGATTATTATATGCTAATAGTATTTTACACAGTCATCGAAGAGTCATTCTATATTAATTTGTATTCTAATTTGTGTGCACTTTCTCTGCTCTCCTTCTCTGTCCCACTCAGGGATGGCCGATATTGCTGCTTTTCTTTTCGATCTGATCCCGACACCGGTGGTATTATACCGGTGGTGGTATACCGGTGGTTCGGCAGGGATTCGTTGTCCCTTTCACTAGTGTCTGGGACCCTGAACGTTTTCGTCTGCTTGGAAGTAGTTTAAATCGCGTTTCTGCTTCCTATAATAATATAAAATTTAGCCCGTAGCTGAAAAGATTTGAATGCTAAAATCAAACCTGAAAATGAAACTTTCAGGTCGAAAGACTTGATATTTCAGTATTGATCTGCACACCCTAACTCTCAAACCCTCTCTCTGATCCGGAGCTGGGGGGCAGTGTCAGGGGGAGATTTCAACCTGCATTTTAAGTAGCACAAGTTTCCATTGGCCTGAATAGTAGGTGGGGAAGGATTGCTTTACACAACTAGTCTGTCCAAATCAGCGTGACTGGCGGTGACCTGAGGCTCTAGGTAGTCCTGGCTCCCACTGAGCAAGGCGCCAGGTGGACTGGGTGTACTGGGAGCGTGTGCCAGGAGGAGCTGGGCCTATTTGAGGTGAGGAGAGATTCCCATGGTGTGGGCGAGGAGGACTGGCAAGCTGAGTTAGTGTATTAGGGACTGGCAGTCACGACGGGCTCCCACAGTGACTCCCTGCACAACGTGGGAACGGCCACTGTGTGCTGTAGAGAAATACTGCTGAAATCACAGCAATCCCAGGAATGTCATTAACAGGATGTACCATGCCTTAGCTCTTTAATTCTTGAACAGGCCTGTTGCAGGCTCAGCATCTTCATAGTATTGTACCTTATGGTAGGACCTGAGTTCTTCTTCTAAAATTTACCAACCAGTGCTATTTATTTCACTTCTTGATACCTGGCCCCTTCCTTAATTTCATCCAATCACTGTCTTCTCTGCCTTCCACTTTTTCTTTTCCCCCAACATTCTTCCCCTTCACATCTTTCAACAGCCCCTCCCCCCCCAAAAGTTGCCCCGCCCACTTTCTCTGCCTCTTCTTTATTTCATCGACCAATACCCTTTCCTCTCCTACCATTGCAGGCTCAGCACATGTGAGTAATTCCTGTTATGTTAGTCAGCCAAGGCAGAACAAAACCTAAAATTACCTAGTCTAATACTATTTTATTAGTGTTTTTTTTTTTACCCTGTGACACTAACAAGGATGAGTGATTGAAAGACGGAAGGTCTTGTGTTTTTAAAAATCTTCAGCATAATGATTTACTTTACTTCTGCCTGGGATAACTTGCTGTATTTTTTCAGAATAAAAAAAAACATTGCTTCATTCCCTTATGCCAGTTATAAATTAGAACATGCATTCCAGGAGTTCACGGGAGTGTTGAAATCCCAACCTTGTACATTTGCATCTTGTTGGCGAAAATCCAGGCGGACAGCGTCGGTGTAGGGAGGCTCTCCCCAATTCTGCAAGTCTCAGTGGCTCCTCTCATAGGAAGGAACGGGGCCTGAATTCTGACTCTGTGAATCATGAATAGTCCTCTGCAATCATCGCTGGTTTGGGATGCAGGTTTTAGGATCACAACTGGAGGTACAACCTCCACCTTCACACCAGCAGAGTGACCTCAATGTACCACAAAATGATCCATATTTTTATTTTCAAAATGATGCATACAAAGCTGACTATACAAATGCAACATCATGGGACAGATTTTACATTTATATCTTTTTTTGTAGTTTATCTCTTGATATTTCTTGCAATGTTTCCTGTGATATTTTTAACCTATTTATGTGACTAAATATTTTGCTTAGGTGAGATTAAGCAGTTTGGTCAAGGATACGGCTTGTGTGGGCACCCTGGGACTTAACCCTAAATCTACAAATAATGCAATGTAGTCCAAAATTAAACCGGAAAATCTGATTACTGATTTAAGATGCCACCGCATCAAGGAAAGGGAAATGATTAAGACTTAATACTTGTTAATGGGGATTTCAGTGGTTTGGGCATCAGGATTGCAGGCGTGCGTGAGTGGCATTTGCAGGTGCGTGAATAAACACTCAGTGTTAATAGCCCCCTCTAATAATAGAGCAGGGGGCTGGATATAGACCCACAACAAGTGTGGGGGAGTGCAATAGCAGAGCCTTGAGCTGGCTTCCAGAAGTCAAGGCCGCTTAGCAGCAGGACGAATTGTTGCCAAAACCACTAGTGAAATAATTTTTATTTTGTTATTGTACAGGTGGATTTTCCCCCAGAAGCTTGTCATAAATACAACAATCCGCCTGCCAGGGTCCTTACCTGGTAATGTTTTGGTCAGATTGTCACATTCTGCCATGTGCAGATGAACCCTGTACTTCAGCCAGTAAACATACGCTGTTTTATTTTGAGATTAGCTCCAGTAGTGCATATAGGTACCAAAGGTGCACCTTCATCTGCTCCTGTGCTCTCACTGGAGCAGAGGTCTTTTGGTGTAGGTTTGGCTGGAGCGGGGGGCCGGGTGCGGGAGATACAGAGTGTGGCTCTGGAAGCGTCCTTGTTGTTTGGCCAGGGCTCACACCAGCAAGTGTAACGTGAAGCCGTGCAGCCGGGGCTAGGCTACCAGATGTACTTTTCCCCCTGAGATTAATACAGTTTATCAGTGCATCTGTCTATTCCTCTGTTCTTGAAACAATACTGAGGTTTAATTTTTAAAGCGTTCTATGCCTGTATCACACCTGGGTGCTCCTTGAGATTTGAACCCATGGTATTTGTGTTATTAACACAATATTGTGCTTATTGAGCCACAGTAAACCTTGCTTTTGTATGATATACATATAGTTGTAGATATGTCACTAAACCTCTTTGATGCAAGCTACACCCAGGTTTGTGCATTTTCCAATGTTCCCATTCCAGCTTGAGCCACAACAAAACAAGTCATGTTTTCTAATCTTCATTTAATGATTAAAACATAGTTAAGAGCATAAGATGAAGGCTCAAAAGTAGCTAACCTCTGATTACTGAAAATTGATTGGTTCAGAGAGATAACCAATCAGATTATAGAGGAGGCGGGACCATCAGATTGGTTGGTCTGACATCTGACAAGATCTGAATGGTTATCTCTCTGAACCAATCATTTTTTATTCTGCCCTCAGAACGTTTGTGTAAGTAAAACTCCCATGAGCGGAGGGCACTGCCTGGGGTCATAGGAGGTGATCTGAGGACAGTGTGCTGCTTGTGGCTATCTGTTATTTCAGACCACGGGTTTGTGGTCACTCCACTCGTATAGGAGCAACTCGTGTTGCATGGTATGCTTCAAGCTGCTCTAGATAGCACTGGCGCTAGCTACATGCTGAGTACCTGTCTCCCTTGCAGGGCCATTTTGGGTTGTGTTGTGACACCTCAATTTTAAAAAGAAAATGGGTACAAAAAGGATATTTTGCTTGCTATACTAATAAACAAACAATGCGTTCTTGTGAATGGCAATTTGGCTTTCAAGTAGCACTATAGAATAACACAAACCACGCTCACAGACAATAAACGATGCACAATTATTGGAAAAGACATTTATTCATCAACTCTCACAATGTACATCTGTTGGCAGAATGCATTCATTCCCAGTATCAAACCCACTCATTCCCAGTAGTCCATTAGCTGCATGTGCCTCCTTTCCCTGTCATCTGTCCACAGTAGCGCCGAGTCCTCGCTTGCCAGGAGCCCATGGGGCACACATTACGCACTGCCTGCCTCCTCCGCTTTCACACTTTCCTCTGGCCATCTCCACATTCCTTGTTCTCCTGTCACATGGATACTCACACACCCAAGCATTACATTAGTGTTAAAAACACACACGCAGACACCCCATAGAAGTACAGATGTGCACTACCATTGCCTGTAGGGTAGCAGCACACAAGACCTGCAGCATTACAAATTCTGCGCTAAGCATTTCGGTTTTTGCAGTGCACCGTGTTTGTAAACCTGCAATGAATATGTGTTGATCCACCTTGAACAAGATCAACAGCACGCCCATCAAAAGTGTGTTGTCTGTAGTCTGTAGTGCGTTGGGATTTCTGTGGAGTTATCTAGACACACTTAAACCTGCTCCACATGTACAGAGCATATTATATAAGTAATATGCTGATTTGCATGTCATAAGGTAGCCCACACAGACCGTGTAAGATCATCAGTTTTAAATTAGCCTTTGTGACTTAATGGTTGCCTTTAGGTTTATTTTATTGCTTAGGTGTTCCTGCATCAGTAGCTCCAATTACATGTCTCTGTCTCAAAAGCAAGAGAAAACAACCAAACAAAGTTTGACAACGGAGACTGATGCTAAATTAACTCCTGCCTGATACAATGAGTGCATATACTCTCCCTTTTAGAAGTAATTCAAATTAAATTAGGACAGCTGGACGCAAGAACACAAGTCAAATATAAAGCATGTAGATGTTTGCCTTTTCTTTTCTCACAAATGATGCAGGTAATGTTTGTATTAACGTCATGACATGTTTCAAGTGGAACGCTGACAGTGCAACCTGGGATTATGCTCTTGATTCATGCGCTTTTACAAGGCACAATGGCTTTATATAAGAAACTTTAACAAAATATATTTGTACAGAAGCGCTGACCAGCAGCATCAAAGCCCTGATAACCAAACTCACAATAACAACACAATAACACAATAAAAAAAAAACAGCAAACTCAAACATAAGAGGAATTCCAGAAGGCTCCTTCTTTTAAATCTGCAGAAATCTTTACAAACTGTGTAAGGTACAAGAAAAGCGTATCAGGAGAAGGTTTAACAAGCTTTGTGTTGACATGCCTGAGCAGAGTATATCAGTGAACATGTAGCTTGGTGCTAAATTTACTGATTTCCAAATAAAGTATAATGATGTTTTCCTGTGTTAGAATTCCCTCTGGTGGGTAATATGGCTTACTAAGGTACAGAAGAACCCCAGAAAAGCAGGTATTGAGCTTATATTTGGTGTTTTTAAGTTGCTTCTCTCTGGATACAGTCCCATCAAATTCCATCATTCTCCATAATAATTAGAAATTGAGGAGAACAGCGTAGCCATAGACACGTGAACACAAACACACATAAACATCTGTTCACGTCTTCCTCAGTAGCCTCTGGCTTTACGGCACATGAGGTCACGGGATGAGCTGGGGCGTGAAGGAAGCCTCACCGATTTGTTGGAGTTTGGCTGCCGTTGGAGACTGAGGAAGACCGTAGTTATTCTGGATACACCACAAAGGTCTGCTTTTTCTGAGAGCTGTGTAAACCATTCCAGGATCCAGGATGCCCTCTGAATGTGGCATGATTTTAAGCTGAAAAGTCTGGGCGTGAGTGAAAAGTTGCCTAAGCAGCGGAGGTTACAGGGAAAAAAAATCCACAAATATATTTCAATAAAAATTTTTTCAGACACGGAACGTCTATAAATCTGGAATCCAAGGCAAAGATTTGTGAATCACAGAAAAGCTTCTGTAAAGACACACGGTGGAAAAAAAACACACATGGCAGAAAGGAACAATAAAATAAGAAAGTTTGGTTGGGGGTGCTGGCAGGGGGGTGGGTGGGTCGATGTGATGCTGGTGGGGGCTGGTGAAGCACAGGAAGCCGACTGCATCCACAGCGGAATTGGCCGAGAAAATCTCCAACGAAGTCTGAGACGTCGCAGGAAAACTTCATGAGTCGCCTCTATGTAAAACACACAAGGACGGGCGTGAGATGGCTGGGGGGCAGGAAGCTGCAAGCGTAACGCAAAATAACCAAAGGCGGAGTGCATCAGTGAGGCAGTATCATTTTAAGATGATGTCACTTTTACTCTTGAATGGAAAGTTACATTAAAACAAAACAATGCAAAGTACATTTTCTGGTAGGTACAGCAAAGTGGGGCGAAGCCTTGCCTGCTGGACGCAGTAAGATCCCGCCTTGTCTATGGATCAGTGGCCGGCCGAGGGCACTCAGACGCCCCCCCCCCCCACCTCATCCCCCCCCCACACACACCGCGGGCCTATAAAAAGCCGGGCCCCGGCCGTGTCCAGCAGATTGATCTCCAGCAGCAGCTGTGCTCTCCCTGCATCAGCACAACAAATACCTCTGTGTGGCCTGACCTTTGCCTCCCGGCTCCATCCTAGCCGGGGACGCGCCCCCCCCCGCCCACACCGCCACATGTACTTGCGAGGCCTGAAATTATTCCAAACAGCTATAAGAAACTTGTCAGGGATGCAATAGCCAGACTTTCATTACAAGAAGTCTAAAAAGTCTCCAGTTAAGTATTGGTGGTGCTAGAGGTCTTGAGCCCCATTAATGCATATCATATTGGGCCCCAACCCAGACCAATCTAATTGTGTTCCAAATTGTGCAGTCCTGCTAGTCCCCCCCCCCCCCGGGGCCAAGGACACCTCCATATTCTCTTCAGGTTACTACACTACATTTGCCTGCATGCGTGGGCCAAAGGCAATGATGTCGCGCTCTGTTCAGCCTGCACCACCATGCGGTAGAGGCGGGAGAGAGACAGCGAGTGGCTAATACAGACTTCCGATAATCCCTGGCGGCTTAAATGCCTCAGCTGGCTGACTCCCGTGCGGTCGGCACACGCACGCAGAGACCAGCACCGCCCGTTTATCCCCTCCCACCCGGCCATGAAACTCCCCTTAAACAGGGCTCCTAATGCCTTTAAAGATCAGCCGGGCATCTCGACACGTAAAAAGAACTGAACTAGGCTCTAGGCCTAATGACAACCACGCGGCTCCAGTTACGAGCCGCCCTGCGCACATTAGCGGACATTTACAGCGGCGCGCCGCTAAAATAGACCAGTAAACACTGCGTAATGGTGAAATCATATAAAATAAACCGTGGCCTGGCGACGGCTCAGACGCGTGGTGCTCCCACTGACTGCCATTCCTGTCACATTTAGAAAAAAAAAAATTTAAATCACCGTAACTCATGATCTGCCACTCATGGCCTCCATGTGTTATTACTTTACTGGAAATACAATTATTATTATTATCAACTATAATAACTTTCATATATGAGGTTGCCCTTTATGAAATACTGCTATGTGCATTATGTTACATAATGTAGCTGTATTTTTGACAGCAGAAGGTGTCTCTGTCTTTTCTCATAGATCTCCTGAATATATGGAATAATCTCCCTCGTCATGACTGGGACTCAGTCACACTCTCCATATTTAGATCTGTGCTTCTGAGTAAAATCCAGCTCCATCTCAGAAATACCTCCGCGAGTCCCGACCATAGGACAGCGCTGTCGCCGTGACATTGCACACGACTCCCGCAATTATCTATTCAAAGCACTGCTGGTGGCGATATTCTGGCCCAGTGGGTTAGCGCCCTGTGTGCCAGCAGAAGTGTGTTTGCTCGAATCCCAGTGTCGGCAGTGCGATTTTACCATTGGGCCCCTGAGCGAGGCCCTGAACCCCCAGGTGCCCCAGGGACTCTCAGGCCCTGCCTTCTCAATCGCACATTGCTTAAACAGTAAAACATACCGCACAGCTGGCGGTCTCCGGTATCCCCTTTGGTCAGGAACCCACAGCTTTGTGTTATGCTGACCCAGCTATGCTCATTAGCTGTGTTCTTCTGTGTTGTCATTAGGGATCTCTGCTCTTGTTCTCTCTTCTGCATCCCACTTACTCTCACCTCAGCTAACAGACCCACCAGCGGGACCCAGACATTTCTACAGTAGCGGTATCCAGAGTATGCATGTTGTGGAACTCTAGCTCCAGTCCTGCTTACGCTTGTTCCTGGGATTGCATCGAGGCTGCAGCTAGCCACACCAATGCCTAGTCGACTCGACTCCCCGCCAACACGCACGTCTGTAACGTGCTATTGGCTTCACTTGTACGCCCCAGCCTGCCTAACAAAGTCATCTGCACCAGTGGCCAATATTGTGGAAACACTTCCAATCTTTAGAGATTTCAGAACTTACTAAAGTTACTTAATTACCTAGTGTATGATATTTCTAAAATTTGGCCATTTTTTGGCCACTAGTGCAGTGTTTCCCAACCCAGTCCTCGGGGAACACCAGACAGTCCACGTTTTTGCTTCCTCTCAGCTCCCAGCACACCTGTACCAGGTATCCGGTGTTCCTGATTGGCTGGGAACTGGGAGGGAGCAAAAACGTGGACTGTCCAGTTGGCCAAATTTTAGAAATATCTAATTATTTAGAAATAATACTCTTCTGAAAAGAACAATTTCAGGACCCATTTCTGTGACATAAATGGGACATAATCGCAGGTCAGGTCACCAACATACATGCTAACCGCAAGTCCAACACCAAAATGCAACGTTACTTTCCACAAAAGAAGAGTTTTAACTATCCAAAGGATATATATTTTGCTGATGATGTTACTACCCAAAGGCACAAGTCAAATTTTAGTACCTGTAAGTCACATGCTTTATATTACCAGATTACGATGTATATTTATTATTAGACATATTAACATCCAACTGAAAACTGAACCCTGGTAATAATCTCAACCTGTTTAATTTAGTCATTAGCCACTCAGTAGCTATAAAACGTAACTGTATAGCCTAAATGACAGGGCTGCTCTCCTTAGTTGGCCATAAATGACACGTGTAATACCTTTGATCTTTGCTGCAGTGTGAGGTGCTTTGCCTGCAATTATTTCTGTCACATTTAATGAAGTAAATTAACGTGAAGGAGGCTATGACTGACTTCCTATAAATGCTTAAACAAGGAAAACAGGTGAAAATGACCCATATATTACATTGATAGAAGATCAGAGGTGGATAGTTCAGGTCCAGAAAGTAAAAATCCAGGCCAGGATTTTGTTTCACCCGACCAGTACAGTATGAAGAGTCACAGTCATAGAATACTCAAGTGGTTGGTTGAAACAAAAAATTGGTCTGGATTTTTACTTTCTGAACCTGAATTATCCACCTGTGTTTAAGATAAATAGAAGATTTTGTATATACTTTTGTACAATCCTGGTTATACTATTTGGTTAAGGGAGTACAAAATTAAAGGGGAAACTAATACCGAACAGCATATTAGAGCTCCAGAGATTTCTGGATTAAGATTGTTCTCAATAATGTCATTGCACAATTCCGACTAAGACCATTTTGGGAAAAAAACAAAACCAGCTAGCAGTGCCCACCCTAGACAACCCGCAAAGTAGCACACCGCACAGCAAGTGCCTTCAGGGGAAGTTAGCATTTAACGGGGGGTAATGTCACTCACGTGTTGGGTCTGCTGCACCTTTACCTGTGCTCCACTACAAAGCTCATGGTGGTTCCATCAAAAGAAGGAGGGGCGATGATCCTAGGCCCTTGTTGCGAGGTGATGCTAATGATGGGCTTATTATTGGTGAGCCCTTTGGTGCCCCTAGTGGCGACATGCTGGGACTGCAGGGCCTTCCCTGTGGGGATGTAGTACGGCCCCTCCAGGTAGCCGACATCGCCCTGCGGGCTCTTGACAGGCGGCCCGTCGCTATTCTCCGATTCGGTGCACACAGAGAGCGTGGGGGCAGGCCGAGCGGGCACGATGGGCGGGCCCGGCAAGAAACCGGGGTAAATCATGTAGGCGGAGCCATAGGTGGCTGGGTTGAGCGCCAGGGGAGGCATGGGCACGGGCATAGGCATGGGTGCCACCGGCTGCTGTGGCATGGGCACGTCCACATACTGCCCCGTCTCTGGGTCAAACAGCCTCCTGGTGGCCGGCTGGACGGGCGTGTCCACCAGATAGTAGTGCCCCGTGGTGGGGTCCAGGAGCATTTTCCGCTGCGTCGGCTGGAACGGGTCGCTGGAGGTGGGTGGAGCCGGCGGGGATGAGAAACAGATCACCTGGGGCGGGGCCATGGGGACGGAGTGGTGGTAAATGGTGGCGGTCGGGGTGTCCGCCGACCGGGCCTCCATGACCATCGTTGACCTCTTCGGCAATTGGCTCTCGCCTTGCCCGCTGGGACTGCCGCTCCGTGCCTGCCCCCTAGTGGCCGTGAAGGTGTACACGGCCTGCTCTCGCACCGGCGCGGCCGCTGGCTTGCCGTCGCCGGGGTGGGACTTGACCGGTATGGTCAGGTAGTTCTCCAAGTTAGACATGATGGACATATTGTCTGCCTCGCTGCCATGATGCCAGTCCCTCTCGTCGACTGCGCCCCTAGCGTGAGGTATTTTTACGCGCGTGGTTTCCTTGACAGTTTTTGGAGCAAACGCTTTTGTGCTGAGAGGCGTCTGCGAAGAGGCACACACCTGAGGGCCCCGAGTGCCACTTGCAGCAACCTTTTGGCTGTGCGCGAAGGTGAAGGCGTTTTTACTACCAAGCGCTCCGCTCTGTAGGGACTGGGACCTGGGCGGGTCGTTCTCCTCGCGGGAAAAGGGAATGTGGAGCATTTTCGCCGGCTCCCTGTCCTCCCTGGGCAGCGCCGCGGCCGACGTGCTCGCCGGGGATCTCTCCGTGTCCAAGTAGGAATCGCTTCTCACTAAGTGCTTGCTGGGACCATCGGCTCTGGCGCCGCCCCCGTTGCCCATCTCCTCCTCCTCCGTCTCTGCTCGTCCCAGGCCCCCGTGCTCCTCGCTGGCGATGAGGGAGAGCACGTGGCTGTCCGTGATTGGCTGCGGCTCGCGCTTGCGTTTCCATTCGTTCCGGTCAAAAACGTACAGCTGCTCCATCGTCTTCACGGCAGCCTGGAGCTTCTCGAAGGCCGCCTGGTTGGCCATTTTCGACTCCGGTTTCCTCTCACTTGTATCGGTTGCCTTATCCTGTTTCCGCTTGCCGCTGACAAATTCTGATTTGCCCCCCACAGGTGGTTCTGGGGACTCACCATTCAGCAGCCTATTAGTAACCAAGGCAGCCCTGCTTGTGGGCCTAGATTGATGGACAAGTATGGGGCCGCTGTTAGCGCCCTCTGTCTGCGCTAGAGGGGATAACCTTTCCGACTCTGTTATATTATCGGCCAGTCTGCGTTTGGGCACCTCTATTAGATTTCCAGATCGCTTCACATTGCTATTTGTATTCACGGACTGACATTTAATAACTATCGGTGAAACCGACGATGGGTTTCGGGACGGCCCGGGTTTGGGAAGGTTGTGCTCCGCGAGGTCCGGGGCGGCTGCAGTTTTACTCTCGTTCGCATCCAAAGAAACAAAGTGATAGGAGCTTTTAACCAGTTTCCGCACGTCTCTGACCTGGTGAATCGGCGTCTGCAGCTTGCTCTTGTTCTCCCGGATGTCTCTGACCGTGAAGTGTGGAACCTTTTCCGCCGCGTCCCCCTTTAACGCCACGGCGTGGGCTTGGCATTTGGAGCCATCAGCTGTCTTTATCATAGCATTGCAGCCTATATTGGGAGTCAGCAGCTTTGCAATGTTAAAGGGGTTGCCTTTGCTGTCTTTCACGCTCCGTAAACTTATTTTGATCTCCGGGGACCTCGATGTTACGACGCTCCTGGCCGCGTCCGCCACGTACAGGGTGCTGTCAGTGCGCACTTTGGCGTCTTCTTCCACCCGGGTTGAATATTGCATATTTCCGATCCCCCTCTCCTCGGACATAACGTGTATGCTCGGCACAAACAAATGCGACATTTTGGTCAGCCTGCTGCCGCCCACTTCGATCTCTACGTCCGTTTTCCCCAGTTTGCCGGCTGACGGACGCGCTTTTCCCGCAGGGCTTTTGTCGCTTTTGCGCTCCTTTTCCAAGTGCTGCTCGCCGTCCTTCCAGGATCTGAATGCGCTATTTTGGCTCCGAAGCAGCGTGCTTTTGGACGCTTCGAATGCTCCTTTTTTAGTATCGAATCCAGCTTCATTTGTCGGGTCTAAATTAGTTCCTGATGCAAGAGTTAAAGTGTCTTCTCTCTGACCGTCGTCCTTGGGATCGCACGGATTGTTGTCCCCCAGGTCCGCCAGTTCGCCCAGGCACACGACCGTGAGATCCGAGCCCTCCTCCGAGAGCCTCGAGGTCTGCCTTTGCACGGACCTGGCGCCCTGCACACTTCTTTCCCGGTGCATTTCGTGGTCTCTGAGAAAAAAGCACGGCGAGAGCGCCGGCGGCGGCTCGCAGATCTCCCCCCTCTCCATCTTGCGCTCCTGCTCGAACTGCATTTTCTTCGAAATGACATTTTTGAGAAGGCTAGACGCGAATATGGCTTTCTTGTGCGCGCCTTCCATGCTCACCTCTGCATTACAGGGCTGCCTGCTGCCTTCACCCCCTCGCCCGCTTGGCACGACGCAGGTAACTTCATCCCCGGAACGTGATCCCGTTACATTTTGAGCGCATTTTGCGCGTCTTTCGCCTCCGGGGACCCCTGCTTGCACATTGCATCGGAAATTTAACGTTTCCGTCAGTGTTATAACCCCTCTCCGTCCTTTACCAAACGTCCCCATTAGTTCCATCTTCTTGGTGGAAGATGATGGGTTTTTGGGGTCTGCCAGATTACCATTCAGAGCAAATATTTTAGTCTGTGGCGCTTTGATGCTGGCTACAGGCAGCCCCGGGGTCGCCTTTCCATCATTCTTATCGATCTCAAACGTCGATGTGGCACTTTTATGGGAGACTACGTTATTCTCCCTTGCGCGTCTCATGTCATATTTGAGGTCCACGAAAGCGGACCACCTGTTAATTCCCAGCCCGTGCTCGGAGGCGGAGGACTCGCTGGAGGTACTGAAATTGATGGCATCGAGATACGGGCACGCTAAACTCCTGAAGGCTCTGGCCGTCAAATTGCGCACCTCTTTGTCAGCATCGTCCAACTCGCTGACCGCGCTGGACGCGCCGCTCGAGTACTCGGTCACATCTTTCCCTTTTATTCTGGTACCAAAGTGCAGGCGTCCGGGCGCCGCGATGAAACACTTTGCACCATCGCAGACCTTCCCCGCCTTTGCATTAGCTCTCCTAAAGACATGGCGACTCATGTCCCCCTGGTGCTTGGCATAACACCGAATGTTTTCCTTTTCTTGCACGTCGCTAGGGTCATTTATAGTTCTGGAAGTCGCCTTGATTGACAGCTGAATCTGCCCCGCACAGTTACCGCTGCCGTTTTGGTTCTTTGACAGACTTTCATCCGAGCTGACGCACTTGTCCGTATCACATAGATCGCTTTCAGGCTTAGTGCTGACCGCTGCTGCGCCACATGCGCGCCCCCCTGTATTATTAGCCTGGAGCTGATTGCTTTTCACTCGCGCCGGGCTCCTCTCCCGTCCTGCATCCAGCTTTTCCGCACTGTCAAACGAAGCATAATCAATAAACGAGCATGCCAGATTATTGTCCTCGATGTCCCAAAGGGATCCCGTCTCGAAGTCGTAATCCGCATCGTGGTCTAGCTCGGACAGCTGGATCTCATGCGTCGTAATGTAATGAGATTCGTCGTCCGTGGCGCTGGGCATGCGGCGATAGGACAGCACGACGCCGACACCCTCCACCGGCTCGCATTGTCTGCTTATATACATGTTACCGTACTGCAACTCTTCCTTATTAATAGATCCCATATCTGGATCGAACTTTAGGGGTACGATTTGGGATGATGGAACCGCGTCTCCGTTTCCTGCGGATAATTCCAGGCAGTCAGCGAAAACTTTGTCGGGGATTTCCCACGAAGAGGAAGCTCCGAAACAACCCTTAATATCCCTTAAGATCACTTCTGTTCTGTCGCCCCCCACGTCCTTTACGTTGATAGATTCAGCGGGGAGATTCAGATCGCGATCGCCTGGGCTGCGACCCTCTCCAGCCGAATGTGAGTTACCGCTGCGCTCGTTTCCTTCACCCCTAGAAGTTACTTTATCCGTTCTTGTGCCTTCTCCCTTAAAGTCGGCCGCGCCATTCAGATCCACGTAGTTCGATTCGTCTTGCTGTGCCATAGAGTCAACCACACTTTTGTCGCTCGGCTTGGCTACAGTGCCGGCGTCTTCTCGGTAAGTGACCGCCTTCTGCAGTGTATTCATCCTTCCTTTCTCAGCTCTATATTAGTGATACTGTTACCGGGCAGGAGCGGGGGGTAAAAAAGACAGATACACACTAGGAAGCTCCCCAAAATCCGCCCCGGTGCCCCATGTGCCCCGCGCTGGTGCTCTGCACTTATGCTCTAGCGGACAGTGGCGCTTTGAGTGGCGCTCTGGGGTGTAATTTCGGATGTCATCGCAGGCGCCATCGACATTCCACTGGGCTGACTTCGAGAGGCTCAAAGAAGAGCAAACGGAGACACAAACCTCCTCCGAAAGGCTAAATCGAATATTTGCATAATAATTTGCATTGCCCCGTGTGGAAATATCATGCATGGTTCGCAAAACGAATGAGTTATTATCGAATGAACGAAAAATGACAAATAATAATTTACCCTATAACTATGCTGATGATAAAATAACGTGAGCTCAAGTGCTCTTATGAGGCTTTAGCTGATGTTTTGGATCTGGGAGCACGGGAGTGCGGCTGCTTTGTCCGTGTGATGCAGTGTAAACGTTTCCGAACGCACAGGCCTATGGGATATAAAAAAGACATCGATGACGAAATGATACGGACTATTTTTAATAGACAGTGCACGAGAAGAATCTATAGTTACACAAAGGATCTTTTACTGACACGTGTCTTCCGATTGTAATTGCCAGGATTTATTTAGACCGTATAAGTCATCTACTGTTTTGGCATACTGCTGTTGTTAAGGTAGACTGTTACATTTAATGTGCCGTTTTAATTGGCGTCCTACGATTTACTTGAACGTCATGGCTGACGTCTGTTCTTTGATTTCCTTTTCTGTGTAAATGGTGTTTTAAATGAAACATATAAAACAGCGATGTAGACAATCAAATTACGGTAATATGACTTTGTTAGGTCACCATTTTATCCCTGATTCAGCACCTCGACCGGTGGACAGCACCCCTCGCGATTGAGCGTCTCTTTCCACGTTATTGTTATTGTATGAGTTTTCAGACTGGTCACTTCGGTGTTTAATGACTGACTCATTTTATACTCCCCTAGCACCTCAGATTTATTGCATATGAAGTATGAACAGAAAGGGCCCCAAAGAGAACACTGAGCCTTGTATTCCAGGAAAATCAGTCATGGGATGGTATGGATGAACTGACCTCCTGCAGACTCTGAGCAGTTAGCAACCTATGACTGTATTCAGCTCTCTCACACATCGTCCAATCACCATCCTTCTGCCCATCCATTCATATTTGTACAGCTTTATACAGTGTATGGCACACAGTCAGCCTTGGGACAAGGCTTGGGACACTACAGATAGAAAGCTATTCTGTCAGTGAAAACACTGGCATACACAAGTACATACCACTGGCAATTTGGAGCTGATGAAAAGACACGCATTACATCACTGTGTTTTTCAATGGGACAGTGAGCAATGTTGCGAGGCTGCAGACGACCTGACCCGCAAAGTCGCCTGCCCTAAACCAAGCAGAGATGACTTGGGTTGAGGCGCATTGTAGAGTGAAGGAAAACCATTCAACTAGTGCTCAACATATGTGCAAACTCTCTCAAGGCGGCAACAAAGGCATCCCCGGTGTTTACCTCATGAAGCTGGATGGGAGAATGCCAAGCGTGTGCAAGGCTGCCATCAGGACACAGGATTTATAGACTCTAAAATAATAGTTTTATATAGTATATAGTTATTGCTATCTTTGTTATTATCGTGAAATGTATAACATAGTAAAAACTCTTCTAGGGACAGGTGTGCTCAAACTTTTGACTGGTATTTTATGTATGTATATGTATCTATATGCTGTTTTGCAAACGTCCTTCACGCCGTCACACTGTATATACTGCACGTTAAAGAGCTTTTTCAGTGTCATGTTTCCCAGTTAGACCCACATGTGATCACAGGGATCCAGTTCTCTTAATTGGAAGTTTTGGATGGTGCTGGACGATATGATAGCATTTGCTGACAGGCTTTCAGCATGACACAGCAGCCATGGCCTGTCTCGCACATCTGCTGTGGAGGGCTAAATGACTTTTATATAAATAAGCATCTTTTGGTGGGCCGTGATAAAGGATCCTGTTCCGGTCACATCAGTTACACTTGTCTGTAAGACCACATGAAAAGTAAACAGCAAACAAACAAGAAAACAAGAGTAAACAAAAACAAGCAAATTAATGAATGAATGAATGTGTCATCACAATGTAATGTGGTCCTCTAGGATATTACCATGTACACCCGTGACATTTGCCCACAGGTTCTTTGCCATAGCAACAGAGTCCAATTTACAATGGCTAATTTCTGTTCTCAATGACTATCTCTTGATGGCATTTCATTAATGCATTTTTCCCAGAAAAGAATTATTGTTCTGCCAGGTACAAGGAAAATAGCGTGAATGACTTGGAATTGGCAGACAGGTATCAGATGTAGACACAACTTGGGGCGCGACCTTTAGTCCATAAAATTCAGAAGAGATAACCTTCATCTTTCATAGTGATTGCAGGTGGCCTCTCTCTAATGAGGAGAGCGCAGGCTGTGGGGCTGCGGCTAAATTTAGAGTCTGAAGCCTGGTCATGCAAAGTGCTAAAATGAAACTCTGCATCATCACTTCATGCATCGAGTTGTGGAACAATTTGGAAAACAGAAATAAATATTGGTCTGCTGTACTTTGTTGGCTTAAATGCCTTATGCAATACAGCACCAGATAAGATATTTTTGCTTTTGTTTTTCAACAGGACAATAGGCCAAAACACACCTCTAGGCTGTGTAAGAGAGATTTGGCAAACACTGCTGCAGTAAATGTCCTGGCCACCGAAATCGCCCAGTAGAGACGGTTCGTGATCAGCTGGAACAGAAAATAAAGGAAAAGTATCCAGCAAGTGCTCGGCACATGTGGGAACTCCTTCAAGATGGTTAAGAAAGCATCCCAGGTGGCTACCTCATGGTTCTGGCTGAGAGAACACCAAAAACAGAGAACATACAGGAAAAAATCCTCACAAAACATTATGTGTAAAGATAGCAATAGAAAAAAAAACAGTGCTAAGAAGTTACTCAAAAAGGTAATCCATTACAGACAAGTCCAGGTCCAGAAAGTACAAATCCGGACCAAAGTTTTGTTTCACCCAACCAGCTGAGCATAAAGAGTCACAGTCACAGAGAACTCAACTGGTTGGTTGAAGCAAAACCTTGGTATATACGATTTTCTTATGTTTTGAAATGTGTACGCACTGCATAATTCCACATAGGAAATTTCAGAATTGTGATGTCTCCATTCCACAAGGTATACAATTGTTAAAATGCAGAAACCTTGTCATGTATATGTATCATGATTTTTAGTATAAGTGTAACGTCCTGCCGGCACGTCCGCCTCACCCTCCTGTCTCCTCCTTCACACGGCCTTGATGAGCCGTGCCTGTTGCTTGTTGTCCCTCATTCATCTTTGTATTTAAGGACCTCTCCTTAGCCCCAGTCCGGTCATTGATGTCACTTCTCCTTTCTGCCCATGTCCTTCCCCCCTGATAGGCTCAGCATCTTGACCCCTCGTGGTCCTGTTTGCCTCCCTGCTCCTGTTTTGTTCCAATAAAGCCCCTTCTGTTCTCCCAACGCCTGCCCTCGAGTGCCTTCTTTCTTTTAGCCATTACAATAAGAATGCATGCTATTTTTATTTCGCTGTAAATTATGTAAATGTAAATGTTGACCCAGTAAAATACTAACCAGAATCTGGTACCATTTCAACAGAGCCAAATGAAAACTGGCCAGAGCTATATTAATACGCCTGATGTAGAAACGGATTCCTTGCATGTAGTCAGAATATGTACTGGGAACCCGTTCAAGCAAAAAAGCAGTATAACTCTGCTATGCTCTGGAGGGAGCAAAATTTGCATGTATATCTCTGCATCTCATTAAGCATGGACCTCAGGAGAACCACTGGTCTGAATTTTAGACCACATCAAAAGACCTATCCAAGAATGCATTGTTTTGCTCTGTGTCACAGACGAATTGTCCAATCTGAATTGTACATTCATCTGAATGGCATTCACTTTTTAAGCCTGCTTAGCATTAACTGAATGTTTACTCATTTTCTGGGATTTAACTTGCAGTAACATGATATAACTGAACACAGATTCTTTACATTTGGACTCATATGCATAAACTTCAGGAAAGGAATGCTATCCGGTCCATTCGTTCGGCTTAATAAAACCATTGCCCAAATTTCCATTCCAAGGCCACCATACCTCTGGGACACAGGAGAAATGCAGGTCTTTTGGGTGTAGCTATAGCATTATTGTAAAAAGCAAATCAAATCCATTATTTCAATGCACAACATCAGGGATTCAGAAGTTTTACTTATTTTAAGAGGTTCATAGTCCAGGTCCAGCAAGAAAAAATCCAGACCAAGATTTTGTTTCAACCAAGCAGTTGAGCATAAAGTACACCAGTCACAGTGTGCTCAACCGGTTGGTTGAAACAAAATCTTGGTCTGGATCTTTACTTCCTGGACCTGAACTATCCACCTCTGTTCTCTTGTGACTGGTGATTATTCCAAGGAGATTTGATGGCTGGGACCTATGACTGGGCTTGCTTTAGCATAATGAAGTTTGCAGAATTACCACTAGAGGGACATAAATGGCACACTTAGAGACAATCACTATTCAAGAGCATCAACACTGCACCCACATGCTTCTTCTAGCTTTTCAGTTCTTGTGGTCTCTCATCACCAGCAGATGGAGGCATTTGGCCAGGTGTTAGTTACTCTGCCCCCTTCAGGCAAACACATTGATCTCTCTTCAAATCTTGTGGGACTGCGATTTGGAGGATGGCTGGCAATGTAAATTACACCATGCTGGACATTACATCAATTACAATGCTTAACAAATACAAGCAGTAGTAGACTGTGACATTTACCAGTCTGTCTGCGGATCATTGGGAGGTTAAGATTATTAGTTGCATTATAATTTGGGTTATTAGCATAGCGGCTACTAAGTGTAGCAGATTCCAGAGAACGACTCACTGTTATTGCTTCGGAACTTCATGTGGTTGTGAACGTGCCGTGATGTAGGTGCAGGACCAGTACCGAAAACATCCACCCATCCATCTCCTAACCACTCTAGTACAGGGTGAGAAAGGGGCTTGGATTTGAGGCAGCCTAGTCGGTGACAGAGCACAAGCACGCACACATTATTGGCAATACAGCAACACCAATCCTTTTAACTCAATGGGCGATAACTGGCACAACAACAGAGAGACATACAAACTCCTTAGACACAGGGCTACAGCAGTATTTGAATCTCCAACCAACTCCCCTCTACTACAAAGTATTTCTGCTAACAGACAATAAGAAAAATTAAATGTTAGTTTCAGTGTGACAAATATTTCACCTATTCTATTCCCCTACTCTCTCATTCCCGGGGAGTGATTTCATTGTGAGTTAATCTTTACTGTGGGAAGCAGATCATCATAAATAAATAGCTTCTGCGTCAGACCCATCTCAGATGCCTCGCCGTAAACTATGAGGCAGATTAAATCATGCTGGATGAGTCAGAACCAGGGTCTCCTAATTCTGAAGTCGAGGCTGGTGCTGGCCTCCCCGCCGTCTTCCGGGCTGGGTAAGGAGTCACTGGTAACCTGAAGGTTGGTGGCTTGAGTAACAGGAGAGGCCGTGCATTTGTACTGAGTTGCTCAAACATTCACCAGATTCAGCATAAATGGATAAGTAAAACTGTCAGCCATTTTTGGAAATCATCCTGCAATGACAGACTATAATAATGACGTAAATCTGATCACATCCCAGTGTTTCTGGGTCACTGAGAAGGTGAGAGAAGGTGTGTAGGTATGCAGCCTCCCTCCGGTTCCTCAGGTCCTCTGAGGAGGTCCAGCCTCACCTTAGTGACAGATATGCAGCTTCTCTCCTCACAAAGAAACTTAAGTGCAGGTTCATACGCCCACCTCCTACCCACTCAACAGACAGGATAAAATTAGACAGCTATTTAAAAAGTTGGACCTGCCTCCACAAGTCCAGGGAGATCGGTTACTTTCAGTGGCCTCATTAAAACGGCAGGTGTTAAATCATGGCTACTATTAATCAAAATTGAGCAGCAGTTTATCCTCAGAGCCAGCAAGAACCCGCCTGACACGCCAAATACTCAAACATGCTGCAAAAAAGTGATATCACAAAAGCAAAGTTATAAAAACATTCGGTGATCGTGCAACAATTAGCCAGAGAAGAATTTCCCCCTCCCACCACAAGATGGCGCCTTTTCATCATGTGCTTCTACTTTCATAAGTAACCAAAGGACACTTTGCGGTACGTACTGTATGAACTCCAATACTGAGGCTATATTTTTGGCATTTTTATTTGAGTGAAAATGACTCCTCTGATGTCTTCTGATGTTTGGTAAGAGCTGTCACCTGCTGACACAATTTCCAAACTTTCCAAGTCTTCTTTAGCATTAGCTTCACCTAATCGACACCAAGAGAATTTGCAAGCTTTGCCAGTTGTTGCTGGGTAATCACACTCTTACTACATTAACAGGTGATTCTTGTATGTTCCTCATTTTGCTATTAATGGATACATGATGTTGGAGGAAACAACCCAGCTTCACGGAGATATGACAAACACACATACACACTGATATTCCTAATAAGTATTCAAGGTGTTAATCTGATGGTAAAGGGGAGGATGTGCAGATGGGTGTGGGGTCAAAGCCCCAATGCTGTGTGTCTGACACCCATACCAACTGCAGCGAGGCGCCTGAGCGTTCTGCCATCTGCTGTGATATGCAGCTCATCAATCTGTCTGGGGAGTCTAGCTGGGCTCAGCCCAGGGTAATTCCCCTCAAAGCTGAAAAGGTCACGCCTGCATGTAGGTCATTATGAGGCTCTGCAGGTTTGCACCGAGTCTTTGCTCCATGGCACTTCATTATTAACCATTTTCATCTACATCACTGTTTCTCAGCCCGGTCCTCGGTGACCCCCAAGATGGTCCACATTTTTGCTGTTGTCCAGCTCTCTGCCAGACAGTCCATATATAGCAGTAATGGTAAAGATGGCATGAAGTGCCAAAACACTCCACATTTATGTAGATTGGTGTTTCCCAATCTCGGGGTCTTGAGGACCCCCAGGCAGTCCAAAAAAAAAAAACCTTGACTGACTAGTAGGGAGCTGGGAGGGAGCAAAAACATATTGTAGAAAAAGCATATTGCTGCATAAATCTGGGTTTGGTACCTCATTCAAAGGCACAACAGCAGGAGCACATTTGGTGGGAATAAGAAGGTGAAAGTTTGCTGCTCAGTGATGCATGAATTCATTTATTCCTTGCTGCTGTGGTAATATTTGTGGTAGGAATAACTGCACATTAAAATGATAATCAGATCTCAGGGGCAACCTTCAGCTCATAAAGGAGAAGATCTTGTAATTTTCCTAATTTATGTAATTGGATACTGAAGCAAGGCTATGTATATTACTTCAGCCGCGAAACAGCCGAGAAAGTCTTGGTTAAAGACCCAGATCTATGAGTATACAGCTGGTCCTAAATGGCACTACATGTTGTTGTTTAAGCGGCTTTGGATACTAGAGTCTACCGAGCCAAAGAATTGTGAGCTAACAGCATTGCAACATGAGCCTTTTTGAACTTATACCTAAAAATATTGCGCCCAACCTGTTGTATTTTTGAGGTCTCCTTGATGTCTGCAGGCCGCATGACGGGCAGTGAGAGAGAAATGCCACTACAGTTGGGTGAACTATATTGGGGGCCAGTTGGGAAGAAGTCAGAGCTGAAAACAGAACTTGTTTTCACAGAAACATGATGCTGAACTCTCAGTTTTGAAGGAGTGTCTTTCCTGCTGGAGTGCCTGGTCCCCGGTCACGGGACATTATGGGCCTGATGGAGGACGCACAGAACGCGAGTCATGGGGGTCATTAGGTCTATATACACACCCAGTGACAGACAGGCGGCACTGTGTAAATAACATCTAAATTAAATGGCGATGTCTACATGGATCAGTTGGATAAGCGGTTGGAAGATGAATGGATGGAAAATCCTCAGGGTATGTATCTATGGGTTTGGAAATCTGTCATCCCGTGGAAGCTTGCAGAGGTTGCAGGTGGCTGCCCATGAGTTTGCACCTATATCCTCTTTTAAGACAATCTGCCTGTCTGTCTTTGAGTCTTTATGGGAAAGAAATTGCTTCAGGTGTGAAAACACAAGCACTGTGGCGTAGGATGATTTAAAAAAATGTCCTTTTTCCTATTTCCCATGACGTGGCCGTGGTAGGTGTGTCTTTAAGAAAAGGCATGCAGAATATGGCGAGCTGTCATCGGCGCTTTGGGCGATGGGAGGCATGCCTGGCAGCCCCAGAGCTGTCTCCCAAGATTCTGCTCGATGCCTGAATGGGGGCGACAGACAGCCAGGCTCTTGAAGGGATGGCGAAGCTGGGCGAGCGCTTCCAGCATGATTACCGAATGCTGGTTGGGCCAGCCCGAGCAATCTGCTGCTTTCTTAAGTCCTCAGACAGGCGTAAAATTAATGACCGCATGTTTTCCACCACAATGTTCTTAAAATCCTCTTTTCTGCCCATGCATCCACCTTCCAACCACTTGTCCTGCTTTCTATTGAACAATAAAAAAAAAGTAATTATCTATTATCTAGCAACTGTTTAAACTAGAATGAATGATAAACCAGCTTAATAAAAAGGGCATTTTTCTTTGCAAAGTCATTAACATGGAAAAAAGAGAAGCCTATCGTGAAGAACTCATTCTACATATTTTAAACATACTTTACATACTCTTTGGAAATAACCTAATTAGTGAAATGCAAGTATGACTTTAATTGAATAGAACAGACGCCACCGAGCGATTATTGCCGTAGGATTATAACAAAAACCACCGTGCCATTATCTTCTTCTTCTTCTTCACTTTGTCAGGGGCACGGTGGCTAAGCAGGTCAGAGCAGGACAAGGTCAGAGACTCCACTTTATTCTGGAGGATTCCCAGATGTTCCCAACCCAACTTGGAGATATGATCCTTCCCGCATGTCCTGGGTCCACCTCGCTGCCTTCGCCCAGCAGGAAGTGCTTGGAACAAGTCCCTGATACCACCTCAGCTGACTCCTCTCAATCTGAAGGGGCTGCAGCTCTATTTCAAGGTCGCACCGGATCTCCAAATTCCCCGTCCTGCTGTGGAGAGTGAGCCCACCAACCCAGCAGCGGGATGTCGCTTTGGCTACTTGTACCCCTGACCGTTTTCTTATAGCCATTAACCATAGCTCATCACCACAGGTGGACGTCGTTTTCCAAGTGCCTCAGTAATAGTAATAATAATAAAATAATAATAATAATAATAATAATAATACTTGGGAGCAGAGTGTGGCTCAGTGGGTTAAGCTTTGTGCCTGTGATTGGAAGTTTGCCAGTTCAAGCCCATCTCAGTACGTCTGTGGACCCTTAACTCCCTGGGTGCCGCACAAGGTGGCTGCCCCTCACAGCCAAGCTTGCTCTCGTGGGAGAGGTGAGAAATTGATTTCCCCGCAGCGATAAAATAAATCACGTCTGTCTGTGTGAAATTGATTACTATAAGCTGATGATCATTATAACCTGTTTTTCTTTTTCTTTATCCTTCAGCCAGATTTCCATCTAATTAACAATTGTATATTTATTACATGAAAATAAGGTGATAAACTCGACAACTTCGTTTTTACTGAATTTTATTTACTCTTTATATATTATTTTATTTCTTATTATATTATTATTATGCTGTGGTTAAATTTTGCCTTGCCTTTGCAGAAGATTTCAATGGCAACATAAGCTACACAGGCAGACTGCAGTTTTCATAGTAGGCCTATCACTAAATACGTCACCGGACAGAAAGCGTCTTGTTGCTATGGCTACCGCCGACTCGGCGCACATTACGGCGCCCCATGACGTTAAAATCCTGCGCCTGTAAATGTTTCTTTTCTGCAACTGTCACTGTGCAAAGGTGAAGTAATGGCAGATTCGGTGGCAGTTTCTCCTGTTTTACTACCACGCCTTTAATTCTAGAGTAAATGATTTTCTTAAAACTAGCGTATTACTTCCTCGCTTCTCTAAACCATATTTTAGTAGCTGATAACATAGATCGCTGCAGCGAAGTGTGCGTATAGCCAAGTGAAACTTTAGTAGTTAAGGATTAATTAAATTAGAACAAATATCTTTTGCATTCCATACGAAATCACATCTACGCCTCTGTCTAGCCGCCCGAGTAATTTTTATATTTTGTATTTCATATTTTAAAAAATTGCAAACCGCTTTTCTTCACTTAGGCAAAAATGAACAGTGAAAACTTTTCGATAAGTGAGAAGATCGTGTCGGCCTCGTACATACGGCAGGGGCTGCAGGCACGTCGCAGTCATGAGCAGCTGATAAGACTGCTGCTGGACCAGGTACGGTTAACACAGTTACAGCGCTGCAGCTTCAGCAGGAAGGTTCTCTAGCAGGGAACCTCCTGTAAGAAAGGATGGTCGTCAGTGAGAACTGTACAGTGATTCGTAAAAACGTGAGTACGAGCCATTTCCAACTAGAAGAGGTGTTACGTGCTGCACTGCATTGTCTCCGAAGGGGAAGTGCCCGGGAGAGGGCTGGAGCGAGAGCACGGTGGAGCTCTTCCTGAACGAGCTGGCGGTGATGGACAGCAACAACTTCCTGGGGAACTGTGGGGTCGGCGAGCGAGAGGGCAGGGTGGCGTCCAGCCTGGTGGCCCGGAGGCACTACAGGTGAGCACAGGCTTCTCATCAACGAGGGTGGAAAGCAGGGTTAATACCAGGTAGCTTTGTAACCTGCAAACTTCGGGTCTAACTGGGCTGGTGATTAACCTGCTCTTTTTACTATAGTAATATTGTCAATTTCATTAGTAGAATAAAGTGCTGAGTGCTCATTTCTGTAGGCTCATCCACGGAATTGGTCGCTCTGGGGACATTGCTGCCATCCAGCCTAAGGCTGCGGGCTCCAGCCTGCTGAACAAGCTCACCAACTCCGTGGTGCTGGATGTTCTGAGAATGGCCGGTGCGTTGAGGTTGTCAGTCACCTACCCGAATCCTTCTAGATGGTAAAGTGAACTACGTTAAACTTTGTTCAGTGAAGTCCCGCGTCACTTTTGCACATGGGGATGGCCGGGGTGTGCTCTTAGATGCGAACAGTCTCAGTGGTTATTGGGGTCTGTGTAGATTGGGCCACAGAGCTGACTGCGCGCTCGTCTGTGGCCACAGGTGTGCGAAGCGTGTCCAGCTGCTTCGTGGTGCCCATGGCAACGGGCATGAGCCTGACGCTGTGCTTCCTGACTCTGAGGCATCGACGGCCCAAGGCACACTACATCATATGGCCGCGCATTGACCAGAAGTCCTGCTTTAAATCCATGGTCACGGCGGGTAAGTGACCAGCCCAGTTCACTTCCAGCGTGACCTCGCTCCGTGATGGAGTTCAGTCGTAAGCTAAAATAAACAAAGATACTTAAAAGACCAGATTTCCTATTGAGTAACCATGAAAGAAGCAGGGACACGTTACGCAGCTGAGGGCTAAGATGCAGTAATTGAATAACTGCTTTGACTGTCATTTTCCTCTTTGGTTTCGGTTATATTTACTTGACACTTTTGTCCAATGTGACGTATGATAGAGGGAATGCATACGTTTCATATGTGTTCGTGGGATTTGAACCCATGACCTTTGTGCTGCTAGTGCGATGCCCTATTTGTTGAGCTACGGTAGATATAATGTTCCTGAGCATGATGTGCACTCTTCTAGCTGCAGTGACACAGTTTTTCTGCATTGCTGGAGCTGCTACTCTGCGCAGGGGTTTTTTATGATTTGTGTGGCTGCTCTGGGTCAACCCGAACATTAAAGGCAGAAACAATACATTTCCTTTCCTTTTGTGGCCTAGGGTAATAAGTGCGCTTGTGCATGCATGCGAGTCTGTGCGTTTTTGCCTGTTTCTGTAGTTTGCTTTAAGCAGGCACCGTGCTTTCCCCTGGCCATCCTCTGATGTTCTTCGGGTTGGGTGGGGGCTGGGTGCCGGGCAGGTTTCGAGCCCGTGGTGGTAGAGAACGTGCTGGAAGGTGACGAGCTGCGAACAGACCTGGAGGCAATAGAGAGGAAGATCCAGGAACTGGGTGCCGAGAGTGTCCTGTGCGTCCACTCCACCACCTCCTGCTTCGCCCCCCGCGTGCCTGACAGGTAGGCAGGAGGTGATGTAGGACATTTTTCATGTGTTGAAAAACTTATTTGCTGTTCTGTTCAACTGAATACAACATTCCATTAATCTAGAATATCACCGACTAATAAATGTGGAAGGTTAAAAAGGTCCCTCCTCCTTTTGTAGCAGTGTCTATTGCTACAGAGATGTCATATCCTCCTCTTTAATTTCGCAGGCTGGAAGAGTTGTCTGCAATGTGTGCAAAACATGACATCCCTCACATAGTGAACAATGCGTATGGTGTGCAGTCTTCCAAGTGTATGCACCTTATTCAGCAGGTGGGTGCTGCTCAGGCCTCTGGCTCTGCTTTAACTTCACCTTTTAATCTTAAATTCATTATCTTTGGCAGTCTTGCTTTAAACACATCGAGTAGCTAGTCATAGCTATTGGAAATCTGTGTATTACAAGTGCAATTTTAAACTGCTTATTTCTCTTCTTCTGTTGTAATTATTATTTTTAAATGATCCCAGGGATCTCGTGTGGGAAGGATAGACGCATTTGTACAAAGTCTCGACAAAAACTTCCTGGTTCCAGTAGGTGGCGCCATAATAGCTGGCTTCAACGACTCCTTCATTCAGGAGATCAGCCGCACGTACCCTGGTAAGCGGACAGAGGCATCGCTGCCTGTGTGTGGGTGAAACCTGCTCGTGCCAACAGCACTTTTGCTATGTAACGTGAATTCTCCTATTAGCCTTATGGTCTTAGCACCCACTTGTCACAAAAAACTAATTTTTTGCTGCCCAGCTATAACGTAAATTGAGTTGTTGGTCTGATTCTCGTATGAGATAATGTATTGTGGTAATTTACTAAATGATTGCAAGTGTTAGGTACTACTGGTTGCAACGGCGTTAGCTGTAATTCAGAATGTTCAGGGCATTTCTCTGAGTATTGAAGTCATATTTGTATAGTATCGTATATGCATCAGTAATAGTGCTTTGCAGTCATTTTACTCAGGGCTACGCAGTGCTTGCTTTTTGCTCTTCCTTTTTGCAGTTCTGGCAGGTTGTGCTGCAAATTCTTTGCTACTGTATTTCTGTGTGTGTGTGTGTATGTGTGTGTGCGTGCACGCACCTGAATGCATTGTTTACTCTCTGGTATCCCTGGCACCCTGAGGTATAGATATTCTGCTTCTTGATAGGTTAGATCTTTCTCCATAGAGAAGAGCCCAATTTTGCCATCTTGTCTCAGTAGAGCTGCAGTGAAGGCTGGTGATCTCTGTATTGTAACTGTGCGTTAATGGTCCAGGGCTCACAAATACTGTATGCTGATTATCCTAGTGAGTCATTTGTGATGCCTTTTTTGTCTGAGCTATTTTGTGTTGTGCGTGTGTGTGTGTATATATATATAGTGTCGTAGATCCACCTACACGTTTTCACACGGAGCTCCTTGGTCAGAGGGTAATGCTGTCATAATGCTGGCACGCAGTGAAGTCACTGTTCTCACTGTGTTGCTGTGTTTGCACCTCTAGGTCTGAGAGCCGATGCTGACCCCCCCACCCCAGTTCTGTCAGAATGAGCTGCATTAGCTTTCTGTGTGCTTTCTTTAGGGGGTGGGGGGCTTTGACCTGTTTCAATTACCTCGCCATTATTACATGGGATGAAATTGCTCCCTGGAGTCTGGTTTATGGAGGAGCTCCTGACCGGGGTAGAAGCACCATCTTTAAAGGGGGGGTGCTCCATCTTCCCCGTGCCAGACTGAGCAGTAATGCATGTTGAAGCAAGGGCAGCGGTGAGCTCGGGTCTTTGGAGTAGATTGCTGGTTTGCCCAGCAGGGGGTGACAGTGTGCTGTGCCCCCAGGTCGCGCTTCTGCCTCCCCCTCGCTGGATGTGCTCATCACCCTGCTCACCCTGGGGGCCAACGGGTACAAAAAGTTGCTGAAGGAACGGAAGGTAAGCCCTCCCCCCCGATTTATACACACAGGAAGAGACACCACAGGCGATCAGCCTTTTCAGAGCCCATCGATTTTTTTTTTTTTTTTTTTTTTTTTTTTTTTTTTTTTTTTTTTTTTGCATGAATATTTCATATACGGTTCACATAGGATCTCATCTGCAAGGATAAGATGGTCTCTTATATCCCCTTAAAACCTAACAAACGTGAATAATTCAGAGCCAAAAATGGAATTCTCTAGTTAAGCAGACTCTCGAGGTAGATAAGAGAATCTGTTTTGGGTTCGATAGCCCACAGCACCATTACATACACCATTGTTTCTCCTATTTTAGTCAGTCAAGATGAAGATTTCAGTTAAACATTAATTAACTCAGCGGGGCTGTTTTAGGTTGTGGTCTGTGTGACGTTTAAGCTGGCTGGTGGACTGTGGGGGGCTGTAATGTTTCTGAAAGGGTGTGGTCCTGCATGCCACATGGTGTGATGCAGTCTGCAGCATGGCCACGCCTCGCCGTGAGCCTGGACTGCGGCCAGGGGAGCAGATGCCCCGCAGCCCCCCCACAGGCTGCA
>JAODKL010000017.1:8357964-8372311 GCA_026780765.1 Petrocephalus schoutedeni
CCCCCCCCCCCCCCCCCCCCCCGCCTGTGGGCCAATGGAAAGGGTCATAAGAAAGGGGACTTCCCAGCCAAGTGTCTTTGGGTAGGCTGTCTTACAGGAGCCTAACGCTCACTGGCCCACTGTCTCTGGCCCTCAGCGATGTCCCTGGATGGCCTGCAGGCACGGAGCCCGGAGGCTGTGACGCACCTGGGCTCCATGATGTTCACCAGACAGGTGTCTGGAGCTAGGTGAGTGCGGGCGGGCGGGTCCAGTACTGCATGTCGGCCCTGTCTGTATTTTAGATGGGCACATTTATGGTCAGTCCAAGTTACATTAGGACCCACAGCTCTACATAATTGCATTTAGCCTCAGGGAGCACAGCTCTGGGGCAGTCAGTTCTCAGCAGATTTACACGATTCCGTTTCCAGAAATACTCATTCCCCAGTTAACTCTTCATTGGCTTTGCCCATTTGTGATAAGTTGCACTTTTAATTCTGCAAAGCCAAAATTTTTTTCTAAACCTATTTATTGCATGGATTTTGTCTGTGATCTTTTTTATTGCAAGTACGCTCCCTTTTGTCACACCAGGCAATTATGTAATATAACAGTATGAGCCTAAAATATAGACCTAACAGATGAATTCTTCATACACTCTCCCACTGGGATAGCGTTTTTTTTTTTTACATCTTTAAAAGCTGATCATGGATCCGTTTACATTGTATCACTGTGGTCAGTCAGTTTAGGATGACTGTTTTTATTTATTTGTGTGTCTCAGGTCGCCTTATGTTTTACTTTTACTTTGCTCAGTGGTACTACAGTAGAGTTTGCCTTGGGACTTTTTTGCTGATCCAGAGTCAGTCAGCACCAACCGTGAGTCCTTGTCTGTTCTGCAGGGTGGTCCCGCTGGGCAGTGAGCAGGCGGTCAGCGGCCACACCTTCAGGGGCTTCATGTCCCACTCTGAGTCATACCCGTGCCCCTACCTCAACGTCGCCTCTGCCATAGGCATCACCCACAGTGACGTCGCGCTGTGCATGCGCCGTCTGGACAAGTGCCTGCGGAGCTTAAAGAAGGGGGCGGGGCTGGAGGAGGCGGAGCCAGAGGGGGCGGGGCCAGATGAGGCTGGGCCAGAGGAGGTGGAGCCAGAGGAAGCCTTCACAGAGCCCTCACCTGTGGGATAAAGAACTGTTTCCCAGCCTGCTTCTGCCTACATGAAGTCCCACGTCTGACCTGTGGTCAATAAAACTGGGAAAACATACTGTGAATTTGACCTTTGCCTCTCAGAAACCTCGAAGTGCTGCTTAGCTATACTCTCCTGTCCTCTTTAAAGTGTGGCAGTCGCTAGTGATCTTCTCTGGCCTGTGAGACGTTCTTAGTAACGACACGGAAGAGATGACTGAGTGAATAAATGTCATTTAGCATCTTTCTGCTCTCCGTGTTCTGACCCCCCCCTGTTGCCGCTGCTAATAAGAGAATATTGATGGTAAGTGTGTTTCTGTGACATTAGCTCCTCCTGTTTCTGGTAGAACACTGCTCCAGGCTGTTAGCATTTCATTTTTCCCCATGGACTGGCATCCTACCCATGGCATACTCCTGATTTATGCCATATTCTTCCTGGCATAGGCTCCAAGTAATCCTGAGTAGGATAAGTGGATGAAAGATGGATGGATGGATTTTTCCCCAACAGTTTCAGACTGGGGCCTTTGTACTTGCTGTGTAGCTGACCTACGGCCGGTAGCGTGTAGTGTGCTGGGAAAGGAGACGCGTAGTAGGAATAGCCCCTAACGGGTGGCATTTATTTCTGAGGTAATTGGGATTGTACTCAAAAAGGATATCGTGTGGGCAGGGGTGTGCCAAGGAACCCTGGGCCCTTTAACAAGGTGGCACCTTTAACAAGGTGCCAGCCCCCGCCCCCCCCCCATGAAGCCAGGCCTGGTTCCCTGCCCAATTTGCTCGATTTCCCACATGCTAGGGCCCCTGTCAAATGCTGAGCCCCCTAGCTCTGCCGGGGTGCCCTTTGGACACCACTGGCTGTGGACAGTGGGAGCGTGAAGGCTGGTTGGCCCCCGGCTTCACGGCCGCTGGCGGGGCAGTGGGGAGGCAGCACTGCTGTTTGGGCCGTCTCCTGGTCGAGGGTGAGGAAGCACAAGCGGGTCCTCCTGCCCGCGGCTCTAAGCTCTGCCAGCGGAGGCCATCCCACCCCCCTCGTTAGGGGCAACTAGCGGCCGCTGGCTGTGTCCGGCCGGCCATCCTCGTGGCTGCCGATTGCCGACTGCCTGCGCGCCCGTGGCTTCACAGTGGGCGATAACACGCTATGCCATTCACACCTATGCCCAGTGGGCGGAGCTGTAGCAGGTGCAGTGTTATGTTATGAGAGAAGTTACACATGGCGGAGCCAATCAGGAAGAGGGCTGAGATGGGGCCGCAGAGCCAGAAAGCTTGTTCACAGCACCCAAGTGAATGGGGCCACTTATCAATAATGGTCCCTATTAAACTTATACAAAAGTTAACTGGAGTCCGTGACCTATAAACCATGATATATTTCCATCACTGGCTCCCCATCTAAGGGTGTACAGCAGCCCTACGTCCTGAAATAAGCCCCACCCCCTTCCACCACCCAATCTAGGAAGAGCAGCTAGAACGTAAGTGGATTGATATATTTGCATGAAAACATTTACTATAGAGACTTTCAAGGTCTGGTGGCATGTGGGATAGATTGTTCTATAGGAATATACTAGAACAGACAAATCAGTTTGGCCCTGAGGTGGTATCACTGGTTAAAATGTGGCTTAATAAACACGTTGTCATGCCCTTTACTTAACCAGTAATATATTCCGTTTTACCCCTTCGGGCTCCTGTAACATTCGTGCTGAAGTATGTTATATTTCCAGTGATGAATGGCTGTAGCTTCCGACTCGCCAGTATCCCCGCTCCTCTCGCACGTTGGCCACCTGGTGTGGCTTAGCTTGATCTCAGAGGGGACGCTCCCTTCCTGGGGTCGCGGATCGGTGCATCGCCCGGGCTGCTTCGCATGGCTTCCACTCCAGAGCAGAGCATTGATCGCGTTTACTGCACTGCGTAAACCTTTTACAGCAGAGCAGCCTTTTTATTCCGTTTCAGTTAAAAAAAAACGGAATTATTGGTAAATTAACTAGATTTACGGCTGTAAGTCATATCAAGAGCACGGTTTTTTTTAACGCGAATGGTATTCAATCCATTCGCGTTAATTCAATGCAACGATCTGTTAGTACTTCCTCCAAAGGCTTTTAAAACTGCCATTAACCTACTCAAGTTTATCTATCGACCTGATGGGTGATTCCTGCATACCCATAGTTTCCTTATCATAATCGATGAAGACTAGTGCAATAGAAGTTTGGTGCCGTATTTGTGGTACTTACTTAGTCTACACGTTGTTATTCCCTAACGCCTGCTGAATTTTACAGATACCATCGGTACCAGACCAAACCTGCCTCCCCTGACTTTTCCCCAAACCTGCGGTTAGTCTATTTGCTGACCCAGGCGGTACTAGATGAATCCAGGGGGGCTGGGAATCTAAACGCTTCCCCAGTGCTCCTCCGTTACATAGGCAGTATGCATATGGCTAAGTGTCACAAATCGCCGCCACATTCCTGATTTCTGCTCCTCCGACTGTTAACTTGAAGCGCTGCTTATAATTTAATCCGCATCCAGAGGCAGGGATGACCGTTCCCGAGGGATATATACATGCACGGAAAATCTGGGGAGACTGTGAAAGAAAGGAATGTAGAATTACGTACCAGTGCTGCATTGTAACTTTACTCTCTGAAATGCTGGACACGACTTGCCCGTTTAGTCTAATGCGGGCGCCTCTTAACGCCAATATCACGTCGTTTTCTTTGTTACACCGTTGTCGAAACAGATATTGCACCTCACCAACAGAAGATCTCCCGGCGATATCTTAATATATATTTTTGCAAACGTGTATAAATAAAGGCTATACATTTTTTAAAGATTATCAGTCATTTGTGTGCGAATCTATCCAGACTGCTGTGCTTTTTTGTGCATGATCATTTAGAACACCTCTCAAATTGGACATGGAAGTGTTGTTTCTAGATTTTCTTGTGTTTGCTGTCAAGCAAGGGCTCCTCAGTTTGTTTAAATGCTAGAATAAAGGCATCCCGGGGAGCATTAGCCGGGGCGCCCTGTTTAATAATGCATGCTTTCGGCGCTGGGGACGTGCCGCCGGAGCGCTGATGTCAGAGGCTCTGTTGCAGCATTTCGCGGTGCGGGCTGTCGGAGCGCCAGCTTTGCTCTCAGCGCCTTCTCCGCCTCACACATGCGATCCTGCCGGCCAAGATGCTCTCCATCGTTAAGCAATACTCCTTATTAATCCTGGTCCTTTCTTTTTTGGCCGTGCCCGGTCATTTAAGGAGGATATTTAGATGTCCTTCCACATGTACTTGCTCCAAGGAGTCTATAATTTGCGTCGGCTCTTCGTATATTCCGCGGATTATCCCAAATGATATAAATTCACTGTAAGTATTCAGGTATTGCTACATCATTGTGTTTTTCTGTCTTAAATACGTGCCATTGAACTGAATTCGGCAACGGTAGCAAAATGCCTATTTAAATTGTTCCAGTTTTGACGGATGTCCTTTCTGTGCGGTTTTGTGTGTAATAAGGGGGCATAGGAATGCATGACATAGGTATGTACCGGCTGCATTTCCCTGTACAGAGCAGTTAAAAGTCTTTTACAATGCTTACGCGGACTAACGTGGAATACTTAACCCAGCATTGTTTATTTAATTTGACGTTCTGCGTTTAATGTTTTATGGGAACGTTTGGGTGATTGTGGTTTAATATCGGTCTGTTTTCCAGGAGCATCGTTAATGGAACCTTCTCTGAAATTAAGGAGGCTATGTTCTCCCATATGCCGTCTTTACAGCTGCTGTGAGTGCACGTTTAATGTCCGGGACCTGCCGCCTGGGACACGTTATCGATCATATTTCCATGCAGAATGGGCAATAGGGTTTTAATATAGTTTATTCTTCGGCTGATTTGTGCCAGCGCTACGTGATGCAAGACTTGTTAAGTGAAAGTTCATCTAACGCTTGAGGTGACTGCGAGAATAGAAACAGTTTATGGCACCAAACGATAATAGATAGGTCTATAATTAGTTAAAGTTAAAAAAGAAATCAATCAGCGACGGAAACCATCACTCTAGAGATGAATCCTTAAACAGCAAATTGTAATAGTGGGCTAACCCAGTGGGAAAAATCGTTGAAGAGTGTTCCTTCAGTCTTATTTGAATTATTTTCTTAGTGACCGTCCTGTTTAGCTGCCATAGCACCTGAGACATCCAGTAAGAGAATGTCCTTCCAGTAATCCAAAGCCTTCTATGGATGGTGGAAAGCTATGCAGGCCCACTGACAACTGATACACCGTATGTGGCCAGCGGTGGAGGATGAGAGGGGGCTGGGGAAACTGTTGTGTGATGTCCCTCAAATTATTCTGTCGCTATGCACCATGATTATGGAAGATCATGTAGGTGACAGATTCTCAAGAGTCTCCACTTACAACAGACTCCGATGGTTTCTGTGCTGATTATCCTGTCAGTGTGGGGAGACTGCATCCCCGATCCACCCCACGGAAGGCAGCCTCACTCTTCCGTATTTTCTCAAACACATTGCCTCGGGCAAATTTTACGGCCTTCCAGCCATTTACATGCTGCAGAGACAGAAGGAGACTAGTCACAAGCCAAATGAGCATCCCTGGAAAGGATCACTGACATTGCCACACTGTGCCACACCTTCTGCAGAGGGGAGACCTTGCTTTTAGTTAAACTAAAGAGCAAAATATATGTATAATCAGGTTAACGGTCTGTCCGCGTTTTACTCATTTTTAGTCCTTGAGCTTTGAACTGGTACTCAGACTGACATTATTCTTTTCAAAATATGTAGATTCCCAAATCCATGATCATTTAAAGATGTTGTATGATACTGGTGAGTTTAATACAACTTACAGAATAATCAAATTCATGTACAGCTTTCTAGAAAGTATGAAATATTATTCCAAATATGAGGCCAGTTTTATTTGGATTATTACAAATGTGATTTTTAAGTGACTTTTCTTTCTTTAGGCTTCTGAATTCCAATTCATTCACCACCATAAAGGATGACGCATTCTCCGGCCTTCCACATCTGGAATATCTGTGAGTTCTGTGTGATTATCATGCGCTTAGCAGGAACACACTGAGCGAGCGCAGCGTCTTGTTAAGTTGACCGTGAAATAGGTGGCGAGTTGAGCTGGCCAAGGTTTTTTTTTTGGGGGGGGGGGTTTACCGCGCCCCCTGCTGGCAAGACCACTACATTTTTACAAAGAAAGTATGTACGGCTGAACAAGGAGATGCACTTTGATTCTTTTAGTTCAGCGTTAGATGACCGAACATCCTTTTGACCATGCACGCAGAATCAGCTTATTGGTCTTCTCTCATTTGCAGTGCTTCCTATATAAGGATGCTGTCACGTATGCCAAACATAACAATATATAATTATTATTATATTATATAATGTATAATTATTATATGGTGCAGTGAGAACATCTCCAAAAAGTAATTGGAAATCCATGTTAGTATTATTATTATTATTATTATTGTTATTATTATTATTATTGTTGTTTTTATTATTATGATTATGATTATTATTATTTTGGTAACCACTTGTTTATATATATATATATATATATATATATATAAACACACACATAGATAGATAGACAAATATATTTTTTCCAAAAAAATGCAGCTCCATGCTAGCAGTTCTGAAACCTCGTAAGCCCGTCTCACATTGCTGCTGTTTCAGCCTGCTTACCATGTCTGGTCTTTGTTCAGGTTCATAGAGAATAATAAGATTGAAACGACGTCGAGGTATGCTTTAAGAGGCCTTCGCGATTTGACCCACCTGTAAGTCATGACCTTCCTTGTTATTACCCAACCCCTTGCCATGTTCTACAGCAGCGTTTCCCAACCCAGTCCTCGTGGAGCTGGAAGGGATCAAAAATGTGGACCCTCTGTGGGTCCCTGAGGGCTGGATTGGGAAACACCATTCTGCAGGTGGCGATGTTTGGATTAGAGAGTGCGTTGGTTTCTTTTGCAGGTCACTGGCAAACAACAACATCAAGTTTTTGCCAAGGGACCTCTTTGCTGATCTGGACTCTCTGATTGAACTGTAAGCTGGCAGCTGATTATTGTGCTGTGTTTTGAGATATTTCATACAGCATGCAATTCTGCCTTTTTTGTATCTCAGGGTGGTAATGATATGGTTAAACAAAGACTTAGAAGACCTTTGAACACGTGTTTTATGAAACCAAGTTTATGAACATGTGACTTTGAAATTGAATGAAGGTTTTGGTGCCCTGAAAATGAATTGTCCAGGTTTTATCTGCATGAGTTTCCATGTGAGTCTCCCTGTCGCTCCTTTCCAGCGATCTGCGCGGTAATGCCTTCGAGTGCGACTGCAGAGCGAAGTGGTTAATGAGCTGGCTGAGGAGCACCAATGCTACCGTGTCCGAGGTCCTGTGCGAGGGCCCTGACGAGATGAAGGGCAGGCGGCTGAACGACCTGGTCAGCCTGCGCGATGACTGCATCTCCACGGGTGACTCCTGTCGGCCGTGACCCTCTTCCAGGGACTGGGCCCGTTCCTGTTCATTAACCAGCTGATTGCAAGGGCTCTGGTGGGGCCCCAAGAGTTCTGAGGGTCAATCACAGCACCCCAAGCACTGAGGCCTAGCTGGAAGAAAATTTTCCATTCAAAAGGCTGCCTGCCACAGAAGATGCCATTTGTTTCCTTCTTTAGGGGAAACTGGTGACAATTGTTGAACAGGGTTAGCTGTTGAACAGACTTTTAACACCCTTAAAAAAACACCAGATAAAAGATGTGAAATTGTTCATGCACAATAACTACCTGTTACATTTAATGCCCAAAGGCGTTATTTTCTCTTTTTTTAACTGTATTAAAAGTACATTCAACAACTACTATTTTCACGATCACAGAAGAAGCCTTTTACACTTTCTGAGAATGCCTGCTGAGAAGCCGTAGGCCTAAGATGCCGCTGTTCTCCCTTCCTCTAGATTTTATCCTCCATCAGTCAGTGGCGACGGAGTCTCTGTCAGTGGATACCTTCTTGTACAAGAACGGGGTCTACGTGGCCATCGCCGCCCCCAATGTGGAAAGCTGCATGATTATGGAATGGGACCATATCGAGATGAACTTCAGGAGCTACGACAACATCACTGGTGGGCTTGATGTCTCTGTGCCATCCATACCCGCTCACCTAAGCGTACAGCTTGGCAGATACACTTGCCCATGGGGACGTTCATAGACGTCTGTCCCCTCATGTTCATCTCCTTAATCTTACCTACACTCGGGTTTACGTTGAGTGAGTAAAAATGAACCCCTCTGCCCATGATGTTGAAAGGCTGTTAAATTATAGAACTTATGAGGCAGTGTTTAGCCTGGAGTTGACATCCTGACTATGCCGAGTTTGATGTGTCCTTGCGTCCAAAAGGGAGAGGTTTGTGACTCACTTCTTTAACCAATAACAGTCTTCATTATATGACATTACTGCATTGGTCCATTTTTTCTCATTTTCAAAAACAAGGCTTCTAGTCATCCAGTCATTAGGCCAGGGGCGGTGTGTAACTTAGCCAGCTAAGCCTCTGTGCTTCTGGTCATAAGGTTGCTGATTCACGCCCCATTGTTGTTGTTGTTGTTATTATTATTACTGTTATTCTTTTATTATTATTTTTACTATTATCATCATGAAATCAAGACACACCCTTACATTGTTCCGAACAGCCTTTGCAGGTGAGCATATATGTTCGGTCAATGTCTATCTGTGACATGTCCCTTAAAAAAAGGCATACACAATAAAACATGTACTTTAGTGCTTAACAGGAAGCACTGGTTTTAAGTAATGTGGTGATGTCATACGAGGAAGACTGTGATTGGTTAAAGAAGTGAAACGCAAGCCCCTCCCAGGGGACACATCAAAGGCCAGGGACACATCAAACTCAGCAAAAACAGGACGTGTGGGTTGATGTGGCAGCCTTGACACCCATAGAATCCACATGACAGCACATTTCCATATGTAACAATGCTATTTCGGTATAGTACTTTGCTGTAGTGTACATGGACAGCTTGCCATGAGTCCTATTTAACATCTGTGCCTTCGGAAGCTCTGGCCTCGTAGCTCTAAAAGAAGAAAACTATGCACCGTGGCTTATCTGTTGAATCGTGAACAGTAGTGCTTTTTCACTGTCACGGTTATAGCCTGTTGTGTGATCACACTTTCTCTTTCTCAGTTTCTTTCTTTTACATGAACAGCCACCATTTAACAGTATGCTTGCAATGTACTAATCAGGGATGATCCAGCTATGGAACCCCAAGGTTTATTTTCGCGATCCAACACCAAAATCCAAAACAATGGCAACACACACAAGAGGGCAGACTAGGACAAAGCAGACAAAGAAACTAATCCAGTTCGTAGCAAAACGAAAAAAAGTAATTGAGAACACAGACAGTGGAGCGTATACTAGACTTGGGCAACATAGCAGACAGTGCAAAACCACTAAGGGTAAAACCAATAGCTTAGGTGAAAGTCATACATAAGAACAACAAATGTTTAGTGAGGTGTGGACACATAATACCTTACAAGGGAGATGACCACAAATAAGGTCCTAATTTACTCAATTTATAATGAGTACAGGAACCACAGGAGTTCAGTAAAGTAGGACAGCCAGACTGGGCATAACGTGTGAACTTCTCTCACATGACAACCAGGAAAGGTTTTAATCAATCGCTTGGTTTTTCTGACATGTCAATTTCTGTTGCATAGTCGTTATAGTTAAACTCAATTTCAGTTTTCAAGAGCTGTTTTCAGTGTTATGCATTCAGCCCTTGAAATCTGCAGAACCAAAGTTCCAACCTTCTTGTTACAGATGACACAGTTCTGTTTTGTCATTTAGGCCAATCAATCGTTGGGTGCAAGTCCATCATCATTAACAATCAGGTCTTCGTCATTGTGGCCCAGCTTTTCGGTGGGTCTCACATCTACAAGTTTGATGAAGACCAGAGCAAGTTCACCAAGTTTCAAGACATCGAGGTGTCCCGGATCTCCAAACCCAATGACATTGAGACTTTTCAGATTGGCAGTGACTGGTTCTTTGTGATTGCAGACAGTTCCAAGGCCGGCCTCTCCACTCTCTACAAGTGGAATGACAAGGGATTTTATTCCAGTCAGTCCCTTCATGAGTGGTTCCGGGACACAGATGCTGAATTTATCGATCTGGATGGGAAAGCCCACCTAATCCTTGCCAGCCGTTCCCAAGTCCCTGTCATCTACCAGTGGAGCAGGAGTGCTCAGAAGTTTGCTCTACATGGTGAGATTCCCAACATGGAGGATGTGGTGGCTGTCAAATCTTTCCGGATCAAGGAGGAGCTCTACTTGGCTATGACACGCTACATAGGTGACTCGAAAGTCCTCAGGTGGACCAATAAGCAGTTCACAGAGGTACAGGCCCTGCCATCACGTGGATCCATGATCATGCAACCCTTCTCCTTCAAAGACAGGCATTACCTGGCCCTGGGTAGCGATTATACCTTCTCACAGATATACCTGTGGGATATGGAGAAGAAGATCTTTGAGAGGTTCAAGGAAGTGTACATCCAAGCACCACGTTCCTTCACTGTGGTGTCCACAGACCGTCGGGATTTCCTCTTCTCTTCTAGCTTCAAAGGCAACACCCAGATCTTTGAGCACATCATCATTGATTTGAGTTTGTGAGCCCTGCTGAGGACAGAAGTCTCCATCTAATTCCACCATAATACTGAGGGATTGAAAGTGAGATGTGGCATTTATCAGGTATTCATTTGCACTGTATGTTTCATGCATTTGTATAGAGGTTTTAATGAAATTAGTGTCTCCTTTGCTGTGTTTTGACTATTTGATACGCACAACAACTTCACGTTATACTTCATGTAAAGGAATTACATTACAGATTGCCACACAAAGCCTTTATTCATTGTCCTAACCAGTCACTTGAGGAAAGTAGTGTTTTCGTAATGAGACTCAAACTGCCAGTTTCCATGGTTACAGTAGATGCCTTATTTGTAAAAGGGATGCGTGTCCTCCCTGTTAGTGTCTTCATCTTTGGTTGTGATCAGGAATTCTCCCTCCTGGAGTGTCACTGTAAGAAGGATGGGGCCCCTCTGAGCACAAACTATTACTGACAAAGCCCACAGTTTGATGTACTGCTTACACAAAAGGTTCCATTTTATTGCAGCTTTGTTGTAGGCCATGCCATCTACGAAGGTTTCGTAAATCATCTTGTGAGTTGTGTCTAAGGCTGCCTATGCTAAAGCTATTGCATTCATTCCAGGTCTGCATGATCCGATGGAAAGAATACTGGGGTACACTTTACTTGCGGGAGTACAAATAACTTAGTTACTCAGTCAGCAAATCTTGAGCAGATATCGTCCCTGTATGAAATACGTGAACCATCATGACTGATTAACGATGAACGAAGGTCAGATCAGTGCATAACTAACAACTATCCATTTTCTGAAACTGCTTATCCTTCTGGGTCGTGGGGGTTCCAGAGCCTATGGGCAAGAGGCAGAGAACAACCCAGGATGGGGGGGGGGCGGGCAGCCCATCGCAGGGCACATTCACACATGCTCACCTACACTATTGGCAATTTGGCAACTCCAATTAAACTCAGCTTGTTTTTGGACTGTGTGGAGAAACCAGAGTACCTGGAGGAAACCCCACAATGACATAGGGAGAACATGCAAACTCCACACAAGAAGCCACAGTGGAGACTCAAACTCAGGTCCCAGAGGTATGAGGCAACAGTACTAACCACTGCACCACCATGCCACCCCCTAACTTTAAACTAGTTTCTGGATAATTAATGCATAATGTAAGAGTGTACTACTACATTATTTGTGGCCCCTCAAGTAAGATGTTACCAAATACTGTATATATACTGTCTGCCTATCGAGAGTGCCAGCCAGATAATTGGGAGACAGCTGGCATCCTATCTGGAAGCAATTAATTCACCTTGAAACTGAAAGCATTTATTGGATGTAAGTCTAGTTATAAGGACTGTGATGTACAGACATAGTTTCAAAGGAACCCTCATAGATACACCGCCCATCCGTTCTGAACATGATTCTTCTACCTGCTGTCTCTTCTCCACACCCCTGGGGTCTGCTTAACAAGGAGTTACAGAGATCAGGATAATTCAGTCATTGAAGAGTTTTGTTCCAACAGATGACCTTGTACATTACTAATGTCCTTTGTCAGTTCATCGCTACAAATGTATTATTATGTTTGCTATTGTAAGTCAAAGCTGTACCTCTCATAAAAGCAGCGGTATGCTTTGACCGAAATTATCTGAAGTGGCTTTTTACATGTAGACCAAAGCCGATTTGGTCTCTGAAATGTAATTACAGCCTGAGTACAGTACTACGGCACTCAGGAGGTGAATGGACCAGGCTTACGTGGTTGGCTAGAAGCCTTCTCAGCCCAAAACAAGACAGATTATTGTTTTACTGTAATTATTTATACAGGTAAATATGGTACCTTAAAAAATTAAGGTCAAATGTCCAAAAGAGGAAGAATGTGAGCCTTCAGTCCTTACAAATCGGTGTCTTTAATAAATTACTGAGCCCTCTGGGCTCTCATTTTTTAAAAACAATGTGATGATAAACTGCCAGTGTGGATCTGCAGACAGCGAACCACCTTTTCTACTCAACACATCTCATAGTTCGCCATGTGTCACAGAACAGAATTGGAGTAAAACTCTGGTGTAAATACTCAGAGAGTGACAAGGTTTCAGAACTTTCCTAATATTTGACAAAATGCTCAGGCCTATGTCATCTCCAGCATTTAAGAATGAAGGGTTTGAAAATTGTCCTGGAAAAGGGGATGTTTTTTTTCAGATTATAAGTTAATATTTTATCAGAAAATAACCACCATAAGTGATTTAATTTATAAAGTACTCGGGTGCCATGTGATATTTAAAAAAAAACAGTCATCATTTGACATCCTTTGTCCTGATATGTAAAGACTTCTGTTTCTCTGTCTCTTCTAACATCGGTTTCTATATGTCTTGCCACTTGGCATGCTTTCCACTGACGTTTGCAAACAACCCAGAATACAGTGCAGCTTATAGGAGCATGTCCCTTAAGACTGAATGTGCAAGACATTCAAGTTTGTAAGTTCTACTTTAAACCCTAAAATAATCTGTATTAAATCTCTTACCCATCTTACTCACACTGCAGTTCTCTGGTATTATAACTTGTGGTACCAATTAATTAAATATGCAAGTTATTTGATGTGTACATTGTTTTATATCATTATAGAAATATGATTTATGCTTATGAATATTATCCTTGAAAACTAACTTAATATTATTTAGTCCAAATAAAAATGCTTACGTTTAATGACTGTCCTCTGGAATCTTCCCCCTACACTGTGCTTGTGTTCTTTCTAAACTCATGAGTAAATATTATTTTAAAAATGTTAAGCCAGATGTCTGAAGACCTCTTAGTCTGGCTCCATGGTGTACATACATGTGTTGTTTACGTAATAAACTAACATTAACAGTGGTGTTTTGGTTGTCAAATTTGTCAAATTTGTAACCTATTCCATTAGATTACTCAATGTGAGTAACGAATTCTTAATGCTTTGGATTACTTCAACATTTTTTTACGTTTAGTGGTAGTGGTATGAATGTGGCAATCACACTCTACTTACATAAAAAGAGAATTCAGTTATTTTGTTCTACTGTAGCAACTGGTTGAACGTATTAAAGTATCACTCCAGATGCGTAAAAGTTGGTGGAACCCTGGTGATGGTTCCATTACACTTACACATTCTAAATAATTGCGCATCATAAGTGTACATGACAAGTCCACCGGCCACAACTATTTAACGTGTCCAGTTTATCGTTCAGTGGAAGCACTACCATAAAGCACCATCATAAAACCAATTTGCTAGCAATTTCAATAGCACGTCCGGAAAGAAAATTTAAAAGATCCAATATTCATAAATGTGCTTGCATGAATATGCTTGTGCAAAAAACAGTCCACGCAAGAAAAAGTTCCATGTCTTCTGCAGTCAGAAGGGCGTCGTTGTCATGTGACAAGGATCCAATCATAGAAGCTTGTTCGGAAACGTTACATTATAGTCGGGATTGCGGACCAGTGTTTCCAACTTAGCAATTTTGTTGCTAGATTTAGCAACTTTCCATACTACCCTAGCAACTTTTTTTTCAAAAAGCACCTAGCAACAAATTTAGCAATTTTTAACATTCATTTGGCTACT
>JAODKL010000017.1:8375399-8388626 GCA_026780765.1 Petrocephalus schoutedeni
GCTTGAAATCCACCCAGTGATTGTTTTAGCCAATCAGAACAATGCTTTGAAACCGCCCACTGTAATACACTTCCAGCACTTGAAATCCGCCCACTCGCGTCAGTGTTCTGCAGAGACTAGTACTTGACGCGCGGACATTTCTCGGGCTGTGATTAGTCCGCAGCTTTGGTTTCGGTGTCAATCAAGTGTTCAGCGACTCAGCGTTGTCCTTACCGCCCCTCGCACGGTACCTGAATCCTGCTGCGAGCGGATGCCCCCCTGGCAGGAAAGGACAGGAGGACTACCCCCACCAAAATAAACACACAAGAACTATACAATGCAACATCCAGCCGCAAGACTACGTATTAACTTTGGCGATAGATACATCTCATCAGAAATATTTCGGCAATTTTCCACAAAGTTCTACTTAGTAAAGAGATGAGCTTATATTATATGTCCCTGCATACAGCCCATGGTTGCGTGCCCAGCTGCCTTTTAAGGCAGCCTTTAAATCCGGTTTCCGTCCCCCTACATCCTCACCCCGCCCTTGTTCAACAGCTTGCGGAGGAGGAGGGGACTCGATACTTACTGGCGACCAGGCGGCCACGCTTCCCCCTTCGCGGTGCAGGGTCACTCACGTCCCAGCACGCAGAGACGCTCCGAAAAGGATGAATCCGGCGAAGAGGAGCGAGAGTGACTGGCAGGGTTTGGTGAGTGAGGTGAGTGTGACAGTGTGACAATGTTACCGTGTGACAGAGTGACGGCGGGGGCGACGCCGCTGTCCGGGCGCGCTGACAGCTGTTAGGGGACATGGGCGAGCTGATAAGGGCTTTAAAGGGTGATTAAACGCAAAAAAAATTGCTTCAAATAAAATAAAAAAAAACGTTATCGTTGTTTTCAAATGCATAGATCTCACGTAGGTTTCTCTTTTTCTCAGTAAGCACATTGTGTATGTCTTAGTTATGACACGCGCAAGAAATAACTACCGATGGAATGGCACCTAGAAAACGCTTAAAACGAAACTCACTTTTCGCATTTTGTTCAACACGGCTGTTGTTATAAATGAAATATGCATCGAGCCTTTTATTCGAATTAGTGTTGTATGAGTGTTTTTTTAAACTAATGATAAACTGCAGTTGTTCAAAAACAGCTGTTAGCTGTGATGCTGGATTTTTTTTAATATGAGCATAACTTGGAATTTACTGGGTTGAAAATATAAGGCCACATAGGGTGACCATCTAATCCATATCAGAATGGACACTTTGAGCTAGGGCAGGATTTGTAAACTACCATTTCAATCCAAAGGACCTGGATTATATTTAGGCGCTGAGTTCTTCCTGTGTGCTGATTGGTCAGTCTCCTATAATCATGCCTGTGTTACTAAAGTGGATGTGAAATAGCTGGATGAGTCCTTCAATCTAAGAAACAAACCAGTCAAAGCACAGGAAGACATGAACTATTCAGGCAAGCACAATAGCCTTTAAGCTTTAAAGTAGTTTGTAAAACCTGAAGTAGCTCAACGTGTCCGTTGTGACATGTCTTAGGCCACAGCCACAGCTTTTAATGAACAGACAGTGAGGGCAAGTTAAGCTAGGAAGTTGTGTGTGTGGCTTTGCACATTTGGTTCATAATAATCAGTTGTAATTTCCTTTGTGCAATTTAGCATGTCTCTCCTGTCACTGAGCTGGTAGAGGACAAGAAGTCCAGTCTTATCTCTTTTCTTTAACTAGCCCCTGCCAACTCTTATTTATTTTGGCAGACAGCACAGACCAGTATGTGTGTACTGTATCTGTATGAGTGTGGACAAATTAATCAGAAAATCAACCTGCAGTGGCACTAACTCTGGAATAAACAGATGATTTTTTAAAACTGCTAAAATTATTTTCTTGGTACCAGATTACATATCCAAACGAGTACTGTTGGGATGGGATTTCGTGCATTAAACCTCATTGGGCTGGAGGTCTTCTTTGGACCCGAAAACAGAAATTTGAGTGTATGTGTGCTTTGTTTATCTTGTAAACATGGCTTTTGGAGGGTCATCACATCTTACAATTGACAACTCCGTCAATGTTTACACTGGTGCTGGTTAAAGATTACTTTTGTGTAAAAACTAGGTGCTGTAGCTGTGCACATTTATTTGTTTCTCTGTGGAATAACAGCAAAAATAGTGGATTTCACCCATGAGAAGTATATTTTCAACCACCAACCGATAACCACCTGCAGACACATTTCACCTCAAAGTGCACTTAAAGTAGGGTGACCAGATAATCCGTGTCATCCCCGTGGTTTGGGCTACTTCAGGTTTTACAAACTACTTTAAACCCGAATGGCTCCTGTGCTCGGCTAAATAGTTCAGTTCTTCTTGCCCTTTGACTGGTTTGTTTCCTTGACTGAAAGACTCATCCAGCCGTTTCGCATTAAAATCCACGTCCTTTTGATTGAAATGGTAGTTTGCAAATCATGTCCTAGCTCAAAGTGTCCGGGATGACACGGATTATCTGGTCACCCTACTTAAAGGGAACGGCTGCTTCTTTTGTTCTCGCAGTTGGTACTCGGCTGCGGTTTGTGGATGTTGTACTTTACTCCGGGTTAGGGCTTTCTAATAAGGAATGAGATGTGTTCGTTCAGACCAGCGCTCTCTTGTCCCATTCGTCATGCTCAGAAAGACGTGATTAACGAGCCGGTTCTCGTATTAAACCGCGGGCTGGGCGGCAAGGCTAAGAATAAAGTGAAGCCACGCCGTAGGAGGTCTTGCTTCTCGCTCGAACCCTCGGCTGTGGAGAGCAGCAGCCTGTCCGCGGCGAGGCTCCTTTGCGCTCGCTTTGCCTCCTCCGACTCCTAATCCGCCCAGATGGATGGATGGATGGATGTGAGCGGCAGGCGCACTGCGAGCACCGTACCGCGGTTTGTGCTTCTCTGCGGATAGGTGTGCTGAGACCGGCTGGTGCGGCGCCCACGTTCTCTGCCACTCCTTCAAATTTACTGACAGGGGGCGCTTTATCGTTAAACGCTCCGCGCGTTTCAATGTCACGGCTCGCTAAAGACTGTAATGCGGAGTTACCGCCCCCTCCTGGTTTCTCCCGCATCGTCTGCCTGTAAAGCCGCATACCTTTTTTAAACGTCAAGGTACTCATCCATGACTTGTCCGACGCGCTCTCTCTCTCTCTATCCCTTCTCTGTTACCCGAGGGCGTGTTTATGGCTGTGAGCTAATGCTTGAGTTAACGGAGGCTAATTCTTCAGTGCCAGGTCCAGTGAGGCGGCGGAAATGTCGAGCCCAGGTGGGAGAAAAGGCTGCATATGCGCTCGGCAGAGGACATATCTGCAGCTTTGAATAATAAAATTTCACTGCGTGGATGGCCAGCAGGCGCTTATCAGTTCGACTTCCCTGAATAATGTATGATAAAAACTCCTCTCCTGCTGCTAGTCAAACTGCACAGAGATTATGTGCTCAAATGAATATCCCACACCCCTGTTACATCATTTAGTTCATTTCAGTTCTCCTTCGGAGCATCTTAAAATGCTTTTTTTTCTTTGCTCCTGATTTCTGCCTGCGTCTCCCGGCTTATGACCATTTGCTTCCCCCCCCCCAGTTCCTGGTTTGCAAGCGCAAACTAGACAGCAAGAAGGAAGGCCTGCTGATCCTGTCCAAGGAGCTGGACTGCTGCCAGCAGGAGCGGGACCAGTACAAGCTGATGGCCAGCCAGCTGCGGGAGCGCCACCAGAGCCTGAAGGAGAAGTACCGGGAGCTAATCGTGAGGCCCGGCCGCTCGATACGCGCGATACGCGGGCGCCCGGCAGGAGACGGGGCTTAGGGAAGGGGGGCTGATCCTTTACTGAGCCGTCTGATTTTAATAAAAGTGAACGAGAACATACTATTTAAACTAATTACTGTATATTTATTGGGGGGGGGGGCTAAAACGCCCCTGGTCGTCATTATTATTATCATTATATGACAAATGTATCATTGCCATAATTTTTTATAGCTTTCTGTGAAATAAGCCACAATTCTTTGCTGCTCACTGGTACTATATGAAGCAGATGGATAGAGCTGGTCACTTATTCTGTGAGTGTTGCAGGCGGGGTGAGCTGACCATGTATCCCAACATGCTTTGCAGGACGGTGACCCCACTTTGCCACCGGAAAAACGGAAGCAGGTACCGGAGGAGCCCGCAGACACGGCCGGGTTGTTCTGGTCGGGGAGCCCTTCTTGTGTATTTAAGTACACAGGTGCACGTTTGTCCAGTCTCGGGTCACGGTCACATCCCGACCCGGGAATGTGTGCGCCGAGGGGACACCGGATAGTGCGGTAACACAGATCGATGGTGTGAATGACGTATGTGCGAAATGTTTACTGCGCGTGCGCAAAACAGCTTGGGCGCACATGTCGGCAGGTAGCGGTATTCGGCAGGACACCTGCCTACGGCAGTATAGCACGGGCCGCTGGGAATTTCGCGGCCGGAGACATGAGTCATCGCGCCGTAAACCGTGCAGAAAAATCGACTGCGTGATCGCTGCTCCGGCCGCATATTTATTAACGGAAGCAGCGTCTACGTGTGCGTGGCAGCAGTCGTACATCAACATTACGGCGATTCCGGGGCTAACGCGTGATTAACGCCGGCTGTGTGGCGCGGCGCCTTCACTCAGCATCTCAGCCAGGTGTAATTAAGAGCTCAGCTGTAGCCTGCACTTCCTCATATGTACATAGTGGGTGCTATTGCTTTGCGGGGGTTAAAGAAAACACCAGGGGCTGTTACAGGCTTGATGGAGACCAGTATTATTATAGCCATTTTGTAAAGGTCCCCCCTCCCCTTCTCCGCACCCCTCCCCCTGCAGGTGAACTTAGCCCAGCTGCTAAGAGACTCCCGTGAGCGCAACAGCCAGCTGTCTCAGGAGGTGGAGGAGCTGAATCAGCGGCTGTTGGAGGCCCGGGGAGACAACAAAGTACGGCATCCGTCTCTGCCTCCGAACTCAGACATTCGCGAATATGGAAGCACGCGCACTTTCACGTCTGCCTACACAGTAATATACGTATATAACACAAGTAAATGTGTTCAGACTCCCTGCTCCAGGTCACAATTCGAGCTGCATTTTGACTACGTTGCAAGGTATTTATTGTACAGTGTGTGCTCCCAGGTAACAAAGCATTACAATAGTCTAGCCTACTATATACAAAGGCATGTATCAATTTCTCAGTGTGTTGAACATTGTGGAATCGTCGCAATTTGGCGATGCTGCGTAGCTGTAGGACGCACGCCGTCGAGATGGCATCCACATGCAATTTAAATGAGAGGTTTGTATCCAATTTTATACCTAGATTACGGGCCGAGCTGCTGAGGGAAAAGTCCAAGCCTCTAGAGTGGAGTGCACAGGTTATAGCGTTCCTATCCACAGGTTTGCCTCCAAACAGCAGAACCTCGGTTTTCTGAGCATTTAGTGATAAAAAGTCTTCAGTCATCCTAATCGTTACTTCGTTGAAGCAATAGGCTAATGTGACAATAGATAGTGTCATTAGATGTAGCTGAAATGTATATTTGGCTGTCATCAGCATAGGAATGATAATTAACATTATGTTTTCTCATGATGTTACCTAACGTCAGCATGTAGAGAGAAAACAGTAATTGGGCCAAGAACGGATCCCTGTGGTACTCCACATTTAACTGGTGACATAGACGATGGAGTACAATTATTCAGCACTTGTACACATTGATAACGATTAGTCAAATGTGATTTAAACCACTCCAATACCATTCCACACAGCCCAACCTCAAATTTAAGTCTGTGTAATAGGGTAGAATGGTCGACCGTATCAAAGGCTGCACTAAGGCCCAAGAGCAGTAGCACAGTCACACTGTCAGCATCAGTTGCCATTGATGTGTCATTTATGACTTTAGTTAAGGCAGTTTCAGTACCGTGTCCTGGGCGAAAGCCTGACTGGAATCTATCCTGTATGTTATGCCTCTCCAAGTATAACTGAAGTTAGGCAGCGACTATCTTCTCTAGAACTTTTGACAAGAATGGTACATTGGAGACATTGGATGAAAAGTCCACTACCAATATTATTCCGTAGCACAGGTCCAGCCTTAATGGGGGCGACTACTGTTGGTTTCTGCAGCGGGCACAACGGACACTCACAAGCGCAAAAGCAAGTGCCTAAAGCACTTTTGGACAGTATGTTATGTCTTGGTGAGCTTCTGTTTGTAGTTTTGTTTTTCAAATATCACACACTTATAAGGTAAACTTTTATTATGTGTAGTATTTTTGTAATTTTTTCGCTCCTGCATGTATAACTTTAGAACCGGACGTCACAGACAAAATATGCCTTCAGTTTTGACCTCAGCACACTGGATTTAGTGTAGGACACGTGTATTAGACAAAGTAGCAGGCAGAAATTATTTTCTTGTGATTCAGTGTAATCACTAATACACACTGATACCCATAACACTTAGTCGTACTCACTAAGTGGGAGCCGTACCTTGCGTTGACATTGAGCTTTAACCACAGCTTCTGAGGATGACCATCGCCCGGCAGAGGCTGGGGGACGAGGAGGTGGGGGCGCGATATGTCCCCCCACACGAGCGAGAGGGCCTCGTCCGCCAGCTGGAGGAGGCGGGGCTACAGGTAAGGGCTGTGGCGCTTTGTCTGCAGTTTATACCCAGTACACTTTTTTATTTCTGTTTAGTAAATAAATAAATGTATTCTTGTTTGATATTACCATCCTTGTGGTATGTAAAATGTATTTTAGAGCAGTGTCTCCCAGTCCAGTCCTCGGGGACCCACAGACGGTACACATTTTTACTCCCTCCCAGTTCCAAGTAGGGACATTTACATGTACAGCATTTGGCAGACACTCTTAGCCAGAGCGACTTACAGAAGTGCATAAAGACTCCATTAATGAATACTCTCTGATACTGGTTCAATAGAACCCAGGCTAAGAATAATGTCTGTCTAAAACCCTGTTGGGGAAATGCAGGTTTTTTTCTTTAAGAGTGTAATACCAGAAGTGCTATTCCAAATACTTCTGAAAGAGGTAGGTCTTTAATTGTTGTTTGAAGGCACCCAGTGACTCAGCTGTTCAGACATCTAGGAGGAGTTCATTCCACCACATAGGTGCCAAAACAGAGAAGAGCCTAGATGCATGTCTTCCTTGTGCCTTGAGAGATGGTCCCACAATCTCACAAGGTGAACAGAAATGTGGACTGTATGGCAGGGAACTTGGAAGAAGCAAAACCATGGACTGAGTGTGGGTCCCCAAGGATTGGACTGGGGAACTCTGCTTAGAGGTACTGATCAGTCACAGCTCAGTTTTAATCATTTGTATAAATTTCTGAAATATTCATGTGAGGAAGGAGAAATGGTACCAAATTCAATCTGAGGCCTGTAGTTGGAAACAGTCCTCTGGTCTGGCAGGAGCGTTGGGCGCTGCTGTCACCGCGGTTACAAATCCCCGATGCTTCGTAATGGCACCTTTTCTTTGGAAATTCTGCCCAATGTATTTTAAAATGATGGTGACCTCCGTAGTGATGAGCCCCTGCTGCTGGGCCTTAATTAATTTCCCTGAATAAATGTCACCTGACCGCAGTATGTGAGCGGTCAAAAGTTTGACCTAAAGGTCGCCAAAGGTCTGTTTTTCTAAGATGTTTTTTGTGTTGACCTGGCTCGGTTCAGTCAAAAACACAAAATTATGCAAATATTAGCCGTATGAAGTGTGAGCTGGGGAATGTTTTGCAGCACCGGCCGTGATCTCTGCTGCAGGTGAGGGAGGCATTCTGAATTCTCTTTCCTCCCAGTCATCCTCCTCCTCTTCTCTTCCTCGGTGCATAGAACCAGGAGTTGGAGCGGAACCTGCGAGAGGTGACGGATGAGCTGCAGGATGCGCGGACGGAGCGGGCGGCACTGCAGGAGAAGGCCGAACGGCTTAATCGCGAGCTGGCCCGCGTGCTGGGGGGCCACGAGGACCGCCTCGTTGACCTGGATGCTCTCTGCTTGGAGAACAGGTGAGCAACTGCATGGCGTGTGCACCGTGGGAAATGCATGCAGAGCTGGTGGAGAACCGGGCGTGTGCACCGTGGGAAATGCAGGGAGAGCTGGTGGAGAACCGGGCGTGTGCACCGTGGGAAATGCATGGAGAGCTGGTGGAGAACCGGGCGTGTGCACCGTGGGAAATGCATGCAGAGCTGGTGGAGAACCGGGCGTGTGCACCGTGGGAAATGCATGGAGAGCTGGTGGAGAACCGCATGGCATGTGCACCGTGGGAAATGCATGGAAAGCTGGTGGAGAACTGGGCGTGTGCACCGTGGGAAATGCATGAAGAGCTGGTGGAGAACCGGGCGTGTGCACCGTGGGAAATGCATGCAGAGCTGGTGGAGAACCGGGCATGTGCACTGTGGGAAATGTATGGAGAGCTGGTGGAGAACCGGGCATGTGCACTGTGGGAAATGTATGGAGAGCTGGTGGAGAACCAGGCGTGTGCACCGTGGGAAATGCAGGGAGAGCTGGTGGAGAACCGCATGGCATGTGCACTGTGGGAAATGTATGGAGAGCTGGTGGAGAACCGGGCGTGTGCATCGTGGGAAATGCATGAAGAGCTGGTGGAGAGCCGCATGGCATGTGCACTGTGGGAAATGTATGGAGAGCTGGTGGAGGACCATGTCGTGTGTGTACCATGGAAAACGCTCCCCTGCCATGACCTCCGTGATCCTCTGGCATGTAATGTTAACTTTTGCCTGAGCTTCACGATATATTTCAGGAAATGAGATCATCAGAGAGAAACTTGGCCATTTAGATTGATACATCACCCATTTATCTAGTCTCTATTCTTGGACAAGAATTGCCTGCTCTTTAACGAAGAGGAAAACCTATTTTATCAAACCAGTAATCCGAGACGCAGCGGGGGCATGGATACCCAAGCAGATATTCAGGGAGCTCAGCATTATACAGGGAACCGTGAATACCTAAAGCTCAACAAGTGGAATATCGTCCTAACGATGTAATGTTTGTGCGTTCCAATTACAAGGATCACACAAGTCACTTTGGATATAAACTATGGAGCGGAATTCATGCCACCTTGAAATGCAAACACAACTTTGGTGTATACGGAAAAACATATTAAATATGTTTAATGTCGGACCGTGGCTGTCCCCTCATCGATTAGATCTTAAGCGATCGTCCCAGCCCTTTTTCTGCGACCACACCTCCCGCTTTCTAAAGAGCTGTGATTGGACAGTGATCACATGGTGGTACGATTTCAGTATTTTCTTTTCGAATTTTTTCGTCGATTTTTGTTTTTCCGTGTATGCAGAAGTCGTGTTTGCATTTCAAGGTGGCACTAATTCTGCTCCATAATAAACATCAGATAAATGTTAAATTATATAAAAATTATATGAATAATAAAATAATAAGATAAAATAATTTATATATATATATATATAATATTCTGCAGTTTTGCACAGCAAGTAAATATAATATTGTTGCACTGTATTGTCATTGTGTCATTATGTAAAACTGCCCTGTGTGCCCTTATTTATCAGGGATAAATAGTTTTTTGTATTGAATTGAATAATGTGGGGGGATGGGGGACGGGGTCTGAGAATTTCTAGCTGAGCTCCTGCCAGTCATATAGGTACAGAACACTTCCCCCAAGCTGGCCTTTGTGAGCCACACACAGTGTAATCCCCAGGCATTGGGGGGACCGTCTCGGGAGGGGGATGAGTAGTGCCGAACACATGATCATGCATCTTTTTCATTTTAGATATTTACAGGAACGATACAAGCAGGTACAGGAAGAAGTCCGTCTACTCCGGTCCAGCATGATTAAGTACAAGGTAAGCTGAGCGTGGTGCCGCTGATGGCCTCTGTGAGGTTGTGAACGAAATTGAAAGGGTTTGCCGTATCGGTAGTGGCATTTTAAAAACGCAGCAGTATAGGAATGACGTGATCCCAGAGCATGTGTGTGAGTGTGTGCACACGTGAGTCTTTCCTCTAGACTGCCGTCGGCTGTTGCTTAATCTCTGTGGAGTGTAAAATGCTGATTATTGAGTTATGCCTCAGTCTGCTAGTTAAGCACTGACCTCCATGCTGGCATATTTAGTTTTCAAATTCAGTGTTTGTGTGTGCTTTTAGCTTGTGGGGACATTGTGGGGGTCCCCACAATATAAAACTTGGTGCCAAAAGTCTAGTGTTTCGTTTGTTTACTTATGGTTAAGTGTAGGGCTGGGTAGGGCTTAAGGCTGTCATAGTTAGGGTTTAGGCCCATATAAATGAATGGAGAGTCCCCACAATAATAGGAATTTGGATGCTGTGTGTGTGTGGGGGGGGCGGGATTTGACACCTTGTTCACCTGTTTTTCTATCGCCACTTAGCAAGAGAATCTGGAACAGAGGAGAACCACCAGAACAGACCTGAGGTCTGGCAGCAGTGTCCACACAGGGATCCTCTCTGCCAGGGAAGGTGAGCCCCAAGACCTCATTCCTCATCATGGCTGCCCAGCAGTGAAGCCAAAGAGGAGAAATTAAATCCAAAACAGGCCGCCACTGGCAAGCTCAACTCCTCGGGGGCAGTGCCCAACGATGGGGAGGAGCTAACCTCACCTGGTGTTCCAGGTGTAAGTAAATTCCCACAGCTCTCAGGAGCGAGCTCTGCTCGTCCCTGGCCAATGGCAATGGCTGCATTTGGGGGGTCTGGGGGGGGGTCTCTTCACCTGCCCCACAGTGGAGCAGTCATTACTCACCTTGACCTCTGTTGCTCAGATGCGGACTCTATTCCAGATTTTTGCACTCGCAGATGTCGGTTCTAAGCCAGAAACCTGCATTTTTTTAACTTTATATAAATAGCTTATACTTTTTATTTCTCATATTTAAGATTTAAGCTGAATGTTTAAAGTGACCCAGCTGAGATTCGAGTGGCAAGTCAAAGCCTGTCCTAACACAGCAGTCAAGGACCGCAGCGGCGTTGTGGTGCATTATGGGTAAATGGCAGTCGGCTTGCTTATTGTTTAGCCACCCCCCCCCCATCTCTACTCAGTGCAGGACCTCTTGTACAGGAGCAGTGGCTACAGCCTCCCCGCCACCTCCCAGTCCACATCGGACCTCCAGTACCTGGCCACAACTCTGTTGGAGACTGTTCAGGAGCAGAAATTGGTCATCCACCATCAGCGCAAAACAAACAAGTGAACAATTGTTCCTTTATCTTCCCTACCCCATTTTCTATTGTTTTTCTAATGTTCCTGAGTTACTTTTTGAAGATTAGTGTAATAAATAAATAACGGGCTCTACTTCCTACATACCCTATGCAGTTTTATTGGCCAGTGTTGTAACACTGATCAGGAATTCTGAATGTGTTTTTCTTGCCCTCCCACAGAATTCTGGGAAACCGTGTGGCAGAGCTTGAGAAGAAGCTGAAGACCTTGGAGCTGTCTGGCCTGTGGAGTCTTCCAGGTGGGTGCCGGCTGCGACTCTTCCACCTCATTACGGTGACAAAGCGAGGTCGCCCCCTGTTGGCCTGGAACAGAATGTCAGGCTGTTGTGTTTTTGCTTACGGCTCCCTTGTTTGTAACGTGACCCTTAATTACGTGGGGAGGACGTCTCGTTTCTCCAGACTGAACCATTACAGGCCGCCATCTGTGCCGCTGGACCGCCCGTGTCGAGGCCTCCTAATTATCAGCTCCGTAAACTGGCATTGCGCTAATTAACCTTAAGTTGCCAAGCCGGTTGTGCTGAAGTCCCCCCGACTTGCCCCCGCTGGCACACACCGCACTCCTCAATTTACTGTTTACCCCATGTTAGTAGTCTTTCCGCCCCTTGAGCTTCAGCTGCTCTGCAGGAAACACAAATGGTGACAAAAGGACTTGTTGTATCAAAGTGTCTTTCTTCCAGTGTGATAATGGGGTTGGGGTATGTACTGGGAGGTGTGCCAGAAGAATGGTGTTCGGTCTTATCAACCTAGTCTCTAGTCCTTCGGCTTCTTAATACCCTGACACCTCCTCCGACTGTGGCCTGCCTCCGTGAGTTCTGGTGTCCACGTTCCATAGCCTCCTTCGGCTTTGCTGGTTACTCCTCTTTCTCTCTCTCTCTCTCTCTCTCTCTCTTTCTCTCGAGTTGGCCACGGGGCACCATTGCTCGCCATTCCAGCCATCCTCCGTCTCCAATGCTCATGTCTACCCTCCTCATTTCAGATCTGACGCTCGCTGTTTTGATGTGTTTACGGTAGACGCTGAGTAATTTGCGAAATGAGCTGCTGTACTCCGCAGGATTAAGTCGGAACAGATTGTCACAGTGAAATGTAAATGCTTAAGCTCTCTGGGAACGTTCCCAAAATATTTCAGAAGGGCTGCTGTAGGAATATTTTTCTTTCTTTTTTTCTTTAAGGAACAGAGAAGGCAGAGCAGGACACTTCTCTGTCATAAGGGTGGCTGAGAGCTCAAAAAGGACAGCTTTTGGACAAGGCTTGAAAAGGACCGTTTTAGATATTGTGGCTTTATTAAACACTTTGTTTCATTTGTGTGGAGATCTGAAGTTTCATCCTGTGTCCCCTTTACCATCCCCACAGACCTGAATTAATAAATGTCCTTATATGTAATTTCTCAGTGTTCCCAGTAAGATGGTAATGATATCTGGTTTTAGAGTATAGGACTGTGCAAATGGTTATATCTCTGAGGATCAGAGGTGGCAAACAGAATTATTCTGGCCTAAATCTGTAACTAGTTGCCTAGTGTCTGCGGACAACAAAAAATGTTCATACTTCTAATAAAGTAACGGCTCATTTGACTTCTTTTTCAGGGAATTTTACTGCTGTGTTGCTGGTTTCACTCATGACTGTAAAAGTGCAGTCCTTAGCATATCCAGCAGAGGGCGCTGTGACTCTTTGCTTCCAGCCCTTAGACGGACACTGCTGCTTTGTGAGGCTTGCCTGTCATAAGACTGTCATTCTCCCACCATAAAACTGACAAGCATCCATTACGGAAAATGATTGCCCACATTACAAACACATTTAGGGAATGTGCTGTTATTAGGGAATTTGTAGACGAGACGGAATCGTGAGTCTGTTTCGTCAAAGTACAGGAGAGTGGCCATGCTGAAATAGGGAGAGGTGGCTGCTGATGGGCAAGTTGGGGGGGGCAGGGGCAATCGAGGTGGAGACATTAGAAAAGATGCAGTGGTACCAGCCAGTGTGTGCCGGGGGGGGGATAATCGAGGTGGAGACGTTAGAAAAGATGCAATGTTACCAGCCAGTGTGTGCCGGGGGGGGGATA
>JAODKL010000017.1:8398521-8409245 GCA_026780765.1 Petrocephalus schoutedeni
CCTGACCCTATTTTAATTCAAAGTAAATGGAGTCGAGGAGTCGATTCCACCGACTCCAAAATTAGGAGTCGGGAGTCAGAGTCGAAAAAACCGGAACCGAACACCCCTACCTAATCATATGCAGGTGTAACGGCCTTTCGCATAATTAATTTTCTGACCAGTCATAGCAAAATTTGGATCCATGTTGTTAGGGGAGTATTAACTTAAAAATATACAGGATGTTTCTTAGCCTTCAGACATGTTGGCCCAGTGTGTAACTGAAGTCCTCAGTTGCTGTTAACTTTGGGCTGCATCTCTCTCTTTCTCTCTCTCCCTCTCTCTCTCTCTTCCTCTCCCTCCTTCCCTCTCTCTCCATCTTCTTCATATTTCCCTTTCTCGTTGGGAAAAGAGAACTAGTGAGTTTACCTCAGCATTTACAGATCGCAGGTCTTAACCTTGTAGCACCTGATACATTACCATTAAAATGAAACTATGTTTCTGGCTTTGGAAGTTATACCTGTTAGTTGCAGTCTCAGCATCAGTACCTGATCCATGCCAAGGTGTCACTGGATGAATTTTAAGTATCCCCAAGAAAAAAAGGCATTTCATTTGTAGAGTAGAATTTTACTTTGCCGTTTTTCACCTGACTAATAGTCATTTAGACAATTACGCAAAAGTAAAGCTAATATCACTCTCATTTCTTCTGGTGAAGGTTTTGTCTTACAGAATTAAATTGTGTTTTATTTATTTGAGCTTTCAGATTTTTGCTTGACCATACTTAAAATAAAGTTGTTGGAGGGTTGCAATGAAAATTTAGTTTTAGAACTAAGTGACACTGACCCCAAGACCCTGTTGACATTGAGACATGTTTCTGGAAAATTAAAAAGGAAGCATGTTTTTGGTCTACTGCTGAATTAGGATTAAAGAAAAAACATTTATGAAAGCCTCATATGATTTTTCAGTCTGTAATTAACATTAATCTAAATTTCCAGCCAGTTCGTTATACACTTTCATTAATAATCACTTGACCTATAGAACCAAATGTACAGTAATTGGGTAATGACTTATTTAATATGTGAAATATCTGCTGGATGATTGCAGCGTGATAACTTTTTAAAGCCTTATTTAAAGTGTTTGAAAAATGAGTTGCCCTTGCAAAATGTTGTGGCTTTAGAAACCAGACTATTTCTGTCTGTAATGCTTAGCAGCTTAGGGAAAAAAGCATAAAATGGTTGTCTGCGATCAGCTTCATACTTGGCAGCCACATATGTTCCTTATGTTTTTATTTATATACACACATGTGTGTGTGTGTGTGTGTGTGTGCGCACACATGCATTTAAACTCATAAAATATAAAGGCTGTCATTTTGCTTCTGTTTTTAGTAAAATCTAGAAGTCCTGAGATTTTGAGATGTCAGAGCTCATTACCTCCTACAGGTATCACAGTGAACATGGCTTGTTGCAAAAGTTTTGTCTGTCTTACTCTGTCATATAGTCATGTCAGGTGTATTCAAGGACTGTGTTTTATTTTTGTGAATAGGAGAAGTAGATGTATAAATGTCATAGAACCCGAAATGCAGAGTTTGATATGATGTTCTTTGATATAAATTAGTCAAAAGACTTGTTAAAAACACATTTATTGCAACATTTTTATTTTAACCTTGATAAACCTATTCCTTTGTTCTTTCTCCACTCCTCTCATTTTCAGCTCCATCTTTAGTTATTTAGCGCTAGGAAGGCTGGAGCACCAGTCTGTTATGTAAATTGGTAGTGGATTTCCATTTTACAGAAACTGATTGCATGGAAGGATCTGTCACCTCTCCCTGAAAAGCGATCAATTGATTCTAAATTGGACAAGAGGTGCATTGTTTTGGAACAGTGACTCATTGATAGTTTTCTGGTTTTAAAATAGGTGTTTTTTCCTCCTGATGCTTCGTTAATGTGTTTAGTGGGATGCTCGGAGGTGTAGTTTATATGGGATGATTGAAACCGGGCGGCACATTCCACAAAGAGCCTTTTTCCTCAACAGCTGTACGCTTGCAGAACAACTCTTCCATGCTTTTTCAATTCTTGTTCACAGCAAAGACCGTGACCGGGAACGAGACGACCGGCCGAAGGACAGAGACAGAGATAGGGATCGGGACCGTGATCGAGACCGAGAGAAGGACAGCAGGGTACCTGGCAACCCCCCAGTTAACCCGGCGATGGTGGGATCAGGAGTGTTGCCAGCAAGAGCTTTGCCAGTTCACCAACAGATCAACCCGTTCACCAACCTGCCACACACTCCTCGCTACTACGAGATTCTGAAGAAGAGGCTGTACCTGCCCGTGTGGGAGTACAGGGAGCGATTCACCGAAATCCTAGCCTGCCACCAATGCTTTGTGCTGGTGGGTGAGACTGGCTCTGGGAAGACGACCCAGGTGAGGCTGCTATCCAGTGGTCAAACTAAATGGTCAGAGCAGCTTCACCACACCGCTTCAGCTCCTTAGTGATTTGATGGAAGTAGCTGGCCAGCGTGGAGGTGATACATCGGGTAACGGCTTTAGCTCTTTCAATCTCCTCGTGCTGGGGACAAGCCGGGGCAGTGGACTCCTTACCAGATATGTTGCCTTGGGTTGGGCTGGGGGGGGGGGGGGGTTGGCATTTCCTTTCTGTAAAACTGCTTCGGTAAACAGCCGGCCGTCACACAGGTTGTCGTAGATCAGGGAGTGAATAATTCAGTGCTTTAGAGAGCTATGTGAGACAGTTCTGTGGAGGGAAGCGGGACAGTGGCCCCTCCTGGGGCAAAGCTGGCCGATTGCGAGCCACCCCCACCTTAATTCTTCTCTCGATGTTGTTGCCTTGTTACCTGGGCGGCCCAGCCTCTGGCTTGGATGCCATAAACCACTTCATGTTGGGTTGGCGTTTTATCGGGCCATACAGGCTCCTCGGCGCTCTGAGCTTCGGGTCGGACCTACTGTGCCACTGGTGCGTTTAGTGCTTCCATGATGAGGACCGTTTTGGGAAGGGGTCATTTCTGCCCATGATTCGATTTTCCTTGCAGCCCCCTCTGGTGGGTTCGCTTTGTTCAGTTTCTCCATTTTCTCCCTCTCCATGCCATGGATTTGTTGACATGTTAAACATGGGGACTATTTTCCCATGCAGTGCAAAAGGTGGTTGCCACCAGCAGCCAGTCATCCGCACAAAAGGCTAATATGCTGGAAGGAACAGCTTTCTAAGTTTAGTTCCGTCTTCGCACGTCTCGTAATTTTTCAACCCATCTGGGATCCCTGCCGTTGCCTGGATGTTGACGGCGGTTCTCATTCTGCAGTGCCCCCCCCCCCATCCCTTCCACCCTCCCTGCACAGTTCTGCTTTGTTTCTGTTTTGCTTCAGGGCCCTTTTTTCTTTTTATTTTAGAGCATTTCACAGGAATAAACTTTGCATCCGCAGGGAGCTGGAAACAGCTTGCCTTTTCTGGACGTCTGTTTCTGCTCCTCTCCTTGCTTTGAGATGGAAACCATTGGATGGCCACTGTGTTACCCCATGCCTCTCAGGGGAGAGGGAGACAAGAGAAAATATGGATTATTTCTGATATATACAATCATTCAGGCAGCTGGAAACAGGTTGAAGTCCGTTGTTGTGTTAGTGTAAGTAACGCCGTCGTCTCTTTGCCCCCCACAGATTCCACAGTGGTGTGTGGACATGGTGCGGGCTCTGCCCGGGCCAAAGCGGGGCGTGGCCTGCACACAGCCCCGCCGGGTGGCGGCCATGAGTGTTGCACAGCGCGTAGCTGACGAGATGGACGTCATGCTGGGCCAAGAGGTGGGCTACTCCATCCGATTCGAGGACTGCAGCAACGCCAAGACCCTGCTGAAGTATGGAGCCTCTCCCCTGCTTCTCACGGCCGGAAAACTTCCCATTCAGATGATGAAATTAGCATATAATTAAATTATACCTCATACTTAATTCTTAAAAAGTGGGGGAAACATCTGTGTTACTATTTCTGTCAGAAGTATGCCCCGCTGGGTTCTCCATAATAAAATACCCAGATATTTATTGTTCTGTATTTTAAAACCACCAGCCCAGTAATATTATTTTTCTTTCCTGTCCAGTAATCAATATCTTAATATAACATGTGAGGCTAATTCTTCTATATGTGTCCTGTTAATCCACCTGTTAGGTACATGACTGATGGTATGTTGCTACGGGAAGCAATGAACGATCCTCTTTTAGAACGCTACGGGGTCATCATCCTGGATGAGGCCCATGAGCGCACACTGGCCACAGACATCCTCATGGGCGTTCTCAAGGAAGTTGTACGGCAGAGGACAGACCTGAAAGTGAGTCCTTACAGAACCTATCCACCCCCACCTTTCTTGGTACAGCCCCTGTCTCCTTGGTGTAGCCTCCGTCCCCTTCTTGGTGTAGCCTCCATCCCCCTTCTTGGTGTAGCCTCCATCCCCCTTCTTGGTGTAGCCTCCATCCCCCTTCTTGGTGTAGCCTCCGCCCCGTCTCTGTACAGGCCACACCCCTTCTCAGCAAGACCACACCCCCTTCTCTGCACAGGCCCCGCCCTCTTCTTGGCAGCACCTCCCCTCTTCCTTACAGAGCCTCGCCTTCACCATTCCGAGGCCCTTCTCCTCTGCACCTAATGGAGCGCTCTTCTACTTTTTCTTCACTGAGCACTGCCATGCCCCCTCACAGAGACCCCTCTTCTCACACACACAGCTGTTTTGCACCCCCTTTTCCTTTGTTGTCAGTCAGTAATTAAGTCACATTGTGTGACATCTGTGTGGCCGCTGGGGAAAAACAAAGTAACACGCTCAGCTTGGTGGTGTGGGGTGAGTCACTGCGCTGCTGAGGAGATTGTTACTACGTCAGCTTGTTTAAAGCCATCAATCTAGGAGGACTGGAGGCGTGCTGTTTTTATAGATGGAATGTGCCGGACACAACTCCCATAAAGCAGATGGGTAATGACTGCTTGTTGTTAGGAGCAAATCAAAGGTTATACATGTGTTCAGAGACTGTAAAATGAGGTCTAGGTTATTCTAAATGATCTCTTGCCTGTGTCCCTTCTAAATCTGAAGTTTAATTCGCCTTGATTAAGAGCAATTATGATGTTTTGCAGTGCGTAAAGCGAATAGCGAGACGATGGCCCGCAATATTTAGATTAAAAATTGAGAGCTGTTCCCACCCAGAATCCTAATGCGTTTGATCTAATGAGCTTGTTGGTACCAGTCCCTCCCCTAAGCACAGATCTAGGATGAGACGCACAGAGTCGTGATCATTGGGTAATATGTTCACGTCATACTGGTGTCCTCGTAAGTACCAGTTTTTGGCTGGAAAACACTCGGGCAAAGTCGGTAACTTAGAAATATCAGTGGTCCCACTTCAGCCAGCAGCTGGTTTTTGGCATCATGCACGACAGACATGGCATAAATAAGCCAAAATTATGGTATTAAAGGCAAATTGTTCTTTAAAGGCAACACATTATGCACATTTTATGTGCCCTGGAAAATGCATATTATAAGCAGTTTGGGTGGTTCTGATGAGTTAAAATTGTGACCTCTTACTGTTCAACTCTGATGGTCTCTAGTCATTTCTTTGATAAGTGTAACCATGATGTGAATGCAGAATAAGGACATGGAAATGCAGTCTGGTAGCTGTAGGGTCACATCCTGCCAAGGTTTCTTTTTTTCTTTTTTCTTTTTTTTTCCCTTGAGCAAAGTTCCTAAATTGAATGGCTTAAGCAAGTTCATTATGTTTACTTGTATAAAAGAACAAACTAAACTTTAATTAAATCTATCTATAGGTGTCCATGTTTAGGGCTCCATGTTTCCCCTGATGGGCTCTGGATTGTAATGAACTTGGCCTCATGAATATCAAATGGATGGTCACAAATGTAAATATACGAAGGCTGAATCTGTCATGCCTGTCGCTGGTAGGTGATCATCATGAGTGCCACGCTGGATGCAGGGAAGTTCCAGGTGTACTTTGACAACTGCCCCCTGCTGACCATCCCAGGACGCACACACCCCGTGGAGATCTTCTACACACCCGAGCCAGAACGAGACTACCTGGAGGCTGCCATCCGGACCGTCATCCAGATCCACATGTGTGAGGAAGAGGAGGGGGATGTGCTGCTCTTCCTCACGGGCCAAGAGGTGGGCGGACTGTGGAGGGCGGTAATAAATGTGCTATTCTACACACGTCGACTTATGAAGGTTCTTCTGCTGTTCTGCGTGGCCCTGGTCCGTCGGGTCCCACGTGTTTGCGGCCCTGTGAAGTTACAGTACGAAGTAGGGCTTAGCGCTTCACTTCCCCCATTAGCGATGCATGGCAGCGTAACGAAATCGGGCTCTCCGACATCACTTTATATGCATAGGCAGATTGCGGAATGTCAACAGTTCAGTCTTGTGAGAATGAGTATGGGTAGAGTCCAGCAGAAAGTCAGCTGCAGTTGGTTTGTTAGCAGCTTGTTAATGAGCTATGTAGTCATTAGGCAGGTCAGAGGTCAAAATGAGTTTCAGGAGTTTTTTTTTGTTGTTTTTCAGGTCCTCTACTTTGCTTTAAAGCAGCATGCATTATGATTGGCAATATATAGGCTCCTAGCAGTTGGTTGTTTTGTTAAATCAGATATAGGCAAATACAGGGAAGTGACTTGATACAGTTGTTGAGGATCAGTGCACCAGTGCGCTCTGTCATCTAAGCTAAATGCTGGGGCATTTGGCATAAAATATTTTTAGGAATGTTTCTAATAACTTGTCAACCCTATAACATTGTTGCTGGTTACCAGTGCATGTGAAACTGAAATGCAGAGGCCAAATTTATGATTCACTTTTCCATGTGCTGTTATGGCCTGCGCAAAATGCACATGACATTAATTTCACCAACAGGGCTGTCCGTCCGTACTGTAGAATCTGCTGGTCTGGTGGAATATCATGCCTGTACACATGTTCCAACAATGGCTGTCTGCATACACGGATAGATTTAGTGCTTATACAAAAGTCAGCATGCTCGGCTGTGGTGGGACCGTGGCAGCAAGTCAGCTAGTGAAGTATGAACTAGGGTAGGGGCTTCTGATTGGTGGAGAGATCTCTTGTGATCTTTGTGGTTCTTGCTTATGGCAGCTGCTATGACCAGGTACTTGGTGAACCTAGAACTCATGTCACGAAGGCTGAACTTGAATTCTGTTCATAAGGGGAAGTTGTGTGTGTGGTTTCAGTACTCAGACAATGGGGCTCTACACGTTGTGTCCTCAAATGATGCTAAGAAACTGTTTATTTGGAAACAGTTCAAGCCATCTTGTATGAAAACACGTTGGTCTTCCCTTCCATAGAAAATCTTTGATGGGAAGTTGGGTGGAGAGGTCACATTACTGCCTCTGTGTTCCCCTCTGTGACCTGATGGTGGTGCTGCAGGACCAGCTGTCACCACAGTAGGCCAACAATAGCATCCAAGCTAGTTCTGTAGGGCCTAATGCTGAGTGAGATTAGTGCTTATAGGAGGTTAAACATGTTACCTGGTGGGTGGTGTTTGCTCCCACGAGGCACTGATCCTCAACAACTGCTGTGAATATCCAGGAGTGTAAATAAGTGAGACTGTGAAGGAAGAGGATTTGTGCATGTTTCCACATGGGGCAAGCTGCCATCTCTGTATTCTTGTCTGTATACTTCTAACACTGTTGCTTTTCATGTGCATGGGGTTAAATTTTTTGCCTTTTGCGAAAAATTTGGAAGAATTGTGAGCTGCCTGCTTGCAGTGTAACATACCAGAAATGACTAGGCCTGTGTCATTATCATCTGAAGCTTATTATCCTGCATATTGGGGAAAAAAGGTGCCATTTTTCTCCCATCTACTTATGATACTATCATTTGTTGGTGCTCTGCCTCTTATGGTTGACAGCCTTGTGATTGGCTGTGAGGCTCCATGGGAGAGAGCAGCATGTTCCTGAGGCTTTTGAGGAGGTCTGCCATGCAGCCATTTTGGGCACATGTGGTAACAGTTTGCCAGCAGTGATGCCCCCCCCCCCATGGCATTGGTGATTATGATGTGGATGAAATCAATTGGATGGCCTCCAGGTTAGCCCCATGCAGTTGGTCTGTTGTTTGCTTTGGCAGTTAAATGATGTTGTCATACTTGCTGTGTTCCCAATTGACTGGCTTTGTTTTTGGGGTGGTGGTGGTGGGGTTATATACAACCCTTCTGACTCCTATTTCCCAAATGAAGAAATGATCAATAAAGAACTGGTGTAGTTGAGCCAACAAATCTGACCATTACTTAGCAGAGAATGGAATGTTAATTCATAGTTAATTGGGGCTGCAGATGTTGTCTCCTAATCACTGTGTTTGTATTCAAGGGGAGATTTTGGGGATTTGGGATTAACTTGAAGCCTTTATATGCACCAATCTTTTGTTGGTATTGGTCCCTCAAGGCTATAAATAGATATTTAAGCATTGCTTATTGCCAGTGTGAACACCAGAATTAGATTTATAGCTAACATTGTTGAATAGAAAATGCCGAAAGCTTTTAGTCATGAATGGGTTCAACCTTGATGCCTTGTCCCCCCTCCCACCCTTCCCCCCTTTGTTTTTGGCTCTAGTTCCAAATTTAGACAAGCCATCTGTCCCTCTGGTACAGGAAACTGGATGGGGTGCTTATGGAGCACACAACATCAATCACTGTACCTTAGCTATATTTATATTTGTTGGGTTTTTTCTTCCCATCCTGTTTACATGGAGTAATTAAAGGGGCACTTTTTTGACGCCAAACTGAATCTGTAACAGGATTACACTGTCCGTGCCAGGCAGCTCCATGACATTGCTCTACATGCAGCCCCAGTTTCCAGATCGTTCTGCTGTGAAGATATGTGTGTGATATGATCTTGACTCCTTCGGTTTGGGGGATACTAATATTTTCAACGGAGCCAAGAAGGCCGATCCTGATGTGTGTTATTTATCATGTGAGCCTTGTTGTCGCGTTATGGTGCCATCAGTCTGTTCAGAAAGCCATTCTGCTGTTACATTGGGTCAGGGAGACTTCTAACCTGCTGTGGTCATACAGGCAGGTACGCGGCAACATGGCCGTCCATCATTTCTGTAGTAAATTTTGCCCCTTGAAGGCTTCCGTTGACAGCAAGGCCGCGGGGAGTCTGCCGAATTTCCGCAGGTGTGCCGGGTGCTGCCAGATCCCTGCCTCACTGGGCCTCGTCTTCGCTGCCAGCAAAATTGCGCCTGGGGACGGCTGACGACGCCGAGCGCGGCGTGATGGCCGCTTGTCGCCTACGCTAATTGCGTGAATCATTTCAGGAAATCGACGAGGCCTGCAAGCGGATCAAGCGGGAGGTAGACGACCTGGGGCCCGAGGTGGGGGACATTAAAATCATCCCGCTGTACTCCACACTGCCCCCCCAGCAGCAGCAGAGGATCTTCGAGCCCCCTCCCCCAGTGAAGCCTAACGGGGCGATAGGAAGGAAGGTACGTACACGGGGTTCAGTTACTGCCTCCCGATTTGTTTGAATGAGGGATTTTGCCTGGGCATTTGGTGCAGCACTGACTCACAGCATATGCTCCTGCCACACCTCCCCCAAGTACGGATCAACAGAGATGGAACTGGAACGGTACTCGGATGTCTGGGACGACACCGGTGTCTGCCATCCACCCGCTCCGCCGCTGCCTGGCCAGGTCCCTGCCGCGGCCCGGAGGGCCGAGACCGAAAGCTTATCTCCATGCCAGAGGAGTGGCGTGAATTATAGATGCGTGCTGCTGTGCAGCTGCGTGTTTTACGCCGCGCCTCGGCACCCCCCACCTTCGGCCGTCCCGCCGACTTCGATTTCATCATGCTGTCGATTTATGGAAATGGTGGCAGCGGTGGCGCAGCCCGACACGTTCGGCTTTTTGTTTCGCCGCTGATTTTAGAAAACGAGCCCGTCGCAGCCGCAGTGCCTCCCGGGGCCGTGGCTCCCTTGGCCGCCGATCTGACGGAATATTGGCTTTGATAGTCGTGGGTAAGCTTGCAGACATTTACCCTCGACGTCAGATGGCTGTTTAATGAGTGGTTCGTCTGCCGTGCTTCCCCAATACCATCCCATTGGTCTGTCGCCATCCGTGCAGAAAGATTATTCTTCAAATTTAGATTTCAATAAAGCCACTACCTGTACCTCCCTCCTCCGTGCCTGACATTACTGGGGGAAACGAGATGAGATGTGTGAGCTAACACCCCATAAAAGGAAAGGCATTAATAATAATCAGGGCATTCACATCCTTCTTTTCCATTCCTGGTCGACCTCCCTGAACCGCTCTGTGTTTACACAGGCTGGATCTCCAGTTGTCTGATTGCCTTAAGCTGCGGACAGATTATTTCATTTCGCTCTCACGCTTCGTCCACTTTTGCAGAAGGTGTTTGAAGGCATGTCGACATGAAAGAGGGGCATTGGCGAGGTGGGGAGGGGGGGGATGCTGATTTTGAGAGGCACTTCGTTTTTAGAGATGCCCTAGATTGCCATATGGAGTTGGGAGCCTGGTGGTCACATTCGCACCCTCCACATGCTCCTGTGTGTTTCGGTATCGTTTACCACACCTGCCTCGCTCCATGCACACCTCTCCAGTCATTCTGGGTGACTCCTGTTCTTTGATGAGCTTAAATTACCTTGTTAAAATGTCAGGTTGTCAGATCTAGAATGTATATGCTATCTATGTGATGCAAATAAGCGGGGGGGGGGGCTTGTGGCCTTACAGGGACCTTTGAGGGCCCCCCGCAGGCTCAC
>JAODKL010000017.1:8409255-8432713 GCA_026780765.1 Petrocephalus schoutedeni
CCCCCCCCCCCCCCCCCACATGCAGTCAGCTTCGCACAGGCACACAGTCTCTGTCAGTGCATCTTCTGCATTTGAAATACCGGAGGATGAGGGGTTAGCCTTGGTTGCTGGGGGAAAGTTGGCGCGTGGTATCCCCCCTCCCCCCCGTAGGAGTGGCGTGGCGTGGTTTGGGTGACCGTTCCATGCCGGCATGACGCCCTTCACCACGGGTGGCTGGCATGTGGAGGGTTGGCTCTGAGAAGGTGCAATTTTCTTAACACCTATGGGTCACTAAGTGTGGTTAAGCACTCTTAATCTTCGGCACGCTTGGCTGGGCGGTTCGCCACTTTAATTCTAATGGGGGTTTTCTAATAGGAACTGACTTCCTTTGAGGGATAATACTGGTGGCCCTTAAGATGTTGCCCCTGCTGGCGATGCTGCAGTGCTAAAAAGAATTTTTATATTTTGGCGTTTAAATGTTTTTTTTTTTGTATTATTGAATAAGGAAGTGTTCCCTCTTGAATGCTATGGGGAAATAAAATGTATTAGAGGACCAAAGTATTGACGGGTGAAGTGTCCATTTTTCCAAAGCACTGGAGCTGTGTGAATCTTTGTTTGCAGGCCGAGGACTGTCAATCACCGGGGCACCTATTTTAGTAGCGGGTTGGACCTAGTGACAAGCGGGGCCAGAGATGTGATGTTTATCATTCTGTAAATGTCACTCAGGGCGCATCTGTGTGTGTTCTGTCGGTTTAGATCGTACCTGAGCCCAAGTTCCCTCCCTTATGGCCGGTTCCTGCTCTCCTCCCCAGAATGTCAGTGTAACAAGGCTGAGTTATGTGGGCTTAAGGGCTGAGAAATGGAACGGTCCAAGGCATGAATAAGCGAGCGCCGCAGGCTTCTCTCCGGGGAGCGGAATTGGCTTTTAAAAAGGCAGGATGTAGAGCTCAGTGTGGAGCAGCACAGTTTCCCAGCCGGGGGGCCACAGGTGCCCTGCCTCTTACAGGCGGGCTGTACGTCAATAGCACCTGACCAGAAGCGGTCTGTAAAATGGCAACATCGAAAGAATTTGGCGACCCGCAGGGGGCTCCGGGAGCTGGCTGGAGCGGTGCGGGAGATGGGGGATGGTGTTTGATAAAGGGTTCCAGCCGAGCAGCACGACAAAAACTCTGAGAGATCTTGACATCCCATAACCCGGTCCGGAAGGGGCGGAGGGCGGGCCGCTGGGCATGTGTGCACTTGTGAAAGTGGCCCCCACATTAAAGCTGATGAATTGATGGGGTCGCCCAAATGCCAGCTCCCCAGATACTTGTGTATCATTTGCAGCAAATGAGGTTTATGAAGCAGAACGAGATGATCGAGAAGGTCAGTCTAAGCAGAAGATGTGCGCCGCTCACCCCTGGCCCATCCAGGCCTCCCACCACCGTTCCGACAGCAAGAAATACCGCACCTGGTTAATCGAGCATTTTCTAATTCAATTTATACAAGGGTGAAGATCCCGTCCTCAGTTATGAAGGTGTGCCAGTTTGAATATCAAGCAGCATTTCTGTTTCAGAGTTAGTCCACTGCTGTATTTAGGATGCCTGAAGTTAGTTCTAAAGTGTAAGGAGCTGGATCTGGAGAGTGGTGCTCTTAGCAGAAAACCAGAAGATGGAAGAAGTTCATCAGAGACCCACGTTACGGGCCCTTGTAGAACTTGGCCTGCAGTGGTGGAGCTTGGAGAGAGAGAAGATACTGGCCTGTTATATTTGTGCTGCATCAGACAGATGAAAAATTCCTCCTCCTCTGTTCACTCATAATCAGCAGACTTCCCGTGGAAAAATTTGGTTCATGTTTCTGACTCTTAAGAATTTTGGAGTTCCTTAAGCCCCTAGTGGCAGCTTTTTACAATCAAGTGGTCTTACTGAATGTTTCCTTTTCATATATTTTTTGTCTGGGCCTTTTTTCACTTGAGAGAAGGGTGAATAAAAAAAAAGAGCAGAGGGTACACAGCTTTGATGTACTGGCACTCTGACGTGAATAGCAAGGACGTCTCTGTGTCTCCAAGCTGTACATTTCGACGTGTTCCTAATAAATACAGCTGTAATGTTGCTAACTTTAGACTTGTAAATTTAATCTTGTTCTTCCCCTCGTTTTCTGCAGGTGTAGCACTCTCATGGAAATATGATGCAGTGAGGCTACCTTTCTCATATAATTGCAGTTTCCCAAAAAAGCTAATTAATTTTAATGCAACTTACATATCTTTTCAAAGTAGGTTTTGAACACTCCTCCAGTTGTCATTTTGAGTGATTTTAATTCGGCCTACTGCACTTTTCCCTGCCACATGACGCTTGTACCTCCAGGGGAATGAATCATCCTATATTTTGTTTTGTTTCTCAAATATGACAGGGTTTGTTTTTCGGGAGCAATTTACGGTTTGATTTACTGTGGCGCTCTTGCATTCTCATCTCTAATGGCTGCAGTTTTGACAAAATAATGAATTCTGAATGTGGGAGCTCTCCGATTTTGACATTAGTCCATCATCAGCGTATTGCTTTTGCAGGGGAAAAAATGAGGGTTACGTAAATAATTATTGGGACTTTTTTTTTTGTCAGAAGTGCAGTTCACGAAAGATGTGAGAAGTTTAACTTGCAAAGCTAACTCGGGGTGGCCAAGTTTTTTCCCCACAATGAGCACCTCTAATGTGTCGGCAAGGCAGCCCAAGGAAGAGCCACTGTCTCCGTTTGCCGAAGGACGATTCCTCTTGATTGCCATGACGGTTACCATAGTAGTACCATACCACAGGGCCGCATTATGCTGTGCATCCTGGATATGCCACTGAATTGTCTACAGGATTTAATTCGTTCGTCCCTGCGTGTTGCCCTTTTGTAAACTATTTTTGAGCTCCTGAAATGTAGGCTGTTGTCTCTCCCGGTGTTTTTGTATACGCACTCCTGGGCATATCTTGTGAGATGGATAAAATGGCAGTCACAGGGTCTTCTGAGTGTGGGTGGTGGAGGTGGGAGCTGGTCTCTTAGGAGCTTAGCCTGTTCCTTCTAATCCCCAGGCACCGTCTGTACTGGCATCGGAGCCTCCGTTTGCTAAATTTATTTTTGTTGTGATGGCCAGTCTCTTGTGTTATGTCAGTCACTGGCTGTGTTAGCATTTTCACAAAGGCAAATTCTCTGTGAACAAACAAATTTAGTGATCCTTAGCAGGTGACCAGCGTAACCCCTTATAACTGAAGTAGGTATCCAAGAAGACGTCATTAAACTGAACAAACACTTGGCTTATTTGGTGACATCTGAGCTCTGTGAGATTTTCACTGCATTATACTGGACATGGCATGCGTTTGTGTTCCTTCACATTAATGACCAGGTTGCAGTGCTTGCCGTCACAGGTCGCAAGTGAATCACTATGAATGCCAGAGAGCAGGTTAGCTGAAAAACCGGCTAGGCGTGTGCACTTTCTGTGTCTGCTCTGTCATGGCACTGAAGGCAGCCGGCTGTCCTCCTACCTGCAGGTCGTGGTGTCTACCAACATCGCCGAGACATCCCTGACGATCGACGGTGTGGTCTTCGTAATTGATCCCGGATTTGCCAAGCAAAAGGTTAGAGGCGTCCTCATCCCTCTGCATAATCTTTCCCAATCATCCGCTCCCGTCGGCTGCAAAATCCCCAGATAAACACTCATACATATGAGGCGACACAAGGGATATAAACACTGTTCTATTTATCCTTCTGACATTTGGGAGCTCTTGGGGGGAATTCAGACGTGTATATTTTAGGTGCCTGGTTGAATTGAAATGATGAATGTGCGAGGGAGGGTTAAAACTCCTCAGCTCAAATTGAATTCAGTTTGTATACATATTCCTGCTGCGATTTGTTGCTCGACATAACACAGCCCCCGCTTCCTACCTTGCCCAGGTGTATAACCCACGCATTAGAGTGGAATCTCTGCTGGTAACGGCAATCAGCAAGGCCTCGGCACAGCAGAGGGCAGGCAGAGCCGGCAGGACCCGGCCAGGGAAGTGTTTCCGTCTCTATACTGAGAAGGCCTACAAGACTGAGATGCAGGTGAGTTAGGAACAAGGCCTACAAGAATGTGATCATGTGGCCTAGTTAAAAATAAGGCCTACAAAATTGTGATGATGTGGATGAGTTACAAATGAGGCCTACAACACTGACAGGCATGTGCGTTAGGAACAAGGCCTACAACACTGAGAGGCAGGTGAGTTAGGAACAAGTCCTACAGTGCTGAGATGCAGGTGATTCGGGAATAAAGCCTACATCACTGAGAAGTTAGTGACTTTGGAACAAGGCCTACAACACTGACAGGCATGTGCGTTAGGAGCAAGGCCTACAATACTGAGAGGCATGTGGTTAGGAGCAATACCGACAGCAATACTGAGAGGCAGTTGAGTTAAGAATAAGGCCTACAAGACTGATGATACAGATGAGTTAGAGACAAAGCCTACGAGACTGAGATGCAGCAAGGCCTACAAGACTGAGAGCCAGGTGAATCGGAAATAAGGGCTACAACACTGAGATGCAGGTGATTTGGGAATAAGGCCTACATTACTGAGAAGCAAGTGACTTTGAAACAAGGCCTACAACACTGACGGGCATGTGCGTTAGGAGCAAGGCCTACAATACTGTGAGGCATGTGGTTAGGAACAATGCCTATAACACTGAGAGGCAGTTGAGTTAAGAATAAGGGCTACAACACTGAGATGCAGGTGAGTTAGGAACAAGGTCAACATGGCAAAGGTCATGGGGGGGCAGTTAGGATCAAGGCCTTCATGATGCAGCTGAGCTTAGGTCCTGCAATTGAGAGTTAGGGGCAAGGGGTTAGGGACCAGTCCTGCAAGCCCAGGATGATGGGCAGTTAGGGGTGAGACCTACAAGATGGAGATGATGCTGGTCAGGTAGGGACAAATCCTACAAGACTGATGTGAATGACATAAGGGTTTGATTCTGAAGACAGACTTGTACTACTGATACTCAGAAGAAAGTCATCAAAATGTCACACTTTTTTTTTTTTAATTCTCTCTCTGTGGTTGGTTGGTTCACCATTTAATGACCAGTCATTTAGTAGCTTTTTCACATTTGAATGTTTGTTGACTACCTTTTCCCTTTCTCGCTTGACAAAGTAGATGTTGCCATGTGAAATAAATCTGGTGACAGATAAATAGTAGACTGTGACTAGGAGCAGCACTCTTTAATCAGTCACAGCCTTACGTAAGACCCGAGACTCAGCTTTGATTCCTGATGAAAAAGGAATTGATCCCCCTGGCCTTGGACAAACTACAACGGCTGACATCATGGGAGTTCACATAAAATGCTTAAGGGAGGGGCAAGAGCAGACTGAATTTAAGACGTTAAGCTACAGAATTGGAACTACTGGTGCTCATCGCACGTATTTGCAAATTTGCTTCACGTCTGCACAGATGAACGCGTTGTGCGTACTAGTGTAATTTCTGCAGTCCGATGCCACGCACCCCAGCATCCATCCACACCGCTTGTATTAGCCGGTGGCAATGAAAAAGATAGTCTGACAAATGTACATGTGAGAGCCAAGTCTTCACTATAACAGGGTAATTCTTTCATGTCAAGCAGAGTGCCAAAGTGAATTTTAAAACAAGTTAAATGGCCCTTCAGATGCTCCAGTCTGGAGGTTCTGTTCTCATGACATATGAGCGTATATGAAAAGATAATTGGGGCCTGACTCATTTGTATCAATTTTCCCTCCTTTCTGTGTTGTGACAGGACAACACATACCCTGAGATTCTGAGGTCTAACCTAGGCTCAGTCGTGCTGCAGCTGAAGAAACTGGGCATCGACGACCTGGTGCACTTTGACTTCATGGACCCACCAGGTGAGAGGGGAGTAAGTAAGATAGCCAGTCAGATGCGTGAGGCCTCTGGTGTGTGAGAAGCAGTGTTTCCCTAATTGTAATTAAATGCTCCATGCCTCATGCATGTCTGGTTGGTCTGCCCACTGGGTTTTACATTTTCAGCCTTAGACCTTCCTGAGCCTGTGGTTTAATTCCAAGCAGAAAGGAGCTTTTCTTTCCTGCAGCCAGCCTTTGCTTGGTCCACTGCTTTGGGCTGTCAGGGAGTTCGTTCTCTGGGGGGGGGCTTCAACCCCCCCCCCCCCCATCTCCTATTGTAGGACCTGCTGCCTAGTACAGTTTTTAATTCTACACTTCAATTAAACCTTCCCTCCTTTTTACAGACCCAAACAGCATTTCAATAAAATGAACTCAGTGAAGCTTGTGGTCTCTGAGGCTGAGAGCCTCTTTGGGGAGAGGGGTTGTTACTATGTTGGAGGGTAGCATTATGGGGGGGTGGCAGCGTTTTCCCCTCATTTTCTCCCATTTTGATCGAAACTAACTGAGACAAGAGGAGTTAATCTGTGATGGCAAGAGGGCCTCACTCTGGCTCACCAAAGGTGGGGTGGCCGTTCAGGTCACCTCTCTCGAGGCCAGAGATTACAGTATCATTACGAAAATCTGCAGTCATAAATGCCATTGACTTTTAGTCCTGATTGCATTTAGCTTTGCTAAATTGAATAGGGGACTTAATTTGTTCAGTAACCAAGCTGCTAACCTTTGCTATCCACACACTTGGAAGGACTGACTTTTATATCTCTGTTGATCTGTCTCTTTTCCCATTTAATAAGCCATGCGGCAGTTGCTTAGATCCTAGATGAGCAAACCACAGAATGTGGACAAGCTACTGATTCAAGAAGGCTTTGGTCATGAGTCTCTTTGTGACATTTTCAGAGTTATGTTTTCAAAGCCTATGTGTCATGAACTTTTAGTGGCATATAGCCCTGAGTTTTAATCGATTTCTGTAAAACCCTCGTTCAGGAAGCCACTCAGGTGTGATTAAAATAAGAAGTTTGTTAAATTCTTGAACTGTGCCTTCAGTGATGTGTGTGCCGAGGTTATATTTTCTGGTAGTTAAGTTCATATTACTCATGAGCTGGATTTAACAGAAGGCCTTGACTGAGGCAGGCTAACGTAGCCCTTACTCGCTTAGGCAACGCTCTGAATCAATATCTCATTCGAGGCAGAGTGTGGTGTTCAGTGTTTTTAGTGGGGGAAATTTCATAGGCCGATGACCTGGGGTGGGGGCTTGGCGCACTTGGCCGGGAGCTAAGCATGGAGCCTTGTAACTTTGGGCCAAACATGCGGCTCTTGATCGAACACGGGCTGTCTGCAGCTGAAGGTCAGTAATTCCATTTTAGGCAGGGGTTACATTGTTTTAAGCAAACAGGTTAAAATCACATTATATCGTAATTGCATTACCAACACTGGGCTGTTGAATAAGGAAAGTAGCTTCCTGGACGTATCGACTGCCACTGAAGCTGGGTTCCTCTCGCCACAGCGCCTGAGACACTCATGCGGGCCCTGGAGCTGCTGAATTACCTGGCTGCTTTGAACGACGACGGCGACCTGACGGAGCTGGGCTCCATGATGGCCGAGTTTCCGCTGGACCCACAGCTGGCCAAGATGGTGATTGCCAGCTGCGAGTTCAACTGCTCCAATGAGATTCTCTCCATCACCGCCATGCTATCAGGTAATGCCTAAGGGGACACCGTACCACCAGGTCATTATCCGCAGCTAACCCACCCACCGACCCCCAGGGTCATGGTGGACAGGTTGCACAGCCCAATCATATTCAAATCAGCTGGCAGGACCTTGGCCAGGAAACCTCTCACACCCAAACACAGACCATTCTGGTGGAGGCACTGCACACCGCCTTACCCATGTCCATTTCACCTCTGCTCCACACACCGTTTGAATTTTTTGTGAATGAGTGGCTCTCTTGCCCCATGGAATTAGTGGAAAAATGCGCATCTTCACAAAAAAAACGAGTTTTAGAGGTAGAGCCGTCTTAAACATAGTGGCGGACACTGAGCACTGCTGGTTGAGGTGAAAATGAATACCTTTGAATGGGCTAAGAGGATTTAACTAGCAGTTAGCTTGCAGGACACATTAGTATTCGGCATGTCAGAGAGTTGCATTTTTCTGCTGAGTTCATTACGAAGTCAGCAGCACTGGGCAAGGACACTGTATCTCCAGAACAGCCCGGGTCTCGCAGTCGGTAACCACGGAGTCAGCACGTTCTTCACGCGGTCAAAAAGGTGGTGGTTAGAGCACCTCTGGAGAAAGAAGAGAATTGGGGGCGGGGCAATCGGGCGGATGTGCGTCACCCCATTGCGTCATCACGTCTCATTCCACTCCAGCAGCATCGGCACGGCGTCAGATTGATCCATCCACATCGTCTGTCAAATATCCTGTGTTTTCCCTCGCGCTGTTTACTCTGAATATTGTCTAGTGCTGTCTTTTTTTCTTCTTTATCCCAGGAAAAGAAAAGCAAGACTGTGTCCATTAAAATCAAAGTCTATGCAGAATCTGGCTGTTTTTACTGAGAGAATAGTTCTCCTTCAGCAGTGGGTGTGCTTAGACCATCTTTACATTTGCTGGAGGTTTTCCTCCCCTTTAACAAGGAAGTTCAATGTTGCCTTTTGTGAATTTACATCCTTTCTTGTGTTAATGAGTATTTTCATCGATCCGTTTTCTAACATTCAGAATTATCATTATTATTATTTTTTTTCTTTCATTTCCATTTTTCATACCATCATATTGTCCAGACATTGTACTGTATAATCATAATCAGCCAGTCATACTTGCTGCCTAAATCACTCATAAATGGGTTTGTGAGGTTTTTGAACTCCTTTATTGTCTTGTAAATATCACAATATTTATTGCAAAAAAATCACATAGTGATATCTAAAATTTTCCAGTATCATGTACCCCTAGAGTGAACTGGCTTCAGCCATGGCAAATGTAGCAGGCTAGCAACGAGCTAAACACAACTTGTCCCACACTACATTTCTCCCAGCTGGAAACAAACAACAGCAAGGTTTTTGCATAGGAGGAAGTGCGATGCTACCCAGCAGATCAATCACAGCGTTTCTGTGGAGATGCGCATCAGGCTGCAGCGTAGGGTACGTGGCTGTGCCCTACCTACGGTGTCAGCTCGACGCAGAACTATAAACCAGCCTTAACTTCACCCAAGGCTGTCACTAGTTTCACGTGGCCAAAAAGTAACTTAAACGGTCTGTCGGTGTGTCATGTTCTTCTCCCCCTGACGTCCTGCAGCTGTGTTGCCTTTTGCCGTGGACATGCTGACCTGCACCCCATCCCCTAAGCCATTAGGCTGCTCCTCCTTCAGCCGGACTGTCCATGAGAAAGATCCCTCTCTTGCCACACTGCCCTAGAGCTGTGAACTGATGTAGCTTCTAGGCTTTGTTGCCGTGTCTCTGAATGCTTGACTCACCCCTATGGGCGTCTGTGTTGGGCCCATACCAACCTTGTTTAGTCCCGCAGTGTTTCGTTCGTCCCACGGAGGCTAAGAAGGCGGCCGACGAGTCCAAGATGCGGTTCGCCCACATAGACGGGGATCACCTGACTCTGCTCAACGTCTACCACGCCTTCAAACAGAGTATGTAAGCCTGGAGGTCCAGATGAAAATGGGGGGGGGGGGCAATCGTGCCGGCTTGTCTTAAAATTTGCAGGGGGGTGAGGGGGTGTCACAATTCCTGCTGAGCCGTTTGTTGGCTGCTTTTCATTCAAAATGGTTTCCACCGGATCAGGTGGTCCAGTTGCTATGCGGTACGTTCTGTGTACTATTTAAAACGATTGCATGGTTGAAGTACAATTTTTCCGCTTAAACACTGTGAAAGAGCTGCAGTCTTTAGATGTACTTCAGATGTCATTGTTGAGGGAAAAAAAGTCAGAACCAGCTGAAAGAGGGGGTTAGAGTAGCCTTTTGACACATGCAGCTTGCCAGAATGAGATTGACAGCCCAGTAATGAAGTTATGGGTCGCCACTGTCCCAATGCTATAACCCACATAATGCACCCCCCCCCCCATCTCCTATACACACGAGAATGATGCCCTCGCACTCTCCCGCAGACCACGACTCAGTGCAGTGGTGCTACGACAACTTCGTGAACTACCGGTCGCTGATGTCGGCGGACAGCGTTCGCCAGCAGCTCTCCCGCATCATGGACCGCTTCAACCTCCCGCGCCGGAGCACCGACTTCACCAGCCGCGACTACTACATCAACATCCGGAGGGCCCTGGTCACCGGCTTCTTCATGCAGGTCAGCGCCCTCGGCGTCCCCCTCAGGCCAGCGAGGGCCACCCCACCTGGCCGTGCTTGTTTCACCGCCTCTGCGACTTTTACGGCAAATAACATACTCAGAACTGTTAGGGAATACAAACAACATTGCTGAACCGACTCAGGCTTTATTTTATTCCAAATAAAAAAGGGAATGTTTCATATCGTAATGGATTGGATTTTTATATATGAACTAGCACTTATTTGAGAAGGAGAGGGAGAAATAGCCAATTTTTGTGTCGTCTGGAAATATAAATAGCGCTGTGAGAGTGCGTTTCTAGGCGACGTGAAAGGCTGCCCTGACAAGTGGAATTATTCTGTTAATATTTAAATATTTGTCAACATTAACCTTTTTTTCCTGAAAGACAAATTCCCTATTTATGCTATAGTTAGGGTTATTTTCTTTGTATTAAATTGTGTTTGTTGAGACCGATTTTGCTTTGATGATCATAGCACTTGTCATCTGCATATATTAAAAGTCCGGGACTAACAGAGCGAAGCCATAGGCTGCTGCCTGTTTTGCCGCCTGGTGTAACGTGGGTGTAGATTGGTCCGTGCATGGGACCGCCCCTCTTTCTACCTGAGTAGAATGTGACCTGAGTACCTTTTGAGATGAAACCCCCAAATGGTGTCAGTCTGTCCTCAGAAATGGCAGACTCCTCCCAGTTTTATAATCCTAAGAAGAATGATGGGCGATGGATACGTCCCGTGTTCAGTGCCCATGCCGCTTCTCTGCGTGTGCTTTCGTTTACGTGCGTATTTTTCTTTTTCCATGTCTTCCTGTGGCGTGAGCAGGTGGCTCACCTGGAGCGGACAGGGCATTACCTGACCGTGAAGGACAACCAGGTGGTGCAACTCCACCCATCTACCGTCCTGGACCACAAGCCAGAGTGGGTCCTGTACAACGAATTTGTGCTCACCACCAAGAACTACATCCGCACGTGTACCGACATCAAGCCTGAGTGGTGAGCTGCTGGGGTCGCAGAAGCGCCAGACGCCTCTGTGGTCATGTGTTCAGCCCCCGTTTGTTTGTATTAAAAGTGTAGACCTTTTATATTTGAGCTTAATATAGCACATTTATGCACTTAGCAGCTCAGTGGTATACAGTAGGCTTAGATGCATCTCTAAAGGTCTGCGGGTGGCTTGGCTCTTCAGCATTAGGATTCATAATTATGGGAGGGCTTGGCTGTAGTCAGAGGTACTTTAAGCTGGATTCCTTTGGTGGCAATGGCCTTGTCCACAAATGGGTTACAATTCATTTTCGTTAATAGCGTCAGCTTGGTAACTTAAATGTAAATGTTGTGATCATTAGGTCGGTGTCTTTGTGCTGTGCGTCAAGCCGCCTATCCCCTGGTCTTTTCAGGCTGGTTAAAATCGCCCCCCAGTACTACGAGATGAGCAATTTCCCGCAGTGCGAAGCAAAGAGGCAGCTGGAGCGCATCGTGGCCAAGCTCCAGACCAAGGAGTACACCCAGTACTAAGGGCTGTTCGGGGGGGTGGGGGCGCAATGGAGGCCTCCCCACGCTGCCTGGATCAGAATTATCTCCAATCATTTGCCATGCTTCTGTGAAACAGCATTTTACTGATTATTTTATTGTTGTTTTTTTCTTTACTCTTCAGATTTAATTATTTTTTATAACGGTTGTGTGTATTTTTTTGCTTGATAGCACATTACAAAAAACTGTCATTGATGGCATTCATAGAATGGGTTTTTGGAAGACAACATTAGGCTGTATCTGGTTAGGGCTTTCAGCAGGAGTGCAGCTATTGACCATGTTATGCATGATCACTCATGTGGATGTTGACATTCCTTTTATAAATTTGTGAACTCCTTAAAGAAATGTACTTGCTCCGAAAGTCCTTGCTTATTCAGTTCAGCGACTTTAATAAAGACTTAATACTGGCTTTTACGGTTTGACATGTGAGCCATGTTTAAGTTCAGTGTGTGTGGGGGGGGGGGGGGTTGGTGACTGGAGAATTCTCTGTAGAATAAAATCTTCATGTGTCTGAATAGCATCTCAGATGTAACAATCGGGTTGTGCTATGTGGACAAACGTACATTACCACTGTGAATAATGAAATTAATAAACTTTTGGAGGCTTTTAGAAAAGCATTCAAGCTGTCTACGCCTGTTACTTTGTGGCTGGAAATCAATTATTTTTAAAATGTGTGTTTGCTCTGTCGTCTGGCCTGCAGTTATTTGCCATTACCTGTGAAACCGGGGCCTTGAAGTACTTGGGCATTTGCTGGAAAACTGAAAATGCCACCAATCAATTAAAGCCTGTGTATTTTTAGCAGACATAAGTGCAAATCTGAGAGGTGATCTGAGAGAGCTGTGGTTAAATATAAACACCGGGTAGATCGATGGAGGCCCTTTCATGGACTGGAGGAAAGGTATGTGTACGTCAGTGGGACCGAACAAATCTCTCTGTGACGGAGCTGTTTCCTTTTATATGGCATTGAGAGCTTTTCCAGCTAATGGTCTTGATAGACTGTTAAGAGATTGTTTATCTACAGGACTTATTAAGTTTGGCGTGTGAATAATTTTTCATCTTGGGCAGAGAGGCTGGGGGACATTAATGACTGGTAGGAATACTTGGCTGAGCTACTTTTTAGTTTCCTTGACATACGGCTTGTAAAGATGCGTGACAACTTACTGATGGGAGACATCTCACATTATATAGATCCTCCTCATTTTGGTTATTCTTGGCAACACTTGTGCTGAACTTTGCCATTAGCCATGTGGGATTATCACTGGTGCCTTGTGAGAGCTCAGCAGGGAAATGTAGCTTCCGAGAAGTCCACCTTTGAGTAGTGTAGGGCTCTGCTTCATAACCTCTGGGGGTGTTTTGTGGCTTGATGAAGAGTGGTATTCTGTAGCCTAGGATGTTACCAACAGGCAGCATGGTAGAAGCCCCACAGAACTGCACCATTTTAAAAAATGTCCAGTGGTCATACCTCCTTGTCTCTCTTACCCGTGAATCTATATGTAATACTTGTGTGTATTTGGGTATGGTTCCAGTCTGACTCTCATTCCTAGCGAATTCCCCTAATGGAATCTCCCCATAGTCTTTGCACCTGTAGGGCTTTTTTTTGTGTTTCACTGGATGCTAGTGGTGTGTGATACTGCTAAATTTGGTATCGATCCGATACCAAGTAAATACAGGGCCAATATCTGCAATACCAATACTTTTTACTTACAGAGGCCGCTTAAGTACTATGTAGGGGACAGCAATGCATCATCAATATGCCAAATCTGATTTAATTTTTATAACCACGAAATGATTTTGTGATTTCTGCACTCCACATTTAATTATTAGTTCATTATGTGTCTGTTAAAACTCAGGACAGATTCTTTAGCAAAGTTTTTAGTAAAATGAAAAATATTTTTTTATTGTTGTAATGAACTAAATTTAGAAACGTGAAATCTGCATAAATTATTGGAGAACAAATGTTTTAAAACTTAAATTGCTGTTTTCAAGTTATTTATTTAGAAGCAATAATAAGAAATAAATCTCCCTTTGATTACACTTATCTACATTTATAAACATAGTGCACACAGTTATTTGTGAAAATTTAAGTAAATAAAGTAACTAAAGTAAATAAAAAATAAAGTAAATAAAACCCTAAACCCTAACCCTTTGGCCCCTCTTTTTCTCTGCCATGCTGCCATGCTACTCTCACTCAGCCACTGTCTGCACGCGCTCACACTTGCTGGTGTCACATGACACCATGACAACAAGCCCCAAGAGAGCAAGGGGGAGAAGGAGGAGCAAAGTGAGCTGCCAGATGCAGACGGAGCAGCGTTTGTTCACACAGATTTCTACTTTTCGGAGCATAGAGGAGAGAAATTGGAACGGTATCGATCTGATACCAATACCAAGGTTGGTATCAATACTATTGATATTCGGGTCGATCCGCCCACCCCTACTGGATGTACACAGATCAAAGTTGATCTAAAGTATACACAATAAATTTAAGGCGAGGGAAAACAATGGTCCATGCTGGTTTTTATATCCTGCTGAATTCCTTATTAATTAGCTTAGATTAGCTGTTGGTTGAATGAATTTGCATAATTTTTAACTAAACCAAATGTCCTAGCGAAGGGCATGATGTTCCCCTTCAGTTGTTATATAAAATGTGTGTTGATATACCTGTAAGTGTGAAAAAAGTCTGTGTTATGCGATGCCTGCCAACAAAGCCATGTACATTTACACCGGTATAAACTTTTGTTCATTGTTTTAAAGCTGAGAACAATCACTGATTATTTAAAACAACAAACATCTATTCATAATAATTATAGGTATGCCTTGTTGAGATGTTTTTCTTTAACACAAATTGCCAAATGAAGATTTTTACATCTTCACTTTCATGCCCACCGCTAGTTTCTAAAGTTTGAAATATGCCGCTATAAATGCATTGCTTAGCAAACAAGCAAACTGGACAGATGTCGTCTCACAGCAAAGGATGGTAGTAGATTTTCCTGTGCTTCAACACTCGGCTGTGTGTAGCTGGCTGTTGTTTCAGTGTTTCGGATTTGGCATTCACCTTGGTACTTCTCTGTGTTAGGTATCCGTTCTAGAAGTCCGCAGGGCCAGGCGAATAAAGGGTTCGGAAATGTGCTTCCTGAAAATCAGTGGCTAAATGTGTCCCCTTGATTAAACTCGAGTACCTTCACAAGGCAGGTGTAGGTGCCCATACAAAACTGAGGTCCACTGTGGACAGGCTAAGAATCAGAAGTGGTGCCCCATCCTCAGCAATTTAATGATGGATAGAAAGGGCATATTTATACCAGGGTAGGTGGTAGTGGTGGTGTAATAGTCAGGGAAGTGACTGTATAATTGAATGCCTGCCAGTTCTAGTCTCCGACCCGCAGGTACTCTGAGCAAGGTAGCGCTCCCCAAGCCCTGCTCCCTGGGTGCTGAATTAGCCGCCCACTGCTATGTTACATATGGGTTAAATGCAGAGGACACATTTTGTTGTTGTGTGCTGTGGTACGTCAACAGTGACAATTAATCACAGTGACAATTAATATACAGATATGGGGAGAGCTGAGATGCACTTGAAGGCAAAATGGCCTCACAGTACACAGAAATCGTGGTTTTAAAAGGTTAAGGACTCTAGAGATAACCCCCTTAGAATTTTACCCACATATAGTAGATGCAAAGTGACATAGATCCAGGTGGTTTATCCGCAATCAACCAGGTCCCTGGTGAGATTATGCCGTTTAATTTGCTGTTGCTCATCGTCTTCTTCAGTTAAGGCTGGAACCATTGATACATTAACTGAGCTACATGAATTTCTAGATGTTCAAGCAAACTCCTCTGTCAAAGGCCACTGCTGCCTTCTCAGCCAAAAAACCAAACAGTGTGACATTTGCATAGATCCCCAACGGTGCTTTGTCAAGTTTCAGTCTTTCTTTTTTTTTTTTTGGGTGGGTGAGCCGGGGGGTGGGGTGGGGGGAGGGGGTGTTACTTTCAGAATATTCCACATTCAAATCCTACATAATGACATGCTGGCATGGTTAACTGGAACGCCTCATCGGGCTTCCTTCTGAGCAGAACCGTCCTAGATGGGAAGCAGTCTGTTCCTGTCTGTCTCCGCTGCGGTTTGAATAAATTCATGAATGGTCAAGAGGGAAGCCTTGCCATTTGTTTGACAGCGCTGAAAGGCAGGCTGTGGGATGAGCTTCAATCCCCACACTGCCTGCTTTGTTACTCGCAGATTTTTTGCTATTAAAACATGCTGGATTCTGCCACCCTCAAAACTGGAAATCAATGTCATAAAAATTGCTGAACACAACAGGAAAGAGTGACACGAGTCGGTATTTGTCCAAAATAGCTTCATTATCCATTTAGCACTTCAGGGGGTGAGGCACACAACAAAGTGTGTGCCACCAAAAAAAAAATGCAATCTGACTTATTTTATGTTTTCGTATTTACTGGGGCTTATCACATGCGTGTTTTACGAGTTCGAAATTGAAAGTAGGACAGGCCAGATCTTTTAATTTGGGTGGGAATGTCATATAAAAATAATCAAGTGTAAGGGGAGGCAACGTGCAGTTTAAAATGTCTTCCTGCGGTGAAAAAGTGGTTCTGGGGTGGATCTGAAGGCTGTAAAATATGTGGCCCATAATAGGGTCAGGATATGAGAGATAGTTGGAATTTGCTGTGAGGCTAGCTGCTCCACCCGGCAGCCCAAGCACGTTTCCCGTCCCATGCATGGGAACCCCACAAAATCAGAGCATTATTCAAAGTAAGCCCCCTTGACGGCTGTATGAACTCCAGTGTTTACTCCCCTTGGTGGATTATGCAAAAGGCGAACTGGGAGAGGAAATGCTGGGGGTTTTTGATGCAAAGCAGCCTGTTCATGGAGGCTTAGTGCATCTCGGCTGTTTGTTTCCCGTTTCCCGACACCATCTTCGGAGGGTTTCTACCCTCGGCGACACAATGAGGGCAGGTGGCCCTTCTCCAAAATCAGCTTCCCTCAGCTTATGGTCTGAAACCGCCCCCCCCCCACCTCACTCGCTTTTGGAAGGGGGAGTCCCGGAAAAGCTGGAACGCCTTCCCCGGAGTGGATGTGACGTCTAACGCGGGCGCTTCACCCAGGCTCTGACGTTGGGCTCTGCCGATAATCCGCCAGGCGTGAACAACAGCCCAACATCGCTTTCTCTCCGCACGCGTCAGCCTTAAGACGTGGTGTGATGTGTGTAGCAGCAACGCGAGGGGAAAAACAACAGAACTTCAAAAGAGGCCTTAAGTACCCCCCCCCCGCCCCCCACCAACCCTGTGCACAAATGAAGTTCCAAGGCAGCTCATCACATCTGGAGGAGTATTTCAAGCAATATTACCTGCCCTCTTTTCCTCCCAAAGCAGATAAACGTGGTCGAGCTCTTATGCCGTGTGAGCTGAATATCACAGGTACTGCTCACGCAACACACAGACCCTGGGAAGATTAACACGTTCATTTTAATATTCTCTGACTGTTTCTGTGGCTTAGGCTGCGTCAAACTTTAAAGTTGCCGGCTTCATAGACGCGAACGTGGAGGTAAAAGGGTGAGATCGAATTATTAACCGTTTCCTGCCGAGGTTGCAGTGGAGAAGCTGTTAGTTTTATCAGGCTGGGAATTCATCCTGAATGTAAACATTTCCTGGGTGGAGCCGGCAATTTCCTGCTGCTGAAAGGCACACATGTGCATTAATGAAAAGACCGACTGGCTTTCTTGGCACGGGACTAAAGGCGAACCCGGAGCCACTGCCGTTAATGATGTTATTTTACACCAAATCCACCCCCACCATTGTGCTCTGAAGACAAGGAGTCTGCAGGGTAACTGCGAGGCCTTTTTTATGTTTATGGAGACTATGATTACAGTTCCCCCAGGTCCCGAGTCGTTTCGTCCTCCATTGGATGTTTATTAATATGCATTTTAAACCTGCCTCTTTCACTTAGAAAATTTATATGTGAAATATACATTATATCATAAGTTACTGCGCCCCGGTTTCTGTAAATTTCTCTTTATGTGTGTGGAATGCATGGTGATTTGAGGTTTGGATGGGCGAAAGCGCAGAAGGTGCAGCGGCGTGATAGCGCCTGAGGGGCGGGGCGTCCCTGGCTGGCTGATGCAGTCGTTTTAGGGCCTGGCGAGGTGCTGAGCTCTCAGATGGAACCCCTGGGGGGGGAGGAAGACACTATATTCCGATATATTTCAGAACTGGTCCGGTTAACAAACCAAGATTGGGAAGAATGATGTCACATGGCCGACGACCAGGCCCTGACAGTCAGTTAGGCACGTAATGGCCTCCATGAGTGGAGAGGTCAGCAGGAGCCACTGGGACCAAGTTTTCAGCACAATATACCAGTTCCAAAAACACACACACACGCACACACGCACCTGCCTGGCCCCCCAGTACAGCCAGGTGTGTTATCTCCATCACCCAGCACCGGCACTCCCAATCTCCAAAGGAGATGGCAGCCCGGATATGACAAATCCATCTCTCCTGGTTTGAATTTGTATGCTAATTTGGAGTAATAGCCCCTCTGGTGACAGAGCAATGGAACAATTCAATCATGGCATTCTGTGACAGAGCCGACGGAGTCGGGCAGGAGCTCTCGGCACGCGCTTCGGGTTAAAGGCTGACACGCAGGGCTCGCAGGGCGCAGCGTACATCCCACTACGCCGCGGTCCCGCCGCCCCTGCGCGGCTCTATTAGACCGACATGCGCCGCGCGACGTTCAAATGAAAGATCAACGCCGTCGTTTGCCAGCGAGGACGAGCCTATCTCCGTCTCAATCAGTGGCGGCCTGGGATTTTGACAGAGCCATTTATCAGCCATTGTGAAGTTAGAAACAATCGCGTTAGATGCATACAATTTACTGTCTGGGGTCTCCTTGCTATCGAATATCTTAATGTAGTGAAATGGATCATCTGCGAAATGCATAATTTTCAAATTAAATATATAGAAGAATAACAAGGCAGTCTTATTTAATCCAAACTTTGATCCATCCACCAATTCACCTTGTCAATTTGCTTTGAACAGACCTCCCAGCATCTCAGTCAGCACTTGCGCAGCTGTTGCCTGGTTCTTCAGGGTAGAACATCTTGTCTAGTACTAGTGCTGTTTTCCTCCCTCACCAGATACACCCCCCGAAGGAATTATAACATATTTGCTGCTGGAATTATAATCCAGGGTACCATGACGGCTTCGGACCTCCAAGGCTAGGGGTCCGAATCTCACCTCACCTCTGTGTGCTTGCAGTTTGATCTCCAAGTGGTGGGTACTCCAGTGTCCTCCTGCAGTCTAAAGACATGCACTTAGTCTAATCAGCATCTCTAACTTGTCTGTAGTGTATAATTGCGTGTCTGTGCCCTGCGATATACTTGAGTCTGATCCAGGATGTACCGCAGCCTTGTGCCCTATGCTGTCTGGGATAAACTCCAGCCATAAGCATGACAGGTTGCTAGAAGACAGATGGCTTACAGGCCAATGATTTTGGCATTCATGTGATGTAAACAAACAACAGTTGACATGGGATAGCACAGCATGTGAAGTCTGTCAGAAGACAGACAGGTATTAAACGGTTGTGTGAGAAGGGCGGTGAGCGACTGTCTCGTGAAAGTCAGGTGACTCACTCCCAGGAACAAGGCGATGTGTTCCATCCTTCTCCTCCCCAGTGAACCTAATCAGATCCCGACACCTGTCCTTGCCGTCCATTTTGTTCCCCCAGTCAACACTTTCATTCCACCCCAAACCAGCTGTTGATCGTTGTTTTGGGCACCCGCGGCTCCCGTAACCCAGTTTACCGCCGCACCTGTGTGCCTCCCCCCCACCGGGACGGCGGGATATAAAGGTTCCGTGGAGCATCCTTACCGCTCTCGCAGGCTGCTTCACAAACCACCTCATGTTGTGTCTCAGGCCACGAAGCCCCCACCACCAACTTAATCTTAATTCAATTTACAGCAGGTGATAGCCTTCAGAAGACAGAGCCAGAGAGATAAAGGGGGTGACCAGGCCATACATCCAAATATTTATCTCTTTCATTATTTATTTATTTACATTCCTGTTCCCAAGCCAGGATGTCCATTTAAAAAGGGGGCCGGGCATATCTGCTTAAAGACCTCTCTTTCCCATATTTGTTCCATTACTTGACCGGGTCTACAGAGACTCCCGTAAAGGGGAGGCGAGTTGGCGGAAAGCTGATATGTCACCTGCCATTTGTTCTGCATTTCATACGTGATTGATGCAGCTGCCCAGTGCTTTAGAAATAGCACATTACATCGTGTAAATTTTTGCCATTCGATAAGTTATTAGCCTTCATCGGCTAGTGCTTTTGGAAGTGGCGTTCTGCGTGTCTATTTTTTTTCCACGATGTTTAATGTGAAACATGCATATAATTGGGAATAATAGCATATTATTGCTGCCTGGAACTAACAGTAACACCACGGGTTTCCTCAAACCATTGCTTCGCTCTACCCAGCACCCTTGTACTTTTCCCCACTATGCTGCAGAATGTCAGTTTCCTCTTCCCATTACTTCAGCCAATGAAGTGAATCCTGACAATTTATTTCAGCCTGTTCAATATTAAGCCACTCAACCAAAATTCGAAAGGTTACATCTGGCGCATGACACGTAAGTCAGATCAAGGTGAAATAAATAAACATACAAATATAAACACGCATGAAAAATTACACGAAAAATGTCATTTGGGTCCCATTGCTAGAAATTATGGGGGGGGGTCCTTGGAAAGCTAACAATTCAAAGAAGTCGACGAAACCCTTTTGTCTCAGAACAAAAGGATGAGGGGGAAAATAGCACTGCAATTTGTAAACTAACACCTGCACCCAGGAACTACAGCCCCATGGGATTGTGGGTAAAACTTAACTGGAGCTTAAGGTTATCTTGAGCTGTAGAGTATAGATGTGAGAGCAGTCACTTTCCCTGCACAGGATTCCAGCAAGGGGGGGATCCAGACTGCAGCTTGTCTTCAGGATAAGAACAAGCAACACAATAGGGTGGTCTACACCACGGGTCACCAGCCCTCAGTCTGTGGACCAACCAGCAGTACACCGAGTCACAGAGCATTGGAGAGTTTATTAATTTCCAAAAATAAACTATATATTTTCAAGCCATGTCTTTTTTATCACCTCTGATGTTCTCGCATGCTGGTTGAATTAAAAAAATAAGCTGGCCCTCTGATTGACCCCTCTACCCCACCTCAGATGACAAATCTCACCATCTAAAACACTAATTTGACATTTGCACAAGTTCATCGGAATGCTTCCTCTCAAACATCCCACCCCACATTTATCCGGTGGGTACCAATGAGGATGCAACTCTTCTGTTGAGGCCGGGGCTTGAACTGACAACCTTCTGAGCACAGAGGCTCAACCCACTGAGCTGCACACTGCCCATATGTGTGTGAATAAGTGAGGTAGGGACTGCAAAAGAAAGGTGGCCAGAGGGAGGCAAGGCCAGTGAGAGGGGGTAGGCAGGGGTGCTTTGGTACCAAAGGGAGGGCAAGGCATTTTCAAGAATGCTGAACTATGACCACTGCGAGTCTGAAGTTGTGGGTGCCACTTTAGCCCAATGCTGATCTATCCAGTTGCTGTGCAGACAGAAACACAAAGACCATCTGCTGTCACAGATGAGAGGGACACCTTTGCTTCTGAACTGACATCCACATGCTGATTTGTGGATCACTCTCTGAATTTAACTTTGCTCCTCATATGACTTAGATGTGGTGTCAGACTTATCACTGCATTATGTATTTCTTCTTTGGTTATTGTGGTTACAACGTTGAAATAAACCATTCAACCAGTATGACCTGGCTCATAAGTTCTTTATTGCAATTTCCCTGTTCCGTAAAAAAGGCATACCAGGATGACATTTCGGCGAATAGAAGTCAGGACCTCAACGTTGAAAAAAAATCATACTGCTGGATAAAACTCCTAAACTTCTATACACCAGAACTCGCGCGCAGTCAAAACTTTTATAGTTCACAACATCCACTGGATCTCGAATAAAACTGTCATACATTTTCTGCTAAATTACACCTATGCGTTTAGATGACTGGAAGGTAATTAAACTCGAATTACGGGATCGCCTCTTTTCTAGCAAGTACCTGTTGAGGTGCGCGCGGGGGTATTAACTGATAAGTTCGCGCGCTCTTCTCACGCGCCGAGGGGGGGGGGGGGGGGGGGAGGCGCGGGGTAGCGCGCGCACCGGTTCACGGACGGGGCCGGTGCGCGCGACGCCGCCGCGCGCCAATAAGGGCAAGCCGGTTCGGGGAAGCAGGTGCCCACGTGACCGGGCAGCGCGGCGGCGGCGAGGCGCCTCCGAGTTAAACGCGCCTCGCGACGGAGCGCGCGGCTCACACGCGCCCGGGGAAGAAGAGCAGCAGGAGGAGGAAGAAGAAGAAGAGCGCGCGCGCGAGAGAGAGAGAACACCCAAAGAAGACAGAAGGAAAGCGATTTCCGAAGCGACATTCAGCCCGACGCCGCGGAAGATGGAAGGCTACGTGCTGTCTGAAGACGAGCTGCTGCCCTCCTGCCTTCACACGTTCACCTGGGAGAATCCGTGCGACCAGGTAGGACAGCCACCGCGCCGGGATGCCACCGTCCCCACCCCCTCCGCACTTGCGGCAACTCGAGTGCGCGGCCACTTACGTGCAGCCGGCTGATTTTTACGGCCCGCGATTAACATGCACGCAACATTTATATGCGCATAAAACGCACAAACAGAGCTTCGGCATGCATATTTAAACGAAGGCAATTAAACAGGGAAAGCGAATCGCGTCTGCCAGCTCCCATGATACAATGTGCGCCCCCCCCACCCCTTCCCGAGACTCTGCACGCTGTTTAAGCAGCATTAATGTGCATCCTTATTACCTTATATCTTGCTAAAGCGCGCCTCGCGTGTGGACGCGTGACGGCTCTCCCGGCGATGTAGTATAATGAACTTGGCGAGTGGTTAATGTAGCTTCGGGGAATACGCCGCATTCGACACCCCCCTCCCCGACGTGCCGGAATTACCAAACCCAACTCGGCACAAGTTCACACCCCCCCGGTAAAGGCGTCGCTCGCAGTCCGTAAGAGTTTACCGTCTCAGTGCGTTAAAGCGCATCGGTCCGTCCGGCGGCCGCCGCCTTCCCAATGCGCGCCTCGCAGTGAAAATAGCGTTTATTTTGAGCAATGTGACACAATAAATATTTAAACAGCGTCTCGCCGTCGGGAGGCTCCATCCCCGGTAGCCGTAGTATTCTCAGCGGCCGGTGCCCTGCTCGCCGATGGAGAGGTAACCCCCCCCCCCCGCCGCCGACCACGGAGAAAGTAAGACCCTGCACGGTAACTCCGGGCCACGGCTCGGCCACGTTCGGTCCCATTCGGCCACGTTCGTTCGCGGGTCGCACACTTCCCCTGTGTCGGCGTGTCGGGCTCAATGGACAGCACAATGGAAACGCCGCAGCAAAGGGTACTTTGGTTTCTGGGAGGCTGCATCCTGTACCCCCCCCCCCCAACACATTCCCGTTTAAAGTTACCAAGAGTTACAGGCGACCTGAAGCCTGTGTTCCTGATGTTAATAATATATAAACACACTATACGGAATAGACAGTCTTGTTCCCGGAATGCTATCAATAAAACAGTGCCAGGCCAGGCAGGGAAAACAAGCACAGCTGTGCCAGCCAGCCGGAGCCATAATAGTGGGGTTAATGCACCTGTGTGTGTGTGTGTGTGTGTGTTTGGGGAACCTTGTAAACCAAGAAATAGAAGCAAAAAAAATAATAAATAAAAAAAAAATATATATA
>JAODKL010000017.1:8432813-8450336 GCA_026780765.1 Petrocephalus schoutedeni
GTGTTTGGGAAACCTTGTAAACCAAAAAATAGAAGCAAAAAAAATAATAAATAAAAAAAAAAAAAAAAAAAAATATATATATATATATAGTCACAAACGTCGCATTCCTTCCTCTGTGCTGAGTCCCTGTATACTGCTGTGGTTTGTTTTAAATAGCCTGAAATTTCAAGAAAATGTGCTGTCCTCAGGTGAGTCTGCAGTCAGGCATGTGATGCCAGGATTCACAAAGGCATGTCGTGCACAGGGCAGTGTGTCCACATGCACCCCTCCCGGAGCTAGTCCTCTTTTTCTAAAGCTATGCAAATGCCTGATGATTTATTTTAATCTCCCCTTTTGGTAATCATTGTAATTAGGTACGTTCCAATCTAGATGAAATAGTTGTGTGGGAGTTTGCATGTTCCATCCTACGCGAAACCAGGTTGGGGGTGTTACCTTTGTCCTGAACTGTAACTTGGGGGGTGAGGGGGCATCAAAGTGGTGATATGTCTCATATTGGTTGTGTGAACTTAGGGCTGCACCTCAAATATAGAATGCAGTTGTAGTTACTCGTTATTTTTGTGCCTTTCCTACTTGCTGCGGAAAAAAGAAATCGCTATAGGAGGTACTATGCAGTGGCTGGCACTTTCCGGGCCGGGGGGCCAAATCCCGGCCTTGCTTTGTGTGTGTCGTTTGCTTATTCTCTTGATGTTGTGTGGGTTGCCTCCAGGTACTCTGGCTTCCCCAGGCACTTCAAAGGCAGGCAGTTAGGCGAATCGGTGTCTCTAAATTGCCCATGATGTGTGATTTTGTATTTCAGCAAATCCGTGTGTGTGCCCTGTGACAGACAGGCATCCTGTTTCTAGTGTCTCCCAGCCTTATGTCTTGTGCCACCTTGGAGTCAGTCCAGGCTCATTCCCCGCAAACCTGTATTGGGTAAACAGTTGTTAGATGGATGTGTGGTTGGGAATATTATGAATTAATGGACTATGTTTAACTAGATAAGTACATTTATATGGATTTAATGATTACATGCCAGCCTTGCATTTCTTAATCTGAAAAAAATGGGAACCATTTCTCCCTGAAAGAAAGTGTAGTGAAATGCGCAAACATTTTTATTGTCGATAACCTGGACAGTAAGATCTTGTAAAAGGCAGCAGTTGAATGAATCCATAAAGGCAGTTTGGTTTGAGTAAACGGAGTGTAACTGTTTAATTATTTAATCACAGAAATGTTCATTTGGCCATCGCATTATATTGTGGGGTCGCGTCGCGCTGCGGCTGACGTAGCAGAGCTCATTCCGGAAAGCTTGTGCAACCCGGAAGAGCCACCCCAGCTTTTCTCAAGGAGGGCCTGATCCATTGCTTCCTGACTTTGACGGAGAGTAAACGACAAGCGAGACGCTGACACAGTCTGTCCTTGTAGCCATATTGCCCGCTTGTGGCTGTGGACTGGACTGAAGTCCTACATTATTCAGCTCCCTCTGAGTGAGTCAAGAGGGCCCCGGAAAGCTGTTTCTCTGCGGGTCCTACGGGGGGGGGCAGGAAGTCACTGGCAGCTTGGCTTTACTTATTACTGGGCGAAATGCTTCTTTTACACGGTTCTGTTCTGTGTACATAAAAAAAAAAAAAAAAAAAGATCCATGAGAGAAAAAAAAACACCCCCAGTCCTCCCCTGGCTGCTTGTTGAAGTAGCTGTCCAGGGTGCTGAAAATTTCATTACATGTCAGCATGTCTTTAAACTCCAGTCTGAAGAGCTGTCTAGCGCTCACTCTTCAAGGATGATATATTCCAGTTGTCTCAACAGTGCTTGTGAGTATTTACCACTCTGCCGATACAGAGTGAAGCCTATCACTCAAGCACCTCAGAAGAACTCCAGAAACACCTTTCTGTTTTCCGGCAAAAGCTGAAGAAAGTGCCTCATGCATTTATTATTATTATTATTATTATTTTTAAGCTGCCATCGTTGCAGCGTGAAGCTCTTATTTTGATACGTGTAGATTTCAGCCTCGCTTCTCGTCACCGATTACGATCGCGCCGTTCACGACTTCATTAGTGTCATGCTAATGCGAGCTGTCGAGGATGGACGCGCGCCAAGTTTTCGCGGCGCTGCGCGGCAGTGTTATTGGTGGGCGACGGCGTGATTCTCTGGGGAAGATTCTAGCTGCCGTTTCTCGCGGTGTTTTTTATGGGTAATGTGTGCAATACGTAATAAGCAACAAGCAGTAAATTGCAAGGCATGAAGTAATTTTCTAATTATCTTAATTGCCTGGATAATTCCTCACAGCACAAGACGTACTTTTATGCAAATATCTGCTCAGATCTTACAGTTCATATTGCTCTGTAATGCGGACCGGTATGGAAAAGGGGAGATTTTCAGCATTTTCTGCCTATATTGGGTGCATCCTGAGAGCCTTCCTGCCCACCATTTTGAAATGCCCCATGACCCATTTGAGATGTTTTTATACGTTTCACTGACCGCTCTTCTCAGGTAAGAGTTTCCAGGAGTCAAGCTCAGTTTTCGGACAGAAACCTCACTTCTTCATGCTGTACTGCATGGCCCCTGTATAGATGAATAATCACCTAATCAGACTCTGCGGGGGCACAGACTTCCTGTTACTGCTGATGTGTGTAAAGTGGGACCATGAATGTGTGCCGGGGGGGGGGGGAGCTTGTACATGCAGGTACAGCTGCTCCTTGCCCTGCGGTACGACAAGGATGTGAGCGAGTGCATGTCGTCTAGGAAGCGTTGCTTTTAATCGGCCTGTGAGGAACAAATGAAAAGATGTTCGGGGGGAATGTAATGAGAAGGCCGGGGAATGTTGATATCTGCTTTTGTTGGTTTTCAAAAGGGCCCCTTTTCTTACCCAGAATTCTCTGTGGGGAAAATGCATGGAACATGCAGTGATGAAGCCTGGCTCTGGGGAGTGGGGTTTTACCTGTATTCTGCTGTTTTTTTTTTTTCCCCTGCATTCTTCTGGGACTTCGTGCAGTGGTCATTCGATGTGCAAACACTGCTATCTTATATATTTATATTTATATTTATATATATATATATTCCCTGCCTCGTGCCCGTAGCTTCCGGGATAGGCTCTGGACCCCCCGTGACCCTGAACGGATAAGCGGGTTGGAAGATGGATGGATGGATGGATGGATGGATATATAAATAAAAAAAGATAGCAGTGTTTGCACATCGACTGATCATTATGAATCTGTTGTGTGGGACCTCCATAGATTCCTAAAGAGAGATCAGAATGGGGACCCACAGTTCTATTTATTCGGTGAAGTTCGCCCAGCCGTGAATTTAGATGTTGTTTCCCTTGCTTGCAGAATGGAGATACTGTGTAATGGAAAAGTAGCTAGGGGGGTCGAGAATGAATATGAAAATAAGAGGACGCAACAACAGGTCTCTGCTTCGGCGGCCGCGACGCTGTCTGAGCTACAAACCGGAAAATTGTCCCCCGTGCTTAAAGAGGACCGTTTGCTTCACCCCGTTGCATGGAACCTCAGCTCCGCGCTGCAACCTGCACTGTTTGTGCCCAGCTGCAGGCGTTCCCCACTCAGTCGAGGCCTGTTTTCATTATCGCGTACCTGAGTTTCGATTAATAAGGCCTTAGCCACAGCCCAAACCGACACAGCGTCATGCGGCTGCTTCCAGAGATCCCCTTTTGTATTCAGACACAAAGACTAAGTACGAATCAGGCTCCGGCCACTCTGGAGTTATTGACCTTCCTATTTTAATTTTGGCATTAGGAGCTTCTTATGGTGTACTTCAGGCAGACAGTGGCTCTGTTAATTCCTCAGGCTGTGCTGGAGAGCTGAGCATGGCGATTGCTGCTTAGCACTTAAGTGTACCTGGCGTCATGAAACGCAGCTGTGGGTCAGGAGGGCTGATAGTAGGGGTCATATATGAGGAGTGTTGTGCTGCTGTTTCCTGAACTCTCCCCTGTTCTGAGATTAAATAGGTGTTGGCCTTCAGTTCTGCTGTTTTGAGCACTTTCTGATTTTTTTTTAAAATTTTTTTTCTCCCCTGGTGTTTTTCCACAATGCTTTTTGAGGTAAGCGCATCAGTTCCAGACAGGCTTGTGTTCTCTGTGACGGAACCCTGTGGCCTCATTCAGGACAGTCCGTGTGTTTTACATGAAGAAGGTCTCTTGCCACCAATAAGTGCAATTATGACTGAAGAGGGGTGTTTGTTGTGCTTCTTTGGAGTGCCTCCTTTTCTTCCCATTAACCCCAAAAAACCCAAGCTGGGTTAAAAATAAATAAATAAATTAAACATGGAAGTATGCCAGTTCAAATCTCACGGCTGAGTGATTTCACCACTGGGCTCCTTAACCTCAGTTGTTCCATGGGCTAGCCAACCCTGTTCTCTTACTTGTATGTCACTTTAGACAAAAGCACCTGCTAAATAAATGTAAATGAATTGCTTTGGATAAAATGTATTTGCTCAGTAACTATAGTAAGATTTATATATCACAATTCAGACGCAAGGCAATTCGAGGCAGAAGAATACATTTAAATGAAGGACATTAAAATCATACTTAAAAGTACAAAAAATAAAGAATCCTGAAAAAAATGACAATTTAGTTGATTCATTGTCATACAAATTATTGTGATTAATGTTTTGACTTTCTGTTCATTTCATAATGCTTGAGGAGTTAGCCTAGTCATATTTTAATAATACACATGGATCTTATGAAAAAGCAGAGTTTTTTAATTATCATTGTACAATGGAACATAAAAATTGCATTTCTGTTTGCCTTTCAAGTTTTGTAAACAAAAAAATTGTACAGGGCAGATATGACATTAATGACAAGAAGCTAAACACCTCGAGATGAACAGTGGGTGCTGTCACTACCCAATCCGTACAGTACCACCTACCCGATTTGTGTTGTCCATATCTGCACGTGCGCTCTATTTTCTGGCGCTTCCAGATCCGTTCATCCTGCCATTTTGCGGCAAACTATATTGCCTACATTTACAGGAAACTAAGCTGGATAACTTGTCGGAATTAAGGTAATCTGGGCTAAATATAAGTGAACGAAGATAAAATCCATTTAAATTGGGGTACCTTAAATCCGACAAGTTTTACAGCTAAGCAAGAAATCCTGCTTGGCGAATTGTGGTACAGGACCCTGATGTTAATGATTCCACTGACTGAAAAAAAAAAAATCACTTTTCTTTGCTTAAATTGCTGTTATTCAGCAACATGGTATTTTGGTATAATTATAGCTTTGAACATAAATATGAAGTTTGGCGTATTTTGCATTTTAGCTCAGCCATATTTTTACTCCAAGTCAGTAGAATCAGGAAAAAAAAAATCGACAACATAATTTCTCTAGTTTGTCCTAATCTACTGACTTTGGTGCAGCATAATAGTGGCAGCTGTCAGGGACATATACGGTCATACGGTCGTGTTTGGGGCACCTAATGAGACCCATAAACACGCAAGTGCAGGTGCTATGTAGAATTTTTATTAAACAGGCAGAACACAAGGAAGCCAAAGTCAGAATGTCTGGCTGAATATCCCTTTCTGGGCTGGTGGAAATCACTCACAAGCAGTTAGTAAAATGAACCTGATGGCCTAAAAAGAGATATTAAGGGGACCAGGCTGGGTAGTGAAACGTGGTACAAAAATGGTACAAATCGGGGATCATCATAAAATATGCCGTGAAATGAAATGCTGCACATGCACAAATGTGCGAGGTATAAATGGTGGTAGGTATAGAGAACAACGAGATGACATCATTAAACGACCGTCATTCGAGCTTTACGTGGCACAAAATGACATGGAAATAGTGAGCGTAATATGACGTTTCTGTTTCATCCCGCCAGATGAATGGAGATGATTCTAGCGATTATGCAAAATAATCGCGGCCTACTCGAATAATTGCAATCAGCAGTTATGTAATAATTGTGACAGGCCTAACGTATCTCTGCTGAGGTTTCTGTTTGTTCTGCAGCTGGGATTTGCAGTCTGCTCCTGGCTGCTGTTCTGTTTTCAAAGGAGCCCCAAAGCGGTCACACCTGACTAGGATAGGGCATCCTGCTGGATTGATGGTTGCCCCCCAACTACCGGTGCATTCCTGACAGCGAAGGTCACTTTTTGTTATCTTCCATTGGCTCGCCTAAGATAATTAGCATTTTGTGAATGCCCTGGGCTGTTTCTTCACATTTGTGGGTTTAGCTATCTGGTGTTGTTAAACTCCCTGCAGGCTTTTAATGGATCAGAGCACAGGCACTGGGAGCAGATTCGTGGACTGAAAATTAAAGGACCCTTGGATGGCGCACCGCCGCGTAGTTTTAACCCCAACTTCTGGCTGCCCCAGCACCTCAAACCCTTTCCGCCTCCCACCACCTTCTCTGAGCCCTCTCGTTTCGCCTCTAAACCGCTCTTTCCACCCTCCAGCAAATCTAGCATTTCACCTGATCAAAGCCCTGCCCTTCTCCTTCTCCAAATCCTGCCTACTGCTCCCTTCGCAAATCCCACATTTTACCCTCCACAAACCATGCCTGCCTCTCCCTCCCTCCATAAACCCCACCTTTCTCAGCTTCTTTTTTTTTTCCCCCGCCCACTCTTGTCAGCAGAAAGTATGAGTGAGGTGAGTTAATTGAGGCAAGAGGGGCTAGCATGGGGGGGGGGGGGGCTCTCAGGAGAGAGGGCGTCGTTTCCTCTTCATGCACCCGCCTCATAGATGACTAATGGGGGGTGTGTGCCGAAGCCGAATATTCAGCAGAAACTGATGTCCTGTGCTTGAGCGTGCATTGCTGGCTCCACGCGGCCCCGAGGGATGCAACCTAGGAGCTCAGCCAGATCGGAGGCGAGGGTAGTGGCCCTAGATGGAAAACACACATGACCTGCCCACCAGGCTTTTAAAATCTACTCCGGGGTAATTAACGTGGCAGCGTAACATGGGAAAGAGGAAACGTGGTGTATAGAGACAGATGGCGTTTTTGATTTGTGTGTCACAGAACAATCGCGAAGACAAAGAGGAACATTAATGTAATCTATTGGATAATGACGCATCATATAACTATATCATTATGAAAGCCGGAATGACCTGCTTTAGGGTCTTCATTCTTTTCTGCAATTTAAGATACTCTCTTTATTTTTTCTGGGATCGATTTTGCTGATTGGACCTTGTTTGATCTTTGGTGGGCTGTCGGATGCTTTGTTTTTTTTCTGCTAGATTCCTGCATATTCTGGTAATGTTTTGTATTAAGATACTTTTGGCTCGGTGATGATTTAAGTGACATTTTAGAGTCGGGGAGCTTTTTTGTTTATCGAACATCTCTGTTGCATTAAGAAATGCTCTTCGGGCATATTGTCCTGGTGGGACAATGAAGCAGTGTATTGCTGGCCTTTCCTGCCAATTGAGAAATGATATCCCTGAGCTGTAATGGTGGATGGATTTATGGTCATCAAGAGATGGATAGAGATCACATTTATTTGTTTGACTGCGCAGGGCTCCTGCACAATGTAATTGATTTCTAGAGACTGGCCTGGTTGGGGGGGGGGAATGGACACCTGACTGAAATGCCACCAGATTAGTCCCGGACTGAGGCTCCCATGTGGTCTGAAGGAAATCCCGCAATATCTTCTTTCTGTGTGATCAAACTGCCTTCATTTCATACATGCCCTATATATTATATTCTTTCATTCAGTCCACTGACGCATGCGGTCTCCATTTCATCTGAGCATATTCTCTTTGGACTGTAGGAAAGATCCATGAGGCAACCCAAGCAATGAGAAAATGCATGCAAACTCCACCCACATAGAGCCAGTGGCAGGAGTTGAACCCACAACCTTGCTGGTGTGAACTCTCAATGTAACGCACTGAGCTATCATCATACCTTCATCAGTCCTTCAGACGATTGAATCTGGTAGAGTTGTTTTTTTTCTGTGAATTTTAGTAATGATTTGAAATAAATTACCCCACAGCAATATTTAGTGTACCTGTTCCCGAGGGAGGGATGCTAGTCCTTTTAGTAGACTTGTTAGGAATTTAAAATGGGCTTTTAAACCTTTTAGTTTTACAAATATCACAGCTGTTATTGTGCATTACTTCAGAATCCTGTTATTACACATGTAATTAAAAGGCATTGCAGAAAAATAACAAAAGGGAGTTTGAATACTTTGCCTTCAAAATATTTTAAGAGCCCAGTGTTTTCAAAGGATTATAACATCTACATACTTGGTTACAAATGTTCTTGTTACACACCTCTTTATCTGAGAGACATAATAGAAGTTAAACTTTAGATGTTACCAGTCCAAGTTTTACATTTTGGTTATCATCTTATTTTCCCACAACTTTTTCTGGAGGGTTGCAGTGTAATCATGAGATTGGGTCAGAACAGCTTGTTTATTCCATGGTCATAATCTCTCTCATTCTGGTGGATGTCTAGGCTTTCCTAAACCAGCTAGGAGATATAATCCCTCCCGCGTGTCTCAGGCCTTCCCTGGTATTTCCCAAGTGGGATGTGCTTGGAGCGGCTCCCTTGGGAGCTGACTAGGTTGTATCCTTATGAAATGTCCAGACCAACTTGGCTGACTTGATGGCCTGAAGGAGCCATAGCTTTATGTCAAGGTCACTATGGGCGTTCAAACTTCTCATTGTCATGAAGAGCCAGGCAGCCCTGCAGAGAAACATCATTTTGGGTATATGTTCTTGTGGCATTGTTCTTTTGGGCACCACCTACAATATCACCCACCCACGGAAATCCCAAACAGGAGTAGAGGCAAGATGCACCGTTGCTGGAGGCGAATATCCAGCCTAAGTGGCTTTGATTTTGTGCCAAGGATGCAGACACAAGACTTACTGCATTAGATAACACACAGTAGCAGCTTTGGTACCCAATACTCCTGCAGCACCTCCTACAGTATGTGCCAGGTGTGATGCAAGAAACCCCTGGGAATCTGCCAAACACCAGCAGGGGGTGAACAGCACTGCTCAAGTGGAGAGTAACAACCGGTTCCTCTAAATGGAGAAAAAACTTATATCGTCCGTGCCCAGAGATACATGACACAAGCATACCATCTTTTTGCATGTGAAATATACATCGTCACTATTGACTGCGAGCTGAAATGACAGGAGTGAGTTCTGAAAGCCACGCTTACTCTTCGCGCAGAAGCCCCACGGCGAGCACAGCGCGTTGGGCGGACGCCGCTGTTTTTTAAATGGGGTGCGCACAGCGCATGCCGCGTCTGGTCTGTAACCAGTTTTAGCCTATTAAGGACCACATAAGCCTGATTGTTTTCGTTCCAACCCTACCTCATTCTGGCTTAAAGATGGAGGGAGATAGTTCAGGTCCCGAAAGTAAAAATCCAGACCAAGATTTTGTTTCAACCAATCAGCTGAGTATAAAGTGTCACAGTCAGAGAGTACTCAGCTGGTTGGTTGAAACAAAATCTTGGTCTAGATTTTTACTTTCGGGACCTGAACTGTCCACCTCTGCTTGAAGCCCATGCTTCATGGTCAAGGAAAAGGAAAGGGTAAGTACCCTGTGTATGCTTTCTCTGGTACCAAGATTAGAGAGCCTGGAGCAGTTGAGCTGAAGGACCTGAGCTGGCCTCGCACTTTTTGGAAGAAGAGATGCTTCCCGTTGAACTGGTGATCACAGTCCATTTGTCGCCAACACTCTTTGTGTATTTTCTTCTATTCTGATAAATAAATTCCAACCCCTCGGGGTATTAGTCTATGGCTTTGTTTCCTTTGCTTCCTTTCCTGCCGCATGTGGCATACCTAGACTGTCTAATCTTACTCCCATGATCCCTCACACAGACGTATGAAGAAAGAGCTGTTCCATGGCTGAAATCTGTACTGTTCCTCCAGAATCTTAGGCTTGACAAATGGGCAGAGTCTGCTCGTCTGTTCTCTTGCAGAAGCTTTCCTAGATAGGCTGTGTAATCTGATCCCCATAACTGGAACCCACCCTCTACTCCACCTTTTTAAAAATTTGGCCCACCAGTCCTATTTGCCAGTCCATGCAATATTAAAGAGGTGCAGCAACCTCATCACCCTAAGAACATCCAGTACTTTCAGCAACTCCTGATGGATTTCATCTACTCTGCATCCTTTCCATTACAGAGGCCTCTGACCCTCATAGCGATACCTTCTGGTGATCGGACATATCCACCAGTTAAGGAGTTCCTCAAAGTGCTATTCCCTCTGCTGTCTACACAGTTCCTCAGTACTTCCCCAGCCTAACTCAACACAGCCTGAACAAGGTCCAGCTTTTTCCTGCTGAGCTTTGTTTTCCATGCCATCTCCAAACTCTTTTTTTTTTTTTTTTTTGCATGAGCTGTCACCTGCATGACTGCCTTCGCTGTGGCCTTTCGGTATATGGGGACCTTTCAGTTTTTTCTGAATACCTTTGTTCAAGCATTACCCTAAAAACCACCTTCTTCAGCTTGACAGATTCATTCACCACAGGTGTCTACCACAGGGTCCTTTGTTGCTGCTGCAATGTTTGAGAACTTGAATATGGTCCATTTAGAAGCAGTGTTTCCCACCTCACTCGGCACAGTGGATAATGGATTAGAATTAATTTCTCTAAGAAGCGTCATTTAGGTGTTCCAGGCAAATCCAGGCTGCTCATTTTGGTGGTCCTGGATCCATGTGACCTTATCTCATGCACTGAATCTTTCTCACCAGAAAGTGGAGATTAATTGATAGTTCTGCCTCTGACTTAACCTGAGTGTCTGAAACATTTAAGTTGGATGACTTTTGATCATCTGATTAGACCTTGTGTGTTCCAGTGTGATGTATGCTTAAGAACATTGGGCCAAATTTTTTTTTCTTAAGTTAGTTAATGAGAGGCTCTAAGAAGGTTCTAAGAAGGATCTACTTCAGGTTTACACTGTGTTATAAAACCGCAGAATTGTTCGTAAATGTGTTCATATAATGATAAATCCCATTGTCTTTGTAAATTGAAAGCACATGTCAGTTGTTCCTAATTAGCATGAGTGAACGCCCCACCAATCCCCCCTAAAAGGTCATGAGACTGCAGTGCCAAATGTGCACACAGAAATGAATAAGAAAGGTTGAGAGAGAAGTTATGAATGGCCAAGTGAAAGTCTAGTGATGGCAGAGCACCGGATTCCAAACGTAAGAAACTTCAGTAGGTCTGAAGTAGAGGTACTGCTCCAGGAAGTGAATAGCAAGCGAGCGGCCATATTCAGAGGCGTCAGTAGTGGATATAAAGTAACATAAAAAGCATTAATGGAATGGTATTACTCATGTTAATAATTATTTAAAATAATTATTAAAGCAACCATTTATTAGTAAAATAATTTACTTTAATTATTTTAATATATTATAAATGGTACAAATTTAGATTTAAAATCTAAGCATTCAATTGTGCGACAGTGGGTTTTAAGAAGAAATTTCTTCTTAAGAACTGGTGGTCAGTGTCGCCCATTCTCCTGTTTGAAAGTTTTTTGTTAAGGACAATCTGTGGTTTATACCAAAGTCCAATAAAGAGTTCACCACTATAGATGAGATGCAGAATATGGTGCTCCCCAATCACCTGGCGCAGGCATCCTAGTTCCAGGAATGGCACACTGGTTCCTCTTGGTACGTTCCACTGGAAGTCCTTATTGGGTTTGAGCTGCCTGACTCCAGAGACTTATGCCAGTGGAGGCCATATCTAAAGCTGGAACTCCAAACAACATAGACCTGTGGACCATTAAGGCACAGAAATCCCTCCACTACGCTGAGGAAGTTCTAGTACAACATCGTGGTTCTCAGGTTTTCCCAATCCTTGGAATCCCCACTGCGGTTCAGGTAGCCTTGTGCTGAAGGGAGGAGTAATTGTTTTGAGTAATTTCCTGCATTTCAGAATGAATTGAATGAACAGTGTAGTGCAGGCATTTTCAGCCTGGCAGCCTTTCTTCAATCAGGGACAAAAACAAAAACAAAAAGACTACAGGCAGGGACCCTGTACCACTAATATGTGATCACGTAAGTTGCTAATAGCTATGGATTGGCGGTACTTTAAGATTTTGTTCTCTTTGGTGTGGTTCCCATAGAGCATTTTTCACTCTTATTATGATGATATCAACAATGTGGTTTGTCACTGTGATCCCCTTCCAAATGCTCTGTGGACCGTTGTGGGGGTCATGAATCTAGGGATATGGACTTGTGACCTCGAGAGCTGCAGTACATGACGCTTTAAATGTGTGATCTGACTGTGGCAGGAGTTTTTACAGTTTCCTATAAAAGGCACAAAAACAAGCAGCTTTCTTTCCAAAATTAGAACATGGCGGCATCGTTGCGTGTCAGGTGCAGGGAAGACGTGTGGGATGCATTCAAGAGAGAGTCCACTCTGAAGATTATCCTATTTAACAAGGCTGTTTAATGAGTGAAGATGTACCGCTGGACGCCATCCCCCCGGGGTAATGTGATTAAATGGAAAAAATTCAATCAGCCGATAGTATTTTGTAGACAATAATTGTTTTGTAAAAAAAACAAGTGCCGTTTTTAATGAGCGTGTAATACAAGTGAGCCGAATGCAGATAGTGGTGTGTACACAGTGCTGTGTTTTCACAGCTCTGCTTTGCCAGTGATGATTTTAAATTGCAATCGAAAGGGTGTTAATCTGTCTCAGTCTCTGTGGACAAAATGGTCTGATAATCGGCTGAATAATGTATTAATGCAGATGCCATTACACTCACTTTACTGTGCAAAATGTGTTAGGTTTAGGCATGTAATTATGATGCTAATTTGCAACACGGAAGATGAAGGTAGTTGAATTTAGTAAACTTTGGTAGTCAATATGTGTGTAACGTGGGATTATTTTGGAATTCTGTGTCAGTGATTAATTAAAGGTGGAAGGCATTAGGATCTTGTTCTCCCACTTGCTCTCTGTGTTATTGACAACAGAGCTAACTGAGTCTGCCAGTGAATTTAGAAATAAGCATTTTTTGGGGGTTGTGTGTATTTGTGTGATCTAATGATGTATTTTCCTCACCCCTTTCTGTCTGAGCTGTCCTTGGCGGCGCCCTCGGGTCTTTTGTCAGTCTCTGGTTTGGGTCATTACCGACTGTCACCCCATGGATCTTCTGAATTGTCTCCAGTTGCTGTGAATCACCTCGCTTTGCTAGAATGCAAAGCCCGACTTGTCCAAAATGTATATGATGGCAGGTCTCACTATATTTCTGGAGGCAAATTTAAAGAAAATACCTCCAGTTACGACTGAGAACGCTGATTATTTGCATTAAATGAGTCAATATAATTGATTGAAGACTTCAGAAAGATGGACGAGGACATCACTGCAAAACACCTTTTTCATCCATCTTAAGAGGAAAAAAAGACTCTTTGCATGTTACAGTTATTTGCATTAAGCCAGTAGGAAGTCCCCAGGAAAAGAGAACTGTCAGTGTGTGTGTGTGTTCTATTGACTGTGAGGTGCTGAGTTACTCACCATGAGTTACTGTTGCGTTGCTAATGCTCAAATACATAGTAAGCCAGGAGAAGCTTTTAAAACATGAATCTGGCATCCGCAGGTGTCTCTGCATGGGAGGGGCTTACTTATTTGGGGAGGCGGCATGTGTAGCTGGGAGGTGTGAAATGCCATCCCAGTTACCATGGCAATGACACATGTGGCATGGTGTCCCGCGCAGTTGCCTGGGAATCGGCGGCCTGGAAAAGGAAGATCTGATGTTAGCAGATGAACGGGTGGCTTCGCCGAACCGCCCGGGAGACAGGCCGGCGCCCGTCTCCTGTTTCCTGTTTCCTAACGGAGAGAAGCGTAGTCGCTGGGGTACCGCCACAAATCCACAAGGACAGCCCAGCCTTATACAGCTCATTCTTCTTCAGTTCCCAGCCTGTGGCTGCGATATCTCCCCTTATGAAGTAATCTATGTTCTGTTCTTTGGTAAAATAAATTACTGCCCCCGCCCCCTCCCGGCATATATCGCTATCGGTGATGTGACCTTCAGTGACACAAAGTATAACAGAAAATGTATGGATGGTTGAAGGGTGGCTGTACAATATTGTGTGCTTTATATGCTATATTAATGTTTTTAAAGTATTCCAAATAAAATCCTTTTGACTTTCAATATTTAATATCATAGCACATTTCTTTTGTATAACTTTTTGTGATCGGTTTATGCCATCAATGTAATGCACAGATAATACCTCAGAATATATTTTATCATTCTGTATCCTCTGCCGATATTACTTTGTATCCTCTTGGAATAACTCTTTGCGCAAACAATGTCCAGGTTCTGTTTCAAACGGTCCATATGCATCCATTATCTCGGAAGAGGTAGCGGTCCAGGAAAGAAAAAAATGGCGGTTCAGACAACTCGACTAATTATGTACGATGGCCGCAGCGGAGCATCCCCATCTGCAGCTGCCTTTCGTCTTCCGCTCACGTGAACGACGCACTCTGCGCCCGTTTCTGCCATCGGAATAGGGCGTATAAAGGGCTAAAACGAGCATAGCATTTAGCGCTTTTATTGCGGAGCCACTGGGCTTGGCACGTGCTCTGGCTTCCTGCTAGGGATTGCAATGTTTTCGTTTAATTACTTGAGGGGGAAATGTGGGACCTCTTCCATTTTTTTTTTTTTTCTTTTCTTTTTTTTTTTTTGTAGTTATACAAAGTCCTGGTGATTCCTGGAAAGTGAAACTAATTGTGTACAGTGCGCGCTGGCTGTGGTTTCTGTTTTCTCCGAGGCTTCCCAAGGCATGTGCCCAAAGTAATTATTCATTCGCCTTTTATTGCACGGCCGCTTCTTGGATGGTAACGTGCATACAGCCAAACTAATGGAATATATACCCCTTCTTTGTTTTCAGTTTGTTGTTTCAAAAATTTGTTTTTTTCTGCCAAGTCACATTACTCTTTGTTCTGTTTTGTCTTTATATATACAATGTTTATGCAACAATAAAAGGGAGGGGAAAAAAATTTATTTTTATATATATATATATATATATATATTTTTTTTTCTTCCCTTTTATTGTTGCATAAACATTGTTTTACACCTCGCAGTTATGGGAGTTGTGCTACTGTCGTAGAGGGACACAGTTGTGTATGTTGATTAGTGTGGCTGTTTTTAAAGGATAACCGAAGAGGAACATAGCGTCAGTGGTCTCCACCAGAGGCGTCCTGACTCGTGGAGGAACCCCGGGAGAAGTAATTTTACCCTCGGATGCCGTTAGCGTCAGATTTTAAACCGAATGCCTGGTGCAATCTTGCCGCTCATGTGTTCCCAAAATGCTTACGTCCCACGCACTTAGGGCAAAGAACGCGGGATGCGGAGCAGGCAGGGAAAAACAAAACGGCCGAGGAATGGCTTCATTTGGTATTCGCTGGGGATGCGTTTTTAATTTTTCTAACAGCCGCACACTATAGAGACTCTGCCAGTCACCGCTCGCTGTGAATTTACATATAAAGTGTCTGATAAGCATATTTATGTGTTACTGCGGAGAGTTTCCAAATTCTGATGCAAAACATGAAAAGGGGGTAGGTATGTGAGTGATGTGTTTTAGATACCTATTAAAAACTTTGAACCATATGGCGATTGGGGGTGTTGTGGGGACCGGTGGGGAGCCAGGGGTGACGTGGGTGGGGGAGCCCGGGAACCGGTCGGGCAGGCAGACGACGGAGATTTGTCACCGGCATTGGGAGAATCGGCGGGCCAGGTGCAGAGCCATCCATCAGGCGTGCTCATGCCGACGACAGCTTTTGTCTCCCCCCTGCGCCATTTGTATGGCCGCCCGAGCTAATAGATCCTTAACGACGGGCGTGTCCCTCGGCGACAGCAGACGCGTGCCCGTTTAAGCGCCAGGCTGCCAAAAAAATAAATAAATAAGAAAAATCTCTGCTCTGCCGCTAGAGGCCCCCCCTTTGGAATGTCAGGCACCCCCAGTTTGACGTTGCCTTTGTCGGCAGGCTCCTCGAAGCTGCTCTCTGTTAATCAAGGGTCTGTGTTTTTATGGAGCTAGAATTAAATTTTTTTTTTTCCTCTTCTCAACGACGAGCTCTGCATTCCACACCGCAACGGAATGACCCCTGCAAGCTGCCGATTTATAAACCCTTTACAGGCATCGGCGTCCATGGTCCCAGTCCATATAAAAATGCGATTGAAGGGAATCGCGAAATTGGCTCAGATCGATAGTCTATAATCCAGGGCCCTTGGACTGTATTTTCTTGGGAACACCGGCCTTTAATTTGGGGATTGATGCCGCTTTAATGCGGAATTTCCTTTAGGGGAGCACTGAAACTGGTGTAATGTCAGCTGTCAAATAAAAGTGAAATACGGTGCTGATGTGTTTCTCCACAACAGAGTAAAACATTATTGCAGTTTTACCTCCTCAAAACAAAAGGAAAGGAGCATAAAACTACCTTTCACAGAACATTACTTGGAAGGTGTTCGGTTTTCTTATTGCAGTTTGATTTCTCCTTGATTCAGTTACGCTGCGGCTGAGTCTATCGAGGCAGTGGCGCGATGTCAGACGGCCTCTTTATCGACTCGGGCCCCGCTGGCGCTCACTTACCGTCCGCGGGCGGCGTCCGGTTTGAGGCTTTGCCTGTAGTGGCGGACGCGAGTAGCGAAGTGCCGTGAGCCGCCACGTATTGATCTGCCAGCAGCGGGTTTGACGAAATCCCGCCGTGACCGCACAGGGACACGTGGGAGTGGGGGGCTGTATCCAAGATCTTAGTGCTTACTGTGCACTTCATCCCCCATGGCTGTGCCATGATGTGCAGCTCCTGGAGGACAATGGGCAGGAGATTAAAGAAGTAGGATGTATTTATGAATTATTTATAGTCAAATTATGTTCTGTTAGGTCCTGTTATAAATGGACACCATTATTTTTTATTTCTGTATATTCCTGTACTTTGGCCCCTTTGAATGTATAATTTTTTTTTTTCTCATGAATGAACAATGTAATTATTATAACAAGATTTATGGTATCAAGATGTCTCTTATCACTGCTGTAATGCCCCTGGACTGTTCTAAAGTGAGCCTTGTGAGTTATTTGTCTGAACACACATTTCTCATGAATGAAACTGAAAAATAGTGGTGATCCTTATTTCTGCACGACAAATATGAATAGAGCTCAGGAATGTGACGTCACGCCGCAGTGCATTGTGGGGCGGATGGGTAGGAGACGACATATTGTGTGGCCACATTTGTGCAGCAAGTGTTGCGGTAAAGCAAAGTGTCGATCGATATACTATATATATGCACTTACCGGCCACTTTATTAGGTAAACCTCGCTAGTACCGGGTTGGACCCCCTTTTGCCTTCAGAACTGCCTTGATCCTTCGTGGCATAGATTCAACAAGGTACTGGAAACATTCCTCAAAGATATTGGTCCATATTAACATGATAGCATCACGCAGTTGCTGCAGATTTGTCGGCTGCTCTATTGGATTGAGATCTGGTGACTGTGGCGGCCATTTGAGTACAGTGAACTCATTGTCATGTTCAAGAAACCAGTCTGAGATGATTCGAGCTTTGACATGGTGCATTATCCTGCTGGAAGTAGCCATCAGAAGATGGGTACACTGTGGTCATAAAGGGATGGACATGGTC
>JAODKL010000017.1:8450436-8465439 GCA_026780765.1 Petrocephalus schoutedeni
CATGTCAACATGCCTAAATGCATTGAGTTGCCCCCATGTGATTGGCTGATCAGTAATTTGCGTCAACGAGCAGTTGGACAGGTGTGCCTAATAAAGTGACTGGTGAGTGTATATATACGTTCAAAAAATGTCCGCACTTTTTAAATCTATTTATTTCAAAACAAATTACAGCAAAAAATACATCACTTTTCTTTAGTCACCTTCTTTTGCGATACAGTGATACAATTTCCCCAGTGTCGCACCAGCTCACACCAGTACGGCCATTCTCGAACATGTCAGTCCGCTCATAGGCCGCTCTACGAGTGAATGCCTTATCCCCATACAGAGCACACATGTGGAGATGAATCTGTGCTCCTGGCACGCCTTCTGCCCACCAAAAGCGTATGACAGAAAGCTGTTCCTCTTTGGTGCAATTTGTAAGTTTTGTAGCCGTCTTCACCACAGGGTAACATCTCTTATGCTACTTAAGGGTGCTCTATGATGGTACGATGGCACCAACATAAGCCCTTCATGACAGCCCAAATAAAAGCATTTAGAAATATTTGTTCCAACTTTCATGGCTGCCATAAATGCTGACATAGGAAACTCCTGTGTCAAGTATATGTATAACAGTATAACAATAATATAACAGTATGCAAATAAACAATGTCATGAATGACAACAGTACAAAAACGTGGTATATTTTGTAATCAGAACTGCAAAATCAAAAAAACTGTTTGAATCTTTATAAACTTCCATGAATGAACAAATGAACAAATAAAACTTTAATAATTTTATGATGACTCCTTAGGTGCTCTGGACGTCCTCTTACCCAGGGCAACCTATGGAGTTTACAGTTATGCGCTTTGTTAATGACGGGAGTGTAGAATTACTGTATCCTGTCAATCATGGCCAGCTTAAATACAATAGGAATTAATAAAATAACCATTGGGAAGTGGGCTAAGCCAATTGGTGACAAACGTCCATCATTGGTTTCAAAGGCTCATTTCTTCCAATGCTGACCTGTTGGTTTTTTACTTGATAAAGTGTATAAATGCTGTTGTCTCAGGTACCAGACCCGGGATGCCATTCTTGGCCTTGCAGAGCTTCCTCCTAAGGGGATATTGCATAGCTTGATGAGGAACAGATGTTCTGGACCCAGGTTCTTGTTCCAGTACAACTGGATCTGTCGTGAGCTGGAATGTGCCGGAAAGGAGTACCTGCCAAGCAGTCGACGGCAGTGCTGACGTGATCCCGTCACGGAAAATTAACAGTGGGAAAAACTGACGTGGAACGATGATTTTTGTCGCTGGCTGGTGAAAATGTCTCTCTCTGGCTGTGAAGATGGATGCCGTGGCAGCATCGCATTGGGCTTATGGGGGGGGGGGGTGGCTGGGGTGGATGTGGGGGGTGTGTTCAGTCAGGGTAGCCTAGGAGGGGCTGGATTGACAGACTGTCTGTTTTCCTTCTGAGATCCTTAAATTCTCATGCAGACTGAATAATGGGAATCGCAGCGCACTCTGAAATATTTTTCACATTTTTAAAGCTGCATCTTTCACATTGACCTCCCGTGGTCTAGCAGTTTGGTGTGTTTACAGTGGCACAGTAGGACTCTTTTCCTTATTTAAGGCACAGCTGACTTTAACGGCTTTTCCCACCTCTCTTCATTTGCGTGAATGTTTGACGCTCGCAGTCTGGAAACCCCACTGACTGGCTGACGCCTGGAAATTTGCTGTTTGCAGCGAGCTACAGGTGATGCGCAACTACATGTGAATCGCCCTTAGCGGAGGAGGGGAAAAAAAAAAAAAAAACAGATCCACACAGTGGGCCAGATTGATCTAAACTGCTGCCTTCCTGAGGTTCTGGTCCGGTACAAAACTCAAATCTGCAGCTCAGACGGAGCGCCGATGCAAAATGCTGGCGTGACGTTTTCTTGATGTTCCCGTGGCGAGGTTTCCAACCTGCCTTGCAACATCTTACCTTTCTGGCTCTGTCTGACATGGAATCAGTCCTTTTCCTTGCGCTTGTGGGGGCCGGACGTGACGGCCATTAATATTCATGAGGTGTGAGATCTGTTCCGTCACCTCTGCCAGCGTGAGGTGCCGCTCTGAATTCCCTATTCTTATTGGCTTTATCAGCCGGAGCCAAGGTATTACTGCTCATAAAACACCAAAGGCTTATATCCCCTAAATTAATTTAGCAACTTTTAATGGAGCCCAACATGAACCTGGCTATGACACTCAGTTTTTTTTTTTTTTTGTCGGGGGCAGGAGTAGAGGGGGAGAAAAAACAACAGCGGGGGTGATTTCGTGTCACTTTTCCTGCTGAAGGGCCTGAGGCAGCTTCCTCCTCGGCTCCTTTTGAAGTTCGGTCTCCCCGCACGCCGGCCTCTTAATGACGGGATTTGGCAGAGAGCCCTCACCCCGGACTCCAGCGAGGCGCATCGCCCCGGCGCACTGTCAGCCCTCGACGCTGCCTTTTGTTCCGGCCTTGTTTCCATGATGGTAACAAATCTGGCTCCTGCTCAGCAGGCGATGGCTAGAGATGATAGCCGTGTCTCTCAAGTATGGGAATCCATGTTTGAAAGCGCTCTCTTCCACTTCGGCCTTGCCACCAATGTATGGTACCGTGCTGTAGTCGACTGGGCTGATCAGGATGTCGATCGGACTTAGTTGAGGCGTTTTCAGCTTCTTGAGGAGGGTGAAGCGGTGTCCTTTCCACGCCCCCGTGGTGCTCGTTCTGTCGGACCCAGTGTCCCGTGGGCCGAGGCCCCTTCCCGGCTGATGCCCGGCGATGCCTCCCTCCTCCTCTCCCCTCCCCCGCATCGCCTGCCAGCGGGAGCCAGCTCTGTGCCTCCCCAGTTTATTTACACCTTCTCACCGTCGTCCCCCCCTGCTCGCTGTCCGCGCCGTGCCCAGGGGCTGAGCCTAATTACAGAGCAGCCTCATCCGACAGCTGTCGGCAGAAACCATGCAAATGAGGGCCCCTTCGTCACGGTGACGCGACCTGTCCAGTCTGTTTCGTGACACCCGGCCGGCATGGCGTTTTGTTCAGCTGCGTGCCGGGCGCCGGCATTACTGGGTGCAGGGACGCGGATGTCCGTAAAATAACTGTTTGGTGCCGATGCTAATCGAGTGGCTGTCTTGGTGTCAACGCTTTTGGTCGACATATCTGTTACCGACATGGCTCAAGGCGATGGGTCGTGGGCTGCCGCAGATCACTCGGAGAGGAGAGTGGGTGATGATGTGCTGAAATTATGAAGGCCTTTCATTCACATTGCGGCCTCCAGGCTGGAGAGCGAGTCTCTCTTTCGGTAGCGAGCGCTGATGGCTGTGTGTGCGCGCAGCCTCCCCTCCCTCCGCTGTTATCTCCCTTCCCTTTGCTGGCTCTCTCTCTGTAGTTCGTTTGCAAACTTTCCTGGGGATACATGCTTGTATGAACAGGGAACAAATCATTGCTCCCTGCGAGGATCTTGCCAGTTGCTGATTGGTTAGGTCTCTCAGGATGTCAAAATCGCAGCCGGAGGAGGTGGTGGAGATGTGTGCGGCTATCGCGGGGGACCGGGAAGGTGTGTGTGTGTGTGTGTTTATAGTCAAAGATTTGGGTTCACCTTGAACTCAGTCTTTTATTATGAACTACATTTTTGTGACCATATATAAGTTCCAGGTTCGTACTGTTGCCTCACATCTCCAGGGAAGGGGGTTTGATTCCAGCCACCACTCCGTGTGTGTGGGTTCTCTGCATGCCATGTGGTTTTCGGCCAAGTATCCTAGCTTCTCTGGGAGCGTAAGAACTTGCCCATGGGACCCCCAGCCTTGTCCCCTATATTGCCTGGGATTGGTCCCAGTCCCCCCTGCAGGACCCTGTCCTGGAGAAGAGGCTGGAAGATGGATGGGCTGTGCTTTTGATATTCTGATATTTATGTATATGTGTGTGCTTGGGCTGTGATATATCGTCAGCTGATGACATGACCACCATACGGATGTTATTATTTTTAAAGCCACAGAGGAAATGGGACGCAGTAAGTCATGCGATGTTCTGTCGTGAGAACTAAAGCAAACGGGGGGAGTTAAATCAGACTGAGAAGACCGATTTAAGTAGATTATAATGGAATCCTTAATCGGTGCGGTAAGAGAATTAGAGTATACGACTAGTTTATGGCTCAGAGAGAGACTTTTAAAGTACTCTGAAGAGAGAGACAAATGACTGGCCTCTTACCTTTAATCACTGGGACGCTAATTATAAAATGAATTCAGCAAGAAATAAAACCAAGACGGTTCTCAGAATGCCGCTCGGAAGCGTCTCCTCTCACTGTGCTCCACTCCAAGGCCCTTTTTACTCACTGCAGGTGTCCGCATCACTGCCGTGCCCCCCCACCCCAGGGGGGTGCTCTCCATCGCAGTCTGCTCCCTTCCCGAGAACTAACTTTAATTTCACGGGGACCTGTTCTGTGTTGTACAGGGAAGAATCGCATCTGAGATTTCTTATAACCACTGGCTCCATTCCTGGGCCTCATAAGTAAAAAGAAGAATATATAAAATAAATAAATAGAAATATTGCATTTGTGTGTCCGGAGAGTTTGCAGAACTGCATTTGTCGCTCCTGAGGATTTCACGTGGAAAATCGCCGGGGCGCACGGCGGGCGACGTGCGCGGTCACATTGGCGCATCGTTAGGAGTAACGGAATGAGGCTGTTTGGACTACAGGTGCCATGCAGGACCATGGGTGTGTCTGATATGGAATACTTTGTTTGCTATGTAGTAGGTGCAGTTCGGATGCAAAGCGAGCAGTATGTCCGAATCCTCAGTATGAATGAAATCGCAGACGAATGGAGACCGGATGACATTCTGAGGAATCTCTGTGGAAGTGTGCAATTGATGGACGTTACGCTGTCCTACAAGGCCACTGGAGCTGCAGCCACAGATGGAGAATGTCGTTCAGATATTTGTGTCGAGATGGCAGGGGAAGTAGTGTCTCTGAACAATGTATGTAGAAAACGATACCCAGTTACAAGTTGTCTGAAAAATGTTTTTAATTTTTATTTTTTTTTTCTTCCCAGTATTTAACAGTTCTTGACTTTTGAGGGGCTCAGGCTATGTCTTTGGTACACATCTGGGTCGGGTAATGTGAGCGATGGCGACCGCGGTCATGCACACAAACCGAACGGGCTGCATTAACGGTCACTGCAAGTGGTGCCAATGGTCGTCCCACCCCGCTAGCCTGTCCACTGACTGCAGTGCACCCCCCCCCCTCCATATTGCTACGGCTGAGTCATAACTTCATGAGGACCACTTACAGGCAAACTTGACAGACTCTAGTTAAACCACAAGCCCATTGCAATGGCGCACATTTGGGCTGGGTTGATGAAATTTATTCTGGATCCGGACATTTGAGAAAGCTCAAATTGTATCTGGCTGTCACTGGCTGCGTTTCAGCGGAGGAGCGCAAATGTGATTTTCTGTGTTTATGTGAGATGAGATTCCTGTGACACACTCCCGTAATGGGACCATATGCTGTGAAGCCGATGGCGTTTTGTTTTCCGAATGGGCTGCCGTCTTCTCTGCGGCTCGCCAGATTACGCAGCCTCACCAGCACCGAGGAGCTGCAGGATTCGGCACAGGGGACGTCCCTCCCTCCTCCAGCCTTGTTTAACCGATTCAGGGATCAGGATCGCCACTGTGCAAGTTTTTTATTGTATATTTTTTTGCCAGAAACTAGGCGAAGCCCAGCCCCGTGTGACGTCCCTCCTGTTTTATTTTTTGGCACTTCTTTCGTGGCTCACGCACCGTGAGTCGCTGCAGTTTCGCTCGTGACGCAGACGGTGCTCACAATCAGACGGAGGCTCGCCAGAGCCAGCTGAAGCGATTAAAAATTAGTTCCTCATTACCTCCCTCATTGCGCCTGTAAGTAGTCTGCATTCTGAGCAATTAGCGCGGGAATGGTGGAGTGATCCTCTGGCGGGGGGCACGAGTGTTTGGCCTGGTGGACACACGGGCCGCTGCTCGGATCCTAGGAGGTCAGGGGCTTAACCCAGAGAATTCTCTCTGAAGTTACGATGATCACAGCATTTTGAAGGTTTAAGGATGTGTAGCTCTGGACTAGAACCAGGGCTGGACTGGCCGTCCAGCATAGCAGAGGGCCGATGGGTATGTGGGCTGGCAAAATTAATCAAAATCAAACACTCCCCCCCCCCCCGGCAGCAAAATTTCCCGTGGGGCTGTGAGGGACCACAAACCCTAGGGCTGAATTTTAATCCCAGTCTGGCCGTGGAACTGGGACTTTAATGATGTATGGGATTCTCAGACTGAAAGATGGTTGTTAAATTATCGGAGCTAAGCAAAGCTTTTGGGGCTCGCTCAGATTCATTTGATGTTTGGGCCCCCAATGTCCTACGCTGGTGACGCATCTGGCAGAGATGAAGAGGCAGGATTTTTGCCCCCCCCCACCCCCAAATGGCACGTCCAGCCGTTGTGCATCCCTTCCTGTCCCTATGAATGAGCTGGCATGCCCGTTGCCTCTCCAAGCTCGACACCTGCGTCTAAAAACGCATGCTTTATTGTAATTCGTCTAAATAAATGCGCAACTTGAAGAATGACGTTCTAGGGGTTTTCAGTTCTTTTTACAGTAATTTCATATGAATGTGATGTTCCGTACCAGAAACGGCACCTTCACGCCGAAATGCTGTCTGTACACAGAGAAATGTGACTGGAGATAATGTTTTACAAAATCCCATCCATCATACTGCAGGTGTGGAAAATAACTTGGTCCTGGGATGAAGGCCTTCGGGGGCTGGACTGCTGCTGATTAACATGGGGTGTGACTCCTCACCCCCCCCCCTCGTGTCGGAGTGGGAGTCAGAATGGTATCTCTCTGGAGGCCAGATAATTGGAGGCCCATCAGAGGTGCAGATCAGGCAGCCGAAGTCCAATCAACCTTAGACAGATCTTCAAAGGCTTCTTTTGAATGGCCCTCGTCTTGCTCCTCTGCAATCATGGCCCGGTTGGACCCTTAAGACCTATCAGATCCGCTCCTGTCAGGCGCCACTGCCTCAGCTCTCGCCATACATCAGGCTCCTTGCCCCAGGTGTGAACTTCTGGCCCCGGCCGGGAGGAGGCCGGGCACCTGTCTGCCAGAGGAGAGCTTTGCCTTCTTTCTGACAGCCCTGCAAGCCTGCAGAGAGCAGCTCCACACTGAGGTATGGCCCGGAATTCGGGGCCGTTTAGTGCAGGGCTTCTCTAACGCTATCCCCGGGGGCCAGTAAGGCACGGCGGTCAGCGTCCGAGGCCCAACCGCCGCCACCCCGCGTCGCGGGTTCTGGAATGACGGGTGAGGGGCAGGCCTCGCTGAGGATCGCGGGAAGCGGCCTGCCCTCCGAGTGGCCGGTTTGTTTAGAGCAGATTGCCAGCTCCCGGAGGCACTTGAGCAGGTGTGTCGCGAGGGCGTGTGTTTCTGGGGCGGGAGGGTGGGGAGGTGTTTCAGGGAGGAAGGATGCTGCTAGGGGCAGGAGAGGGTGCAGCTGGCGCCATTGATCCGCAGGGCCCCGCTGGATCTCCTTAGGAGCGATTGGAGATGTGTGCCGGCGTCAATTAGACCCGAGCCACTTAAGGGAAGCTTAACCCTCCCTCCTACCTGACCATTGTGCCTTTGGTTATTATTGCTGATAATATGGCATTCCAGGGATGACTTTGAAAACTATCCCCGGTGAATGATAGCAGTGAAAGACGAAGGCTAAGAGACGCCAGTAATCTTCTGCTTCCATCTCTTTCATCCCGTCTTGGGGCCACCACAGGGTCTACACGCCCCATCCAGTTAAGCTAATAATAACGAATGCATAATAGATTGCACCCCGCCTTCCCCGCCGCTCCTGCGTTATGTGAGGTTATCCAGCGGCCAGGCTCCCGTGGCCCGTGCATGGCCCATCAGCCAGCATACGCGGGTTCTGTTTTGGACTAGCACTCGACGTTACAGCTGGGCCATGTCATCACCAGGGGGCGCTAAAAATAACCCGGAGCCCCAGCAATAAATCTGCATGCTATCGATCCCGAGCCCAGAGATGCCCGCCGCCGTTTCACCCCAGGAGCGAGTGTCGCTTGCACCTCTCCTTCGCCTCGTGTGCTTGTTTCTTCCGGCGCTGACCGCGTGCCCAGCCTTTTCCAAAAATAGAGGGGAGCTTACGCCCGCTGCGGGCGCAGCGCCAGCATCACTGACACCCGCCGCGGCATGAGCGCCCCTATATTTGGTGGCGCTGAAGGTTGGGTGAAGGTTGGTGGTGTGTTGGTGTGAGTACAGCATGGGCGTGTTCGGTATCTGTGAAATACCCGTCTCCCCTACCCCCCACTTCTCCTTCTGCTGAGTGGGGGGGGGCATAAGGGCGAGCAATAGCAGTGATCATGGAAGAGCTTTTCCCAGCCTCTGAGCCATCTTTAATTCATTGACAGCGGCACTGGCTGCCGCTTTCCTGAGATAAATCCCATGGCGGAAGAGTCTTTGGAGTATTATTACAGGGAGATCAAGTTTGCCTGGGACGGTGCTAAACGGCTGGGATCTTAGGCCTTTTTATGCCCAGCATTGTGATCGCTGTTTACGGTAGTTTGTATGTGTGTGTTTACGAGTGCATGCGTTTGCCTGCAGACGTCTGTGAAAACAGACAGGCCTTCCTTTGTAGAGGAAATGGATTCTCCTGTTAAAGACGTGACTCCCAAAGAGCTGATCCTCTCCATGGCTCTCAGGGCAGCACAGACAGGGACACAGACACAGGTGGGCTGACGGGGGAACTGCAAGACTCACAAGACGCCCCAGTTTTTAATGACAGCCCTCCCTTTCACATGAACTACCATGTGGATGTTTGAATACTCCAATACTAAGAATTCTGTCTGTTCTGTGCTGCTCGCATTCAGCTGCCAAGATGGACGGGTCCTTGTAGAGTCCCATATATATGTCTGTACTGGGCGGACATCAGGACCCTCAGTATACATGCTGAGCTTCAATAGGTGCCCTAATCGGCCTGCTTTCAGGGGCCCTAACTTGTTCCTCACTTGCAAGACTACATGTTTGGGGGCGTGCCGATGTGTCCTTGGGTTCCCGGAGATTTTTATGTCTAACAGCAGCCTCCTCTCCATTGTTTCTTCCCCTCGATTCTCCTCTGGGTTTTTGCCAATCCGACTTTACGACTGTATAACATTAACTGCTGTTATGTTGTGATATATAAATATATTATGTGCTGCTCTTCTTGCTGTTAAATCTTTATTAAGCGCTTTGGGGAAACCTTGTTGGGAAGGGGCTGTATATAAAAGTAAATTGAATTGGACTGGACACGTGGCCAAATACTGTCTGGAAATCGGAAATCGGAGGTCCTTGAACAATTGGAGGTCCTTGCTTAAATGGAATATCCTGCTGTTTAAATGAGTAATAATTAAAGTTAATAAGTTAATAAGTCAGTTATAGGATGTAGGGACTAAGCTAAATAAGATGGTGCAAGTTATTTTCGTGTTAAACTGGGTTCTGGTCTTTATTTACAGAAATGGGTTTAGGTGGGGTGTGGCAGCTGTTACCTCTGTAGCTCCCTGTAGCTCCTCCTGGGGTCATTATGGTGTTTAGCCTTATACCCTCAATAGAGTATGGAGATGAGCGCATCATCTCTAGTACTTCATAATGCTAACGGGGACAAAGCCGAGCCCAGTCCATGCAGGTGAACCAGCCCCTGACTGTTGGGGCACTGGTGTGGTTTGAGTGGGACTCCCCTGTCAGGCAGAGAAACTGCAGCCCTAAGTCTGACCTTGAGCCGCTTGCCCATTTCACCCGCAGCCCTGTCTGGCCTGGTTTGCAAAGCCGCGGCCATCACTTCCGCATCTGTTTCCCCTCAGTCTTGTCTTCGCTCCAGCGTGGCATCTTCTCCACTTCCTCTGCCGCTAGGCTCCACCCCCTATCCTCACGTCATTGTTCTGAGGGCGTAATGAAAAATGAATGAACCAATCGGATCTGCTAATCATCAGACCAACCAATTAGAAGTCTTGGGCCCACCTCTTCTAGTTGTTTGGAACCACCTCCTCTACAATATGATGGATTACCTCTGTACCAATCATTTTTCGCTTTTCCTTCAGAGCATTTTTGTGTAAGTTAAACTCCCACGAGCGTCCTCACGTGGACGCCACTGGGGAGTGCAGCACAGAGGGCCAGGAGGTGTGGGGGGGGGCGACAGATAGCAGCTGGAGCATTTAGAATCACATGCGGGCTGGGCCGTTTAGTGGCGCCCCGAGGCCCAGCATTGGGCGCCTGTGGATTATTTTCCGCTGGCTGGCTAGCCCAGTGGTAGCATGAGGGTCACCCTGGGGCTCGAATGTGTTTTAGTGCTGCCAAGCTTTGCTATTTATAGGCACGGATTGCGGGGGTCAAACAACCCACAGGTTGGGGGGGGATTGTGGGCTATGAGGTATGTGTTAGCCTGTGGCTAGTAACGTGGGGAGTTTGGCAAGGGCTGAGTCACACTCCTCCTCCTCACCAGCCATTGTTCCCCCTGCTCAATGTGTGCCCACCGCTGACCACAGCCAGTAGAATATTAGGCATGTAGCTAATCTAGCAGAACCGGGTGGGAAACGAGGCCCGGCCCAGGAGCGTTTAGGAATTAGCTGGACCCTATCTGAGCATGAAGTGCTGCAGGAAAGCGTTTTACCAGCTCACTGCATCCGTATGGCATTATCGAGAAGAAGAAAAAAAAAAAAAAAAAATGCTCCAGTTGACATTTTTAGAGCTTGGCACCACTATAAATACAGCCCATTAATATTAGTGGCAAAATTATGAAGGAGCGGATTGTATCCCCTGTTGGTGGTCCCAATAAATGCTCCCGTTTGGAGAGTTTTTCTCAACGTGTCTCAAATTAGAGGAATTCCTACCCTGATTTCATGTGGAAGTGGAGTGCTCAGCCTTAAGGTTAACACACGTGATGCCAGCGGTGGGGTGGGTCCAGATGGCGCCGGTGCCCCTTAGCAGTCATGCTCCATCGTTAAACATGACATGTGCAGGACTTGCCTGCATAACTGTCATTCCAGGGCATGGGGGAGATCTGGGCTGACAGGCTGATTGATTGACAGCCCTGGTGGATTTGGATTTAGGAATAAATGAAGCTTGGGAAATGTTTGATAGATGGAGGGGGTGTGTCTGTGGGTGGCAGCGGTGTGCTGGCTTGGTAGTCCTGCCATGCCGGTGGGCTGGGTCACTGCACCTCAGTGTTGGGTATCACTCTACCTGTTGAACTTTGCATTTTCTATCTGTTTGACCTGAGTTGGTCCAGCGTTGGCTCCTGTGGCCAAAACTTGGCTACACGGATAACACTTTTAAGAACACTTAGATGAAAGTAAAATATTTTTGTCTTATCGATATGTGTGCAGGTGAGAATCACCTGGCACTGTTAAATAAATAGCAGCCTGTAGTGGAAATGAGTCTGTGACAATAGCCAGGGGAAGCACGTTGTAGCTTTAGGCAAAGCATGTACCCAGTTTTGTTGAGAAGTTGTATGTGCAAGTGAAAAGGAAAAGGGAAGAATTGTAAGCTATGAAAAAAAGTCCATCTGGATCCATGCTAGTGTGCCTTAGTGTGTTAGAGGTGTGGGATGTTGAATGTTTTAGCTAGAATCTTTGTGCCGGAATGTATGAGTCAGAATCCTTGAGCGAGAATCTCTGTGTTGGAATATAGAAGCCAGAGTCTTTGAGCTGAGATCTCTTTGTTGGGCTGGAATTGGTAATTTGTATTGTAGGAATCGAAATCTTTCAGCTGGCATCTGTTTTTTGGTATATAAGAGCCACAATCTGAGAACTGGCATCAGTGTGTTGGAACCTTTGGAACCTTAACGCATCCGGCTTCTCCTCTGCCTTTGCCATGCCGGTGTAGGGTATGTCTCCACACCGACCCAGCACTCGTTGCTGTCGCCTTGCTCTGTGCACCCTTTCTAGCAGGCCGCCCGTCTCCAAGTCGTCTTCTGATAAGAAACGACACCACAGACAGTGAATAGAGTCTGTCGTGGATACAAGCCGATATTCCCAGCTCGAAGCAGCCTGTAGTCTCCTCTCTCACACGTGTCACATGGGTGCCAGGCTCTGAGAATATTTCTTGAAGATTATAAAAGCTAGTCAGCTGTAGAGCTTAATGAAAGTCATTTTCTCTCCACAGGCACGCTAATGTAAAATACAGCTTTAGGGACAATTGCTCTTTCTGTAGTGATAAAATAACTAATTCTTAAAGGGAGTGTTTGATAATTGAAAGTGATGGAAGGGAACAGAATTAGAATGAGCATAATTTACCGATTGAGAGTTCCAGGCTGTTTCTCTCTTTTTTTTTTTTTATCTGAGTTCCAATAAATAAAGTTTTGTGACTGATTAGTATTTATGTCTGTATCACACCATGTGTCTGTAGGTACCTCTGCCACATCTCCTCCACAGCTTCTGCTTGCAGTTTGCTGTTATTGCCCGATTAAAGGAGGGAGGAGTCTGGAGGGCCCCGTGTTTTATTGTAGCGGGGAGAGTAATGTATCGTGTGGGGTCTGGGAACACCATAGTGCTGGTGAAGCCCCACCCCCCCAAACCAAAGCTTAATGGTACGGTCCAGTCGCAGAGTGTATTTGCCGTTACCCCTCCCCTCACTCTGCCCGTTCTCTCCCAAACGGCTCTGCTGTCCTTACAGATTGTCATGGCGCTGCTGTACAGGTGTGTGGTCTCTCTAAAGCTGGGGATCTGGGACAGCTGCTGAGGTCGGCTGGTGACAGCGAGACGGGCAGTGTGCTTAGCATGCTGATGAACGTACCCCATCAGAGAACACGGGACATTTTACATTTCTTGCATGTGTCTTAAGAAAGCGGTTTACCCTTGCGAGACCTTGTTTGCTCTGGCAGTCTTTCCACTGTCCGCTCCCAGTCAGAATAGCAGATGCTGTCAACTCCATTGGTAGGACGGAATTATTAATCATTCGAAAACTTTGCTTTTTACGCCTGTGGCTTAAAAGCGGAAAACGTCTTGTTCACGTTGCTCTTCCACCGTTTAGCACGAAATTCCGGCCTGAAAGTATTTCTCCAGCTCAGGGTGGGTAAACCCAGGAGGCCTGTAGGTCCACACCGTAGGCGTCAGGCAACTATTACATTAACTCGGCCAATAAAAAGAGTGAAACAAAGCAGGCAAATGTCCCAGGTGCCTGGTCCTGATGGGACCGAGTTAGTCTGTCCTGAGCAGGCATTTAAAGGCGGGAGAGGCCAGCATAGTGCCCCCACCCCCAGCATGATTTCCATGTCATCAGGGATTTTCTTCTCTGTGTGGGCTCACTTGAAGGTGGACCCAGTGTCTGAGTTGGTAGGGGTGCCAGCCAGGTCATTGTCTGGCTTTGAGAGAAAGGAGTGGGCCGGTGAGCGTGTGCATCTCTACGGGAAAATACGTATATGCAAGACTGCGACCCCATATGGGCTAAGTGGCATAAAAAATTCATGGCAGCATGTATGGATTTATGTATAAGTCTCATAATTACCATGAAAGGCAGCGCGGAGGTGGGTCTGACTGCAGGGGGCGCTGACCCCGGCTGAGTCACATGCTCATGAGTCAGCTGACATCGAGGAGCAGCGCTCACAGATCGCTTAAGAGGTTCCGACACACGGAATCCTCCCAGTCACAGATCGGTGTGAGACAAGCATCTGGTCACGAATCACCTAAATGTGGAAACTGAGGAACACGGCGTACAGCTGCGTTGATAATGGTGTAGAAAGGAATAATTTATGCACATTAGGAACAGTATGGAAGTATGGATCATTCTGAAAATCCATCCGTCCGTCTTCTGAACGCTTGTCTTGGTTAGCATCAGTGGCACCTGGATCGAGTCCCAGGTGGCTGAATGCTGAGGTACACCTTGGACTGGACGCCGGCCCTTTTTGACGAAACGTCGAATCAGATATGCATTTGCTTTGTCCTGCTGCTTTTTCTGTGCTTGCAGCTTTCATCGCTGTGTGGGAAAGGGGCCCCCGCAATATCACCGGGCGTGTCCTGCTTCAGAGCTACTTCCTTAGCTGTCCTCGCCGGACACGTGCCAGCTGGCTCCATATAAATGGCCGTGCAGATTATTGGAAAGCGACTTTGGCTCCGCGTGTCCTATTACGGCTGCCAGCAGTGCTCACGCTTGACGGTTTGTACTCTAGGCCTCCCCCTTTTCGGCAGCCTCTGATGCCTACCGCTGGCAGCTGCAGAGCAGGAGATCAAAAGATGCCCCCCCCCCCAACCTCCCTGGCCTATCTGGGGGTCCGGGTCCCGCCCTGCAGGTTCGCACGCCCTCTTTTAGCAGCAGTGTGGTGGCTGCCACCTTTTTTTACCACACTCTCCTAATAAACCAGGAATTCTGCACGTCTCCCGGCCCGCGGACATTTCACTCCGGCTTTTATTTCCTTGACGTATGGCTCGGGGTGGGGGGTGGGGTGTAATCTCGGCGCCGGAGTCCTCAGCAAGGCCTTGCTTCTTATCACTGCATTAGTCACTGCTGTCATTATGCAGTGGCGGCCATGGTGGGGGCCGCATCCCGAGCAGCAGTCCCCGTCCCCCGCAGAATAGCAATGAAGGGGCCCTGACAGTGACCCCGCGCCCGGCCGGCCGGAAATCTCTGCGAATTACCTTGATTTTAATTAACTCTTGTTTAGTCGCTTCCATCGATCCCGGCTTTTTACGCGTCAAGGGGGGAGTAATTAGAAATAATCTGCGTGACACTGCTGCATGTCCCAGTGGGCAAAGGGATGAATATTCCGCTTGCATGTTGAGACAGAGGCCCCACTCCATCCACTGAGGCACCACTTTAGCCTCTGCTTAGTCCCTCTCTCTGTCCAATATGTGTCCATTCTGTGCTTCCCTCCCAGTTCTGCTCAGTCCCTCTCTGTGCAATATGTGTCCATTCTGTGCTTCCCTCCCAGTTCTGCTCAGTCCCTCTCTCTGTCCAATATGTGTCCATTCTGTGCTTCCCTCCCAGTTCTGCTCAGTCCCTCTCTCTGTCCAATATGTGTCCATTCTGTGC
>JAODKL010000017.1:8476457-8487193 GCA_026780765.1 Petrocephalus schoutedeni
GGGGTACAGATGGGTGACAGTGAGGACTGAGGGGTACAGACGGGTGATAGTGAGGACTGAGGGGTACAGACGGGTGACTGAGGACTGAGGGGTACAGACGGGTGAGAGTGAGGACTGAGGGGTACAGATGGGTGACAGTGAGGACTGAGGGGTACAGACGGGTGACAGTGAGGACTGAGGGGTACAGATGGGTGAGAGTGAGGACTGAGGGGTACAGATGGGTGACAGTGAGGACTGAGGGGTACAGATGGGTGACAGTGAGGACTGAGGGGTACAGACGGGTGATAGTGAGGACTGAGGGGTACAGACGGGTGATAGTGAGGACTGCTGGATACCATCAGGTGGCAATGAGGGCGGCTTGAAGCTCATACAGGTCAGTGCATCTCACAAGCATAACGCAGATTCCAGCTACTTGAGAGAACAAACTGACGCAACTCGAAATCAATTCTGACTAAACACTAGTACGTGAATGACACATGCAGACATCTGGGTCACAAGCTGACGGTACACTTGGTTTTGCTTAAAAACTTTCATTGCATATTTTTATATGGGTACACAAAAAAAATGTTGGCGTGCATATGGCATAATTTGAATTCAAGCGTGACGTTTCGTTGAACTTTCTGAGACTAATAGATTTTTAATTCCATTTAATTGCCACCCTGCGCCGTGGGTTGAGAAAGTAAATGGTTTTATTGACTTGATATGCTGTTAAAATTCAAATGTCTCATTTTCAGCATAAATGTCTCTAAAGGGCATTTGACCCAAGGTAAATTCTCAAGTCAACAGGGAGCGAGACTCTGTGGGATTGAGTCTGAGTTCCAATTTCAGCGTTTACAACTGAGGAAATGGCATGAGTTTTAGCAGTTTCTTCAATGGTATTAAGTGTCAGTTTGCTGTAGAGAAATATTTGTAACTAGACATTACCAGTAGTCCAGTAGTGCCACACATCACCAAGCCATGGTCGTGGTGATCTCCATGACCTTGTTGTATTTTCACATGTGGATTCCAGTCATGGAGGTGGCATGGTGGCACACTGTTGTCACACCTCTGGAGCCAGTGTTTCAGTCAGTGCCCTGGCTTTGCATGCGTTTGCGTGCTCTTTCGTTGTGGGGTTTCTCAGGGTTCTCCAGTTTCCCTCCCGCTGTCCAAAGACTTGCTAATGGTGTGTGCGCCCTATGGTGGGCTGGTATAGAAAATAGATGTATGGGTCCCAGTTATCGCGCTCTATGTAAAGGCGCAAGCCCGTGCATTGTCATGAGGCTTTGGGCTCTTCGGATTTCTCTGTGCAATTGCTGCTACCTTTGATCGCTCCGGCAAGTCGAGCAGTCGGCATGTACGCGGCATCCCGCCGCACATTGCCATCGCTCTGGCGGCGCCTGAACGTATTTTGGCTTATTTCTGGGGCGCCATTTGTCATGGAAGTTCTTCCAGAAGACTGTTGGAAGCTCGTTTAATCATTTCCCCCTCTGGCCGTGAACGTGAAAGCAAATGGGCTTTGTCTTTGCAGCCGTTTGAGTACCCTGCCTGTGCTCTTCATCTCTCCGCTAGGCTTGGGAGCCAGACTCCTTCTTCCCCTGCACGATGATGTGATCTTTCCTGAAGGACCCACACCTTCTCGACACCTGCATGTGCTGTGGAGCTCTGAGCCGTAGACACCCTCAAATTAGCACTGTCCTTTTGTCTTCCCTTTCGTTTACATCTACGAACATTAAAAGTGAAATTCGTGAAGGACAGTATTACTTTTAATGCCTTTTTTTTTTGCTTCTTACATCACAGATGGTAATTTGAAATGCATGATCTTTTTGCACTAATACAGTGACAATAAAGACTATGAATCCTTTGAATGAATCCTAAATTTAGTAGCTATCTAGGCCAGTTAATAGTGATTAGAGAGAAGAAACCCTTGCAGGGCCGATTAACTTAGGGGTTATTGACAGGCCACGGTAATCCCACTCAACCTGGGATTCAAGGATTTCCATCGGCACCTATAGAATCGCTCTAGTTGGATTTTTCTACTCGCTTTCGGCTTCAGATAAACAATTAAGCACGACAAATGAAAACCGAAGCGACAATTTGTTACGTGCGGCCAGGGCTGTCTTTGAGGCCAACATAAACCAAGTAATGGAAATCATTATGCCTGTGATTGCTTGGTCATTGTAATACAGATGCAACTGTAATGTAGAATAATAAGTCACCGATCACTGACAGTCTACAGTGTGATGTTTTTAGACTGTCTAGTGCCAAACTGTAGTGTGGCTGCACAGGTTACGTTAGCCTAGGCTATGTGGTCACATGTCCAAGACTAAGTGCCTTTCTAGCATATATTTGGTAGGGGTGTAAAGCTGCACAAATATCACAATTCGGTTCAAACCTCTGTTTTGGGATCCCAATTAGGTCCAATTTCACTACTGCAGGAAAAACCGAATGAATTTTGAAATTTACTATTATTAAGACTGCAAACACAATCGGGAACAGATGCAGTCCAAAGGCAGTGAGTCTGACAACATGTATAAATAACAAACCCTAAGAGATGCTTATTTGCACATTGTAAAAACAATTAAGTGAACTAAATAAAAAACAAAACTACAATATCATTAAAATTTGTGTGTTCTCTACTACCAAGCATGGTGTCATATCTGTAGCAATGAACATTCCTACAGACCAGGGGTGGGCAATTCTGAAACACCTGCTTCACCTCAACAGTTAATTTTCAGGGTTCACTTAAAACCTGACAATTAACTGGTGAGGTAAACCAGGTGTTTCTGAGCAGGGAAATCACCAAATTGTGCTGGACCACAGCCCTCCAGGACCGGAATTGCCCACCCCTGCTATAGACTATAGTTATTTTTCAGCCCAATCAGAATTTCTTGGTAAAAGCATCTTTAGATGCCACAGGGGAACAGCCTTATAGAGGTCTCTGCCTTGCTCTGGTCGTACACACACTCGGATGATGTTGTCTCAAATGAGTTAGCATGTTTGACTCTGTTTGCAGCAACATATCCGAGTTCAGTATAACAGAGCTGACAGTCTTGGTCTTATCAAATATTCTCTCTCCAGTGCTGGTTCCTTTTATTGGGAAACCAAGAAGTCGTCAATTATTTCTTTGTTTCATTGTGCATACTGAACTTGAAAGTGATGTACGGAACTGTACATGAAAAATGTGTACTGTCACAACCCTAACGTTTAGCCCAGAAGAAATGTAGCTGCATACAATCAATGGGAAAAATTGAATTATTTAATACTGTATTATTATTTTGCACTCGCTATCATTATCTCTGCAAGTTTCCCTTTTGAGCGGGACCCCCAGCAGTGCTGAGCCCCCAGCAGTGCTGAGCCACACTGGTTGCACACCCTGCACAGGGGCTCGGCTCCCTGCAGAGAGTATTGATAACTAAAACGTAATCAGTCAGCCAACTACAATAATTTAGGTGTTGTTCTCAGGAAGTTTCCTTTCATATATGCATAAGCAGCTGTGACGCTGCTCCTGTGGGATCACACACTCTCTGGCTTGTAAAGGGTTAAGAATATGTGCACACATGTGTGCGCGTGTGTGAGCATGAGCCTGTGCGCGTGTGTCTGTGTGTGCCTGTGCCTATGTCTGTGCCTGTGCGTGTGCGTGAGCCTTTGCGCGTGTGTCTGTGTGTGCCTGTGCTTGTGCGTGTGCGTGAGCCTGTGCGCCTGGTGGGGAGTAGCGTGCATTTTTATGCACTGTGTATAACCGCTGTAGGTGGTACTTGATGCTTTTGACAGGGATACAAACAGCATTTACTGGTGTTTTTTTTTTCTCTCCCCTTTTTTTGTGGCTTGTGCTTTCTGCTTCTTGACAAATTTACACCCCCCGCAGAAGCCCTGGCACCTGTCCGCTCCTGTTTACGCATGACAGTGAGATGGGCTCGGCGGCTGTCCCATTTGAGCTTCATTTAGAGATCAGCCATTGTATAACTGGACGGGCAAATGGATCCGGACGGCATTGTTAAACTCTATTAATCCTTGCCGCGTTAAAGGAGCTGCCTTGGTGCTGGCCATCCATCCAGCTCGGGGGCCGGGAAGCGTGTCCTCGCAGCTGCCCCTCCTGTACCGCAACAGCGCCCGGCTCACCACCAGCCTTGTCCGGCTGCCATGCATACTCGCTCACTCGCATGCCGCGTGTGCGGTTACGCCTCCGCCCGACCGCCCGCCCCGGTTCCCGTCGCCGCTCCCTCGGGGCCCCCGCGTGTGGGTCTGCTCCAAATCATTTCCAAGAAAATCCGAATCATACTCATCCACCGCAAGCACACGGCATGTCCCCCAGGAGGAATTAGGCCAGCTTCTGCGTGGGCCGCCATACAAACGTACATTATATTACATTAAGTGGTTTTGCCACTAGGTGTAAACATTTGTGGGTTTTTTTTTTATGTGCAGAGCAGTGAAGGAGCAGGGGAACAACGCATGTGCTCAAACCGAATAAACGCTCTGTGCCCTGGTTGCATGTGCATATTTGTACGTAGCGGGTTTATGCTGGCTAAATGCTTTTGGGCCACATGTAGGGGGGTGTTGCGTGAAGCGCAGAGGTTGAATGAAGCTGCACATTGTTAGGCCAGGTTTGTGTTTTACCTCTGGAGTGGAGTGGGGATGACCATGGGATTGAGGACCTGAAGCCATGGGTTTCACTTCAGTACTACTGGGTGCCCTGTTGTGGCTTGGAGGAGGACAGACTTTGATGGTTATAGTGGACTTCTGAACGGCCAGCACCACTGGGACAGGAAGGGGCAAAAATCACCCCCCGACCCTGAGCCCGTCAGGCTGGGGGATTCAGCCTGCGCGCAAGGGGCTGTTGTTCTCTACAAGCCGACAACCTGAGAATGTGTCACTCCTGAGATTCCGTCTGGCTTCAAACAAATGGGGTTTGCATCTGTCTGGCCGCACATGTCCTTCTTGGAAGCTTGGCTTGCCTGGAAGCATTGTTGGTCTCCATGAAGCCTCCAAGAAGAAGGCAATGTGCACATTGAAAAGTAAGCAGTCTAATAATATGTGTGTGTGTGTGTATATGTGTCTATAAATATATATAATATGCACACACCTGATGATTACTGCAGTGGTTTTCCATGAATATTGCCTTCCTACTACTGTTCTACCAAATGAATCGAAAACTCAGCTCTCGTTGGATTACTCTGGACTCCCTGCTGGAAGCATCAACTGTGTGAACTTCAGTTGCATGATTGCCTTGGAGAAGCGGGGAGATTCCTTAAGGTAATGCTGTTTCTCATGAACATGTCTTTCCCATAGATTATTCTTATCGTTTCAGGTGGTCTAATTAAAACTCCGTTCCACTTTACTATGCAAAATTGTCAATTGACAGCACTCTTATGAATATGGTTTGCGCTCTTTTGCACTGAAATGGATGAGAAAAGTCAAGCTGAAGCCAGTATGAATATACAATTACGTATCTAATGGTTTAATGCATTTTAATGCAGTGGTTGTTCATTGTGGCTGTTTTTTTAAACCCAGGAGGGTTAACCCAGAGCTTCGTTTAATTGATTTAGTGCAATCTCAATGCTCATAGATTCCATCCATTCAAATTAGGGCGTCCCTCGTTGTCCGTGCATGGAACGCTGGCTATGAATGGCCTCCATCCCGACTGATGGCATTGCATCATTACAAAAATAATATCATTAACGTGTGAGCAAGTGTGGCACTAATAGTGATCCGTCTGGGGCCACAGAGAGCTGAATGGCTACCATTGGTGACGCACTGGGGTCCACGTATACCAGATCACATGTGAGACGTGCTTCCAGGTCCCCCTAAACGCAGTTCGAGCACCTTAATATTTTAGGATATGAATAGTGTCAGTGTTGCTGTTCTGTATGGAATCATTTCTCAATGTATTCTGGCTCGGGTTCTATAACTGGCAGTGTATGTAATTGGCAGGGTGGAATTTTGATGTATTTGGAGTCTGGGTCTTAACTCTCAATACATTTCCATTGGCTGTCTGTTTAGTGGGCATGGCCTATGACAGGCCAGCTCACAGAATGACTATCGTTCACTCATTAGGGGGTGGAGTCTGTGATCGCTGAGCCTCACAGTCAAAATATCTTTTACTTTAGTAGTGGATGGAACGTGGGACTGCCGACCTCACTGTTAATATATCCTTACCGTTCTGTGGGGGTGGGGGGGGGGGGTCACGAGAAGTGGGGATGACGAGTCGCGGTGATGAATATGGCACTTTGGGCCTCGGCCATGAGAACATCAGTCAGTTTTGAAGGCGAGAAGAAGTGGGAGGTCCTTGTGCTGAAAAACATTTGAGACAGAAATGAGCTGCAGGATTGATGGGCTACATGCACCAAGCGCCTTCGCTGATAAGAAAAATCCAAAGCGGAAAAAGTTGTTTTTTTTAATTTTTTTCCCCCCTGTTGCTGGGGCTGTTAATTATTTATGCCGACTAGTATTATTCTCGCTGAGTTTCTCTTCAAAGACTAGCCCTTAAATGCTGAAAGAGAAAGAGCTTTGATTCCTTTGAAAGGCGTCTTTTTCTCTTATTTTTTTCTCGATTTTGCGCGAAGGTGGTAGCGAGCCTCTTGCGGTGGCGGGAGAGTCCCGAGACACGAGCAGGAGCCGGCGGAGGCCCGCGGATGGCTAAAGTGCGGGCCTGACCTTCAGAAAAAAGAAGCTGATCCACATAAATATGCAAAGGCGAGCAACTCGCCAGCAACAATTATCTGATGAAGGACAAGCCGTAGGTACAGTAATGAGGAATGTTTTGGAGCGGAACAGTGGGCGAAAGTAAATTTATAACGGTCAGCGGGGCCTCTGTTGTCTGGATGCTAAATGGGCTTCTTTCCGAGCTTTTTGCTAAAGACGTGCTCTGTGTTTATGACAGCCTAAGCCCAACGATACACTTTGCGTTCTCATTACAGCGAATCGACGCCAGCATTGGCTATGCGACCTCTGCATCGCCCGCTGGCACTGTAGCCGATGGCTGTTCCTTGACCCACCCTTCACCGAAATGGGCGTAATTGATTGATTAATCTAACTTCACTCGCAGAAAAACGGGAAACTTGATGAGCTGTTACTTTATAAAGCTCGGTTTTATTTCTGGTCTCCCAGTGGGAGAGCGCGCTGAAATGTTTTCTTTATTGATGGGCCCTGCCTCCCTTTCTGAACAGAAGACCTTGAGAGAAACGCGTCAAACTTTCGCCTACAGGGCTTTGATGCCTTTTCCTTTCTATGACCTATTTATTGGAAACCAGGAGCGAATCACGCTGTTGTTTCGCAGGCTTTACAAATGGGCTTGTTTGCTTGTTAATGTGCATTTTTATCTGTGTATGGTAAGTGGTACAAAGGAAGCTGTGTGCTTTCTGGGAGGGGGGTGTGTGCCAGGGAGTGGGTAACAGATGATCCATCATATGGCGTCCTGCTCTGGACAGAACTTTGGAGTGTCTGCTTCCTTCCCATTCTCTGTTTCTCACGCTGGGTTTTAAAATTGTATAAAGTCAGCTGCTTTTGTGTCTGTCTGTCATGTTTCTTTTTCTCCCATGTTTTTTTTTTGTCTCACCTTAAGGGCTCTGTTCAGAAAGTTCCTCTATAAAAAATACACAGAAATGAATTCCAGTTGCCCTCCTGCCCCCTTGGCAGACGGGGCTGCTCCAAGCTAATATTGCGTCTTCTTGCCGTTTGCTTCCCATGATTCTCTGGGTGTGGATGAGGAAGCGGCATTATGCTGGAGGGCCGAGGGCAGCGCTGACCCCAGAACACTCTATTTCACACCTCTCCGCGGCATGACCCCGCCGCCTGAGCTCTGCGTGGGCCAGACTTTATTATCGCATCTGAGCAGGCGATGGAGTAACTTCGACAGCCCGCCTTAGATCTCTTAGCTGTGGACAGCCTTATAATGGAACGTGTAGCAGAAATCTGAGGTGTATGGAATCACCTCGGCGTGCCGTTGGGGGACAGATCACGGAGGAGTAGTTTGAACTAGAATTACAGGAAATTCATTGTTTATGCCTCTGATTCGGTCTCTGACCAGAGCCATCAGAGTGAGCAAGTTCCTGAAATCGATGCCAAAAGTCCTCTCCGTAATACATGTAGGTAAGAGTAATTGATTTTTATTCTAGTGCCTTAGCCCTGCTGGTCCTGCATGCTTGTGAACTTTTGTCAATGGGATTTGCATGCGCTGTTACCAAGTAACGACCTGGCCTCTGTCTACAGAATCATAAAAATACAAATTCAGAGAGAAGACTTAAAACAGACGGAAGGAGGGAAGGAGAAAAAAAATAAAAACGTCCAGCGATAAAATGCAATATGCAACAACAACAAACATTTTTCTGCTGTTCTGGGTGACAGCTGCTGTACCTGGTGATTACCCGGATAATTTGAAGAATTCTCCCTTTGAGGAGAAACGGGGGATGTTCTCCTCCGACAGGACACAGCGCGAGGGCAGGGTGGCCGCATTTCCTCTCAAATGATCCAGAAACATCCTCTGGCTCTGGATTGCAGTGGCCCTTTTTCTGCCATCTCTTAAGTGCAGGTTGAAAGCAGAATCTTTCCACACCTGTATGGAAGTAGAATTTCTTAGGCATTCCTCATGTGCCTCTCCTGACCTGCCTGTGGTGCCTTTCATTATATGGCAATTATACAAACACGTCTTTCGCGGGATTCGCATTCAGGGGCGCAGGGGTGAGGTGAGGAAAGTCAGGTGACTGGGGGTTTCTGTTTCTAAATTGTAATGTTCCGTTTTGTTTTGGGCCCAATGACCTCGATGACAATCTTGAATGAAAACCTTTTGATAATATCTGTTCAGGACAGTCTTCCATAAACCAGTCTCCTTGTTTCCACACATACAGAGTCAAACGGCACTACCTCATCAACATTCCTTTTTGGGAATGGACGCTATGTAAGCCCATTCAGTCTTCCATTGTCTGCGCGCCATCCTGATGGACATATTCTCGCAGAGAGGTATCGTCGCATTTACGAAAACAGATTATGGTGATGAAGTGTCCCGTTGTCTTCACTATTTAAATCGTTGTTTTTTGGTATTGACGTCATATTTGCATCATAAGCGCTGCAGTGTGATTTACTGCAGCATGATGTAACTGGATGGCAGGTTGCAGCTGATGCCGCTGAGTCAAAGCGCAGGTAAATGCTGCGTGTCAGTGCCCTCTGTGGTGTTTGCACCTAAAGCTGCCATCAGCTTGTATCAGACTCCTTTCATTAGCCTCCAGCTGGTACTTTGACTTCTTTGCAAAACTATAAATTATTTAAATTGGGTCTTCGGTTCCAGGGTTTTATGCAAGTCAGCGTAGGAAGAAAAACGGACTAAGGCATTCCACTAAACTACCAAGAAGCCGTTGCTGAATAATGGATTATGCTGTTGGAGATGGAAAGCAGTTATTGATACTTTACTGGTATAATACTCAGTACTTATGAAAATTGATATTTCAGGTAATGCACGAGCTTCAGATCAATACAGAAGAGTAAGCATGCATCATTGTGTGTCTGTATTTGGTTCCGACCTACTTAGTTTGCCCTGACAGAGAGAATGAACTGCTTTTGCACAATATCCATCCATCCATAACTGCTTATAAAATCATAAAATCGGGGATGTTTGGTGACTCAGGGCCCTTCCAGGAATTCATTATTCCCGGAGGATGAGATGCCTGTCTTTCAGTGCGTTCTTCAGTAATTCTCTTTCATTAATTCTTCCCTGCCCAGCAGAATAATTTGGCATGTTGATCCATCCATCGATTCATCATCCATCCATCCGTCCATCTATCTTCTAAACATCCATCCATCCTGGTCAGGGTCACAGGGATGTAGATCTCCTGAAACATAATTATGAGTCATGTCTAATAGTCAGATACATTGTTAAACCTTTTGTCACTGACTAAAACTTACCAAGTCACTTTTTTTCGGACGTACTTTCAGCTGACATTCCTTTTGCTTTGCATTTTATCTTCCTCTAGCTATGCCTGTGTAATGCAGTATCTCTCACTGTCCATTCAGATTTTCACTCCATTCCTTCTCTTGTGATAAAATAGTTATCTTGTTACACATGAAAAATACCATATTATTCAGCCTGATGGCGTCAGGCTGATTCTTAGGTAATGAAGTTGGTCAAAACCATTTGTCTTATTTTGTCACGGCTTTTACCTATTAGTCATACGGTGTCGACCGTCGGCTGCCCCGAAACCCCCTTCAGCCAAGGACATCCACGCTGTCTCTGGGGTGAAACGAGCTGGGAGCTGAAATAGAGAATGGTCAGCCATAAAGAAATCAGGGGGCCAAGGCCTGCTGTTTGAACCCGACCAGCAAGTGGCGTTAGTGTCGCTGTGCAGCGGGTTACTTTGAGGCATATTAACCGTAGATGGGACAGCATTCCGTTATATAGAACGGCCGACTTATGCGGCTGGTCCTTGTTGTGTTTCAAAAGAGAGGGGTGTTGGGTGAATTCTGCTACCTTTCTCCATGTGGAAGGGGGGCCTGTGGAAGAATTAAGTGTGGGGGGGGGGCGCCAGCAAGTACTTTAGCGCTGTCAGTGCGGATTCTGTCACAGGCAAAATTGCTTTATTGGATCGTTTGTGGCGGTTGACACCAGCACGATAACCCAGTAGCCGGGCAGTCGATAGGCTGTGTGAATCCTCCCCAGGGGTCGGACCTAGCCTGATGGACTGACGGCTAAAATAATGGAGAAAAATAACAGCAAAGTAAAAATGGCAGCGGTCTTGGGCTTGGGGTGGGGGTGGGTGGGGAGGTTGGAAGGT
>JAODKL010000017.1:8492220-8511159 GCA_026780765.1 Petrocephalus schoutedeni
GGGGGGGGGGGGGGGGGGGGGGGGGGGGGGGGGGGGGGTGGAGCGGGGAGGAGAAGGAACGCTAACATTATGATGTTAAACATGATGAGTCACAGTCATTAGCCCCAGCCAATGGGATGCTAGGAAAGGACAGATGGACAGATGCTGTGTGCCCAGACTGGTCCGACCCACCATGGACCTCGGGGTTCGAATGCAGCGCAGCAGGACTGCGGACAGAAGCATCTTGAGAAGGATCATGGTGTGGCTTCCAAAGGCTCAGAAAGTCTGGCTTCCTCCCACTCCCGGAAATATGAGTAAACCTACTTCATGTCGCTGCGTAATCATCAGTTTTGAACCAGTTTTTGAATCTGATTAGGTGAATAACGGACCGGTGATCGTTTTTTTCTTGGTGTGTATTCTGAGAGCAGTGGATGCCCGGTGCTCAGATACAATCGGCATGCGTCTCCCCCAACACTAGGCCATTCGGCTGGCAGAATTTATCACCAGCTACGGGTTCTGCCTCTCAGGATGAGGCGTGAGGCGGGTTCCAGGCGCGATAAGCCGAACGCGGAAAGCGCGGCTCGCGGAATATTAAACGCCGGAGCAGATTCGGCCGCCCTGATGTGCCAGGCAAGAGGGGGCCTCGCCCGGAGTCTGCTCAGCCCTCGGCCCAGCCTTGTGCAGACGTGTGACTCCCCCCTCCAGCCGGTGTCTGATACCTGATCGGCCAGATTGATGGGCCAAGGTGAGAGTGACATTCCGCCCACACATCAAGCCAGTTGGTCAGCAGCCGGGGAGGCGGAGTCCGGCCGGGGGCCCTGAAAGTCGATTGAAGGCGAAACAAGTTGCTGTCCCGGGAGTCGACCTCAGTCGAGGCCAAATTGTACTGAAACGCGGAGCTGTTAATTAAACAGCTATTAGGCAGGCCTCGTCGTGTCACTGCCGGCTTCTTATTGGGGCGGCTCCCGCCGACAGACGTGGCCGCAGAGCTGCGGCACTGCGGTATAATTGATGTGACATTAGCGCGCCAGCTGCAGCGCTGCACTTTTCGCATTACCTGCTCCGTTGCTCTTTATATGCTTCCCGTTACATGCTGCGGCTTATGGTCAACACCCCTCGGTCCCATCGGAGAGGCTGGCGGTCACAGAGCTGCGGGGCGCATAGCCTAACCCCCCCGCATTCCCATTTTAAGTGCTATAAATTTGTTAACTGGAAGAGTCGTTTTAAGGGATCTAAAGATTCCCATTAGTGAGGTCCATTGGTACAGGACAAGCAACCCCCCCCCCATTCCAGCCATATCTGGCCATATTAATATTACTCAAGCTCCTAACAAACATTTATATCATTAGTGGGAAATATTATCTTGAGTTGTGATTAAACATGGTGGAAAGTCAGCCAGGATTCACAGGGGTTCCCTAAGGACCTGTACTGGGACCCCACATAATGTCGGCCATTATCATAAGAATTATCTCCCTCGTTGACTTGCGGGAAATTCCTTGATGATTACCCACTCAACGCGAAATAATTCCCTCGCATAAGACCCAGTAGGGGTGGATGGAAGCCGGAAGAAGTGGGCAGGAGCGGTTTCTGCGCTGGGTGATTGATTTCTCTGACTCTCAGCCTGTGTGACGGGCTGCAGAGTTCCCTCAAAGCCATGCCCCGGTGGTCGGACTCGTGCTCTGACAGCACCTTTGCTGCCTGAATCACTCTGGACCCCAGCCACCTGCATCTGCGCCACTTATGGCCTGCTTTGATCAGTGGCTCGGCCCTCCCCCTTCCCCGCACCTGCACGCCCACTCTGGCCCTTTCTCAGCTGCTGGGGCCGCCACTTCCGAAACTCCTCCTGCGTCGCCCACCTTCCTGACTCCGCGGTACTCGGTACTCCAGCGGGATGAGGGGGGGTGGGGGTGAAGAGCGGATTAGACTGGAAGAGAATTAAATAAGACACAGTACAACAGGATGGAATGCGGTTCCTTATCTGCGGATGGGGATCAAAGCCGCCACCAGCGGCACGGAATCAAATTAGGACGTAAAATCGCGATGCGGACTTGCGCTTAGGCTCCGCGAACGCGGCGATCGGAATGCGGCACCACGCGCGCTGATGCATCCGCGGAATGGAGAAAATAAATAACAGGGACGGCAGCGAGTGGTCGCCGTCCTCCCAATTAACCTGCGAGCCGTCAGCGCGATGCGTGGGCGGCGTAATTACAATGAGACGCGCTTCCTTTTCGGCGTGCTGGTGAGCCATGGATCCCACGCGGGGGGCTGGCGTTCCGCTCTCTTAATCCCTTTGTTTCGAGGCCCTCCTCCTTCTGTGACTCTCCCGCCCTGCCACCGCAAACCGCCGGAATTCTCCCCGCCGTTCTCCTCCTCGCTTGGTTACCAGCGACCCTAAACTCGTCACTTCCCCGGCCCTTCGCTCGCTCTCTTCGCCCTCCTCGGCTCTGCTCCGTCTGCCCGTGGATATGGGCCCTCTGCTAACCCACCTCCCCCGGTCTGGCATGTTGACAGTTTAAGTCTCTTACGTGGGAATGTTAGCAGTTGCCAAGGAGTTCCAGCACATTTGTTAAAGACCTGTTGTTTTTTTTCAGGCAGGTGGCATCCTGGGTCCATTACGACACTCCCCTGGTGCCCTGAATTAGTGGAGGAGCAGAGGGGATCCTGTGATACGTGTCTCACATCCCCCGTTACCAGCCCTCCAGGCTTTTAGTCTGCCCTGTGGTTGTGCTCCCTCACAGCTACTTTTTCTCACACCAGGCATCAGGGGAATTAGAGCTAACAGCACCCCTCCTCCTTTACTGCCCTCCACCACCACGACCACCACCTTTTCTTGCATGCACTGTGTCATCATCTATCCGAATGCTACCCACATGATCCAAGCTCTACCTCTCTTGATGGGCTGCACGTAACCCACAGCCGGCAGCACGGCAAGGAGCCAACCCGGCCTTGAAGATACAAGAGCACATGTGCTTCATATAACCTACCTATGCCTCCTGTTGGTTTCCCTCGCGGCTGCCGGAGTGCACTTTTATTACCCATAATACCTGCGCTTCAGAATGCAGACGCACAGTCTTACCCATAAACAATCAGATCTGTGCACGGGGATTTATAAGGGCTTTCAGCATTTATAATGAGCTTTGTTAGAGCGTCTTTGATAAGACAGCCTGCCAAGCAAATATATAATAAGCTCTGGAACGTGTCTGTGAATTTAAAACCATGTACATCTTCACTCTCAACTCCATTATCATAATCTTCAGAGATGCTTATCTTGTTCATTTTACTCATGACCCAGGCAAGTAGGGCGCCGAATTTTCAGAAAGAACAATAAATAATGGACTCGGAGCTGACGTCCCATGCGGGCCAGAGTGGCGTGAGGCAGAGCGAGATCTGGGCCATCAAGCCCAGTTCCTCTAAATCCAGGGTGGGCGACCACGTCATCGCTGGGAGGGACTGCCGGATTCTGGGGTAGGTGGGGGGTTGGATCCGATGTGCTGTGACGAGCGGGGGCCCTGAGCATGACTTACCGCCATGAAAGGGAGCGTGGGCGTCTGGCTGTTCTCCGAGAGGCTCCCGGCTTTCCGCGCACCGCGAAGCGCGCAGCCCCCGAGGGAGGCGAACAAGCCACCGACGTGTCCTACTTACCGCTGGCTTTGGGGGGGGGGAGGTTGATGCCTCACTCGTGGGGAGGGCCCTACACCGAGACCTGGGCCCTTAAAGAGGATTATCGTGGGCTTCCTGATCCTCAAGGTGGCTGTAAAGGTGCGTGACACTGCGGCACTACGGCCACGAGATCAGAGGCAAAATGGCAGCGCACAAATAAACAGTGTGGCGGATTTGTATCACCTTAATTTGCCCCCCGGTATCCGCCGTGTACATTCGGGTGACGGCCGGCAGCCGGCCTCCGCATCGGCCCGCTTCGCCTCGCCCCGGGCCATTAACCATTCTCCCCACGGAAGCTTGTGATTCCCAGCGCGGCTGGTGCCGGTATCCCGCGCATTAGCGATTCGCGCCGCGGACCAGCACTAGCTAAAGGACTTCGTTCAAGGGCGCCGGCTGCAGCGGATCCCCCACCCCCCCAAACAGCGCGGCTGTAACCGCTGTCCCCCACCACGGTCCCATTCGCTTCAGAGACCCCGGGAGCTCTTTGAAAGCCCCACCCCCTTCATGCCCCCCCCAGGCATGTCAGTAATGGACAACAGCGCTCTGATTTTAGATCGATTGGTTTCCTGTTGCCCAGACCCAAATTCGCTGACTCTGACAAAAGGCACAGAAAGCCACGGAATCCAGCCTCTCCTTTATCTCGAATGCCTGTGATCACAGCCAGATTTAACCTCACGCTCCCTGATTTCACGCCTCCCCCTTCTCCCACCACCCACTTTGTTCTTCTTTGTTCTGCTGGCCCTCCATCCCACGATCTTCACTGCCCTTCCTTACCCCTTCTACTGCCTCAACTCTGCCCCCCCCATCTCCTTCCTACTTTTTCTTCCAGTAACATATACAGGGGTGGGGCTACAGGGGCACTGCCCCCAGCTGAAAGCTGATTGGCTGCCAGGGTGCCCCGTCCCCCCTGGCACTTACCAAATAAAAAGATATCATTGGCTAATGATAAGGTTGGCCCCTCTGTAAGAATAATGACCCCTCTTGTGCTCCCCACCTTATCCCAACTGGAGATCTCGAGGTGGGTCTGGCCAGGTCGTTAGAGGCGGGAGGTGTCACTCAGACTTAATGCCTCTGCTGCCTTCCTCACGTGCTCCAGTTGGAGCGGCCTGGTACCCTCCATCATCCGCGGGAACTCGTTACCGGGCCGCGGTCATGCCAGCAACATCCAGCATAGCATGTAGGTCTCCAGCTTCGAGCATCATACATTACTGGGGCCGCCACGCGTCTGCAGTCCCGCCTCGAACCTTCAGCCTCCATTCAAGCTGCGGTGACTGATTCAGCTGTTCATCAGCTGCCACATTATCTCATCAGAGTGCGATGGCTACATGAGCGGCTCCGAGCTGTGATTGGGGGGGGGGGTACACTCAGCACGGCCCCATTATGCTAAAGCAGGAGTGACACGCGGATCAGGCCATCCTATCAGCTGTGGTAAATCACTCGCTGGTGACACCTGGAGGATGTACGGGCCATCACATCAGATTCTCCCCAGGAACTCCAGTGTAATTAAACGGCAGCCCCAAGCTGAACAATTAAACACGCTTAAAAAAAGACCATGATGTCTTCCCACCCGGGGACTTATCGCCACAGAGCGCGGGGGGTGGGGGCTGGGTGGAGCTTAGGGTGGCCGCTTTACGGCTGGAACCCATTGAGGCTGAGGACGCTTCCTGAAGTTCAGCGGGCAGATGTGTGTCTTCTTGGCCAGCCGAACCACCTTTATTAGGCCCTGTTGACTGAGTAAAAAAATCCTGTTTATTTACACAAATGAGTGGTCCTGTTCCTCATTAGGGAGCCAAATGAGCACTTAATGAGTTAATTGGCGTATTACACCGATTGCTCCCAGGGCTCACTCCGGAGTTTTCCTGTCATTCATCGAAGAGCGCGAGCGGGCGGGGGGACGCGGACATCGTGGGAGAGCGGGGTGCGTCAGCACATGGCGCGCTAGCCCGCGTTCCCGGGCGCGAGCTCCTCTCTCTGGTAATAACTGTGTCAGTCTAACGAGGGGGAGCGGAGGAGGCAGGCGATGGGGGCTGACAGATGCCATTCGGCCTTCAGAGACGCGAGCGGGAGGAGCCGGAGACATGTCGGGGCGGCCTCGGCTGGGAAGGAGCCGATCCGATTGGCCGACATCGACAGCTGCTGCGATGCTGAGCCGTACCGAGCCTGCAGGACGGCACATGGGCGAGCGAGGCGATAACGCTAAAGTAGCGGCTTTGCTAGCTTTTTCTGGCCCGCCTGTTCTTGCCCTGAGGACTGCGACTGGAAGGAAGAATCATACAGAAACGCCCCAATGCTGTCAGCCGTGGCTGCATGCGCCGGTTTGTCTCTGACGCCTGCTTATTGCCGCCGTGCGCCACCCACGGTCGGAGGTTAGCGGGCCTGCAAGCTGCTTTCTTGCCACACCTGGTTCCCTTGGCCCCGTCCGGTTGGGTCTGAGTGGGTCCTACCCTCCCAGAGCAAGGCGAGACTCGCTCATAAGAGGCCTTGAGCTTTTTTGAGCAGACGCGGCGGCGGCGAGGGTGGCGGCCAGGCCAGCGCGCAGACGCGGCGCATTCCCGTCCTGGACCTCGGTCAGAGACTAATGAGTTCCCAGGGAGGTGGTCGGGATTTCTACACCGCTGCTGCTGTGTGTGCATCCAGCCAGCATTACTTCCCAAGTATGAGCCTCGTCTGGGGTTCGTGGTTGGGGGCGGGGGGGGGGGGGTCGCTCGATCGGGACCTCTCATGGTGACAGGCCGCGAGTATCACCTCATCACAGTGGCTGGCAGGCCTCTCGCATTTTCAGACTTGGGAGTGTCAGTATGACCAACCCCGCAGCAGGTACATACTGGCTACCGCACGGCATGCCCCCGTTATGAGGCTAGTCGCTGGGTCTGGAGCCGCACGCGGCCAAGGCTTGGCCGGGGTTTGCCGGGAGAGGAAGCACCGACGCGCGAGAGATTAGGGAGGCGGCCGGACAGGGTCAAGGATGAGGCGCGCCAAAACACAACAGCCGTAAAGCAATTTTACAACAAGCGGAATTCCATTACCGAGCAGATAAGTACGGAGTGTGCCAACACTGACTGCAGTTTGTCATAGCAACTACAAAGGGGGGTGCTAGCGTATGTAATCAATAAATAATACCCTCATGGAGATAGCAATGAAAGCGCGTATTGATGCGAAAGGAAGGCGGCAGGGAGCTGGTCTCCTGAAAATCTACAGGAAAGAATGTGTGTGTGTGTGTGTGCGCGCGTGTGTGTGTGTATGTGTGCATGTAATTATTACAGTGTGGGGACCCAATGTCCCCACAATGTGATAAAAATCTGCTACTTTTTACCTTGTGGGGACATTTTTTCAGTCCTCACATTGATAACTTCAATTAAAAATCTGTGTCTGCAGTCAAAAAACTAAAAATACCAAAAGTCTCATATTTTGTTTGGTTACTTTTGGTTTAGGGTTGGGGTTAAAGGTGTCATAACTGGGATCAGGGTTATGCCCATAGGAATGAATGGAGTGTCCCCATAATGATAGGAATACATGGACTGGGTGTGTGTGTGTGTGTGTGTGTGCATGGATACATGTATGGGTATCATCAGCTGGCAGGGAGGGGGAGGTTTAGGAGCGACAGGGGGCCTGTACTCACGGGGACTGAATTAGACGTCTCCTTCGGCTGTCCATTTGACGTCCATTAATATGTCACTGGGCAGATTCTATATTAACTGCTAATTAAGTGCTGACATTAAGGATCATGAGATGGGGTGAGTCCTGACAAGGGCTAGAAGCAGGCTGGTGTGGCTCGAGCCACTGATGATTAAAACTGGGGGGAAAAACAGGACGTTTTGTGCGAATTTGCTGCCATAATTAACCAGCTTTGCTGCTGTCCCCATCACCCACGACTGCTTGTGTTTACCGGATATTAGATTCACTTAAGGCTGTAAACAAGCATTTCATTTCTGTACGCTCTTCATTATCAAAGCTCACTCTATTGAACGGTGCCTTCCCATTGGATTCTAGATTGCTCAGTTAGCTTTCTGTTGAGCGGTGCCTTTCCATCGGCTTCTCGATTACTCAGCTTGGTCTCTGTTGAACGGTGCTTTTCCATAGGCCTGGCGATTGCTCAGCTCTCACTCCGTCAAATGGTGCCTTCCCATTGGTTTCTCGATTACTCAGTTCACTCTCCGTCGAACGGTGCCTTCCCATTGGCTTCTCGATAACCCAGCTCGTTCTCTGTTGAACGGTGCTTTTCCATTGGGTTTGCGATTGCTCAGCTCGCTCTCCATCAAACAGAACCTTCCCTTTGGCTTTGTGATTGTTCAACTCGCTCTCATACGAACAGAGCCTTTCCATTGGCCTTGCGGTTGCTCAGCTCGCTCTTTGTCGAGCAGTGACTTTCCATTGGCTTCTCAATTACTCACCTTGCTTGCTCTTGAATGGTCCCTTCCCATTGGATTCTCAAGTACTCGGCTCGCTCTGTGTTGAGTGGTGCCTTCCCATTGGATTCTCGTTTACTCCACTCGCTCTCCATTGAACGGAGCCTTTCCATTGGCTTCATGATTGCTCAGCTCACTCTCCTTTGAACGGAGCCTTTCCATTGGCCTCATGATTGCTCAGTTCGCTCTCTGTCGAGCAGTGCCTTTCCATTGGCTTCTCAGTTACTCAGCTCGCTCTCCATTGAACGGTGCCTTTCCATTGGCTTCGCTATTGCGCAGCTCGCTCTCCATTGAACGGAGCGATTCCATTGGCTTCGCGATTGCGCAGCTCGCTCTCTGTCGAGCAGTGCCTTTCCGTTGGGTTCGCTATTGCGCAGCTCGCTCTCCATTGAACGGGGCCATTCCATTGGCTTTGCGATTGCTCAGCTCGCTCTCTGTCGAGCAGTGCCTTTCCATTGGCTTCTCAATTTACTTGAGTGCGCTCTCCATTGAGTGCCGCTTTCCCATTGGCTTCTTTACTACTCGGCTTGTACTCCGGCAAGTAATGCCTTCCCCTTGGCTTCGCAATTGATTCGATTGCTTTTCATTGAGTGCTACCTTCCCATTGATGGTCATCGAGAAACATGACTGGCAATTGGTGCCATTCAGATGGTACTGTAAAGCCAGAAATGAAATCCCAGGGGTCATCTGTAATCCTGTGTATGTTTCTCCGTTAGGATCTCTCGGAGTTCCCCATCTCTCCCGCAGGCATTGCCATTATCAGGTGGTGTGCTGCAGTTCACTTTCTTAACCGTATGGCTTATGCATCCACTTTTCCATAATTCAGGCACACTCTTCATTCCAATACAGCCTGGCTCTGTGCTAATTTTGTGGCAGCTTTGCTTTGCATGCTTTTTTTGGGGTAACTCACTGGTCCCTTATCAAAACCGTGTTATTCCCCAGTAACCTTTGCTGTCCCGATATGAGCAATGTGCCCGGAGGCCCGGCCTGTCAGCCCAGTGCTGCCCCCTCTCATTTCCTGGAGGCCGGGACACGTTGCACCTGGGGGTTCGCAGTTACTCTGTACCATCTGGGACCATAGTGCAAAAATGCCACCTTTTTCCAGAAGGTCGGTGTTAAAACTGTTTTGGAGCGCAAAGGGAAATAGTTTTGTTTTTTACCCTCAGTATACTTTTATCGAGGTCATTGGTGGGGGCAGGCTGGTATGTGTAGTGGCTGACATCGTAAAGTACCTCTGGCCTAGCAACGTCTCACCCAGTGTTTCCCTGGGGAATATCAGTCAATCATAGTGACCCCTAAGGGATCCTGTTCGACATGACGGTAATGCGGATGGCCTTTAAGTGCCGGCCCAAACACAAGACGGCTTCACTCCACATGTCCATGACTGCCCATGTCCGCGCTGAACGTAGATGTTGCCAGTAAAAGACAATCGTTAATCGGTAAATGAGCATGTGATCAGTAAGCAGACCTCTAATTGGTTAGTGAGCATATCTGGGCTTTTCCTTCTGAGATGTAGAGAAGTGCTGGTGCACACTCTGTGTGTCTTATTTAGCAGGCAAGGCCTTGGCCCGTGATGTTTGCTAATAAACAGCGGTTGAGTGTGACTGACACAGTAAACAGCCTGACTAAATAAACTCTGGGAAACGCATAAAGTATGCCAGTGCCTTAAAAACCTGCAATGGAGTTTTTAACGAGGCCAAATACATCATAGCGAGATTGGCAGGGAAATGCGGCAAAGTCGCACACTTTATTATTTATTTCTCTGTAAAAGTTTTAGCATCTTTTTTAATTTGCCCTTAGACATGGCAAAAAGTTTCATTTGTTTTTATGAACGATTTTTATTTAAATTATGCTAAATAATGCAAAGATGATTATTCTATTTATTTTACAACTATGGTTTTGAAAGGATTTATTACCTATTTCTTTCCTTTATGCCATTTATTTATTACTCATTAAAGCTTGAAATCCTAAAGTCAATGTAACGTTGCTTGAAAGATTTTCTGAATGAAAGCTATTAAAATTACTAACGATGAAATACATTACTTTCTCTATCGGCGTAAACATTAGCCGGAGTTCAGTCTCAGTGGCGGTATCGTGTAGCATACTTTCCCGGACACGCACACCCATTTTGTTCACATGTGATCAGTGTTTATTATTGTTTTGAATGTGATGGAACATACCTCCTCATACTGTACGTAGGGTGATATCTCCGTTTAACTCTGCCATATGATACAGACAGTATTGCAGTTCTCTTGAATCGGCATTTCAGTGTGCGACTGAGGGGGGCCGGTCGCTGGTCATAGATGGCACCGCGTCAGGCCGTCAGTCGGTGTGGGTTGGAGCAGGGAGGGGCTGTTTCGAGGTGGGGGCTGCCAGGGAGAAGGCCTGAGGTGATTCTGTGAATGCTGGAGTCACCTTCAGAAATCTGATACCATCACGGGGAAAGTGTAATGGCAAAGCCCCAATCAGACCCCAACAAAAGCTGCTGTGTAAACCCAAAGCCTGATATACAGAACAGTGAAAGCCATTAACATCATTTCCATAGATTAATGTGTCGATGACTGATAACCCCCCCCCCCCCCACCCCCCCTGGATTACACGCACTTCTTACTGGGACTGGGCTGGATCATGTGCCATTTGCTACGACTTCTAAAGCAGACAGACCCACATGACGGGACTGAAATGGGGGGGGGAGGTCAGTGTGATGAGGGAAACAGGAAACACAGAAGGAGCTCTTTCTCCTGACTCCGCCTTCTAAGACGACCGCGCACCCCTCATGTTTTTAAATAAGCTCTTTAAACACTAGGTGGCATAGCTGAAATCTAGGTGTGAGATTCTTTCTAAGGCTTAGGGTGGTTTCGCGGTGTCCTAGCACTGCGCTAAATAATCGGAGTCAATGTTTGAAGAGACACATGGTCATGTGGGCGTTTTAAGCTATCAGCTGGAAAGTGGCCCAATCAGAAAGCCATTTGCACCTGCGAAAACCAGGTGTCACTATGTCTTTCCAGGCGATTACTGTAATGGATCCATTAAGTCCCGGGATGCAGGGAGAGCCTACGGACACCCACCCCCCCCTCCCTGGGTTAGAGGTGTCAGTCTTTCAGTGGGATTGATTATTCTTCACCTGGGAAGGTTGTATTCTCATTAAGGGGGACATGGGGAGGGTCAGATAACTGGAATGTTCTAGAATTACACCCCTAACTACACCCTTAAATGGGTTGAGATGGGGGAGGAATTGATTGGGTGTTGTGGTTGGAGGAGGGGATTGGTCAGACTGGTGTACGCAAAGTAACACGGTTGGTACTGAATTTCATCAGAAGTCTAGTACTCAACCCTTAATGTAGTAGGTAATGTATGTATGTATGTATGAGAACCGTACAAATTCACTTGGACGTACTGCGGTCACCATCTTGCACATTACCTGACCTCATGTCAATGACATAGCTTGTCCCAGGCAAAAGTTAAAGACTTAAACTATCAATAAAAAAATACACATTTGAGTCAACGGTGTAACGGTATTCATCTCTTCTGACATTTTTACAGAGACAGCATTTCTTCTGCCATCTTCATGCAAATTTCTAAGCACGAATGTTCTTCCTCCCCAGCTGTGACTCCAGTGGCCTTATTGGATAGCATAGCCTCCATCGTTGGCACACTCTGGTGTTTCGCAGTATGTAGCATAACAACCGGGTACCACTGGCCTACTGCCTCATCCATACTGAGGATTCAATCATACTGCTCACTTTGAATACTATATTTTGCCTACTACATAGCAAACAAGTATACAATTTTGCATGCACCATATGTGGAGCATACAGCTGCTGTTACGAAGAGCAGCAAGTCAGCACCTGCAGGAACACAGCACCAGTAACAGCGGACGCCCCAGGCTGCTGTCCCATGGGAGGATTCAGTACGACTCCTCAATATAGCTTCAAGGCTGTCGAGCCGTCAACAGGAATATGTTATCATGACTCGCTACTCCTCTGAATAAATTGTTTCAAATAGTTTAATGTTTATAAAGCCTCTCCTTTCCCCATGTGAAACTAATATGAAATGGCCACCCTCAGTATTCAAATGGGTCGTAATTGTATTCATAAACTGTCACACAGCAGGTACTGTATTCCGAGTGATTGACTGTGGCCAATAAAAGTGTTCCAAACCCCTACCTGAGACTTCATTACAATGCCATCAATTACCCCTCCAAGTGGGGAGACCGTCGAAATATTAATGTTGTAAGCGCGCATTTACAAATAAAACAAATGAGGTCATTTTGCGGCGCTGTTTAGGGCCGCGCGACGAGCGGCTCGCACGCGTGATTTGTGCCGTTGTTTACCGCTGATCTGATTATGCGGGAACTTGCATGTGTGCATTTCATTAAGGGCCATGGCGCCCCCCCCCTAGATCCACTTCCCCCAATTTGCATCCATATAGAAACTTGGGCTAATTAAAAATTAAAAAGCGGACCCCTTAACCCGTTTTCCACAGAGATACTTTAACGGTGGAGGATTTATGGTTAATAAATCATGCTAATGAGAACAATTACCCAGCACTTCCATTTTACAGTTGGCCTCGCCTTTTTCTCAAGGTGCTCCCTGAGTAGGAAGAAATGGGAAAGCAACAGAAGCGGAGAGGTTAATCTCGGGGGCTTTGAGTCACCAGCCACCCGCTTGCAGCTCCAGTGTCCAGGCAACACCAAGGCCATTTGCAGAGAGTTCCCCTTTTCCTTTCATGTAAAATAACTGCTGGTGTGCTTTATTTTTTTATATGCTGACCAGGCTAGCATGCCAGTTTGGGAGGGAAACTAGACAGTCCCTGTACGTCAGCATGTCTTTTAGAGAGGAGAAACAAAGTATTTCTACATCAGGATTCTGGTCTAGGAAGCAAACCAGACGGCACTTTTTCATCAGCGTCATCATCATCGTGTTTCATCTGCGTGTTTCATCATCATTATCAGCGTACCGGTTAGTGAGGGGAACCGGACGGCGCTTTTTCATCAGCGTGCCGATTAGAGAAGGGAACCGGGCGGCGCTTTTTCATCAGCATCCCGGTTAGTGAGGGGAACCGGACGGTGGTTTTACATCAACGTGCCGGCTAGTGAAGGGAACCGGATGGTGCTTTTTCATTAGCGTGCCGGTTAGTGAGGGGAACCGGACAGCCTGTTCCTGAGAACCGCGCCTTGCTTACTGTTCTGCGTGATAAAACATACCAGCCTGATGTGACGGCCACCGAGTGCCGCCAACGTGTATCTATGGATATAAAAGGCAGGCTAAAAATGAGAGAAGAATAAAGAGGAACAGCCACATGCAGCCATAGGCTCTCGTCTATAGATACACCCACCCCTCCACCCCGAATGCCCCCCTCCCATTTCTTAATGGCCCTCTTCCGCTCGCTGCCTGATTATGCTGCCGGCGTTTCTCACCTTGACCCGTTCCTTTAGTTTATCTCTAATGCACGCATCTCTTTACAGACCCGCAGCACTGCTCACGCCAGCCCCAGGCTGCTCTAGTGGATGTGACAGCATTGTGCTTCTCAGGCGTCGGCACGGCGACGGAGCTTGCATATGCACCCCCCGCGAAACTGCGGAAAAGTTTCGTGTCCCGCCGATCGATGGTGATGAATACTGGGGGAGCTCAGATATCCTACCCAATGGGGAGGGACTGGATGGCTTCGGAGGGAAGGGGCTGGTTAGTCTCGGAAATATTAAGCACAGTAAATGGAAAAAGAGGAAAGTGTCTCCAGTGCAGAGGCTAGATTTTAGACAATCGCGATGTACCCTATTAAATAATGTAGTGAAACCTGTTCGGATTACATTTATCTGCTTCAATGAGACTTTTATCCAAGCGACTTTTCTCATCCATTTATACAGCTGAATATATTACTGGAACAGTTTGCGTTAAATACCTCTCTCAAGGGTACTGCAGCAGGGCCCCCTGGGACGTGAACTGACAGCATTCCGGTCTGAAGCGGAGTGACCTTAGCCTCCCCCTGCTGCCTGGTTTAGTTGGAGCATATGAACATCCTCGATCTTCAGGCACGAGGCCGGGTTCCGCCCTGGACGGTATGCCATCTTAGGATGCACACACACGTTTTATGGGCAATTTTGAGACATCAATCCATGTAAAGCAAGTCTATGAGACCAGAGTAGTCAGAGGATATTGTGGAGGGATACTGGGAGATCTGGGAGAATGTGAGTTCTGTCTGCTGTTTTGCAAATTATCCTTTAGATGTAAGAAGATAGTAGTTACTGGCTCATGAAGGCAAACTGAATATACGTTAAATAAACTTACATAAGCTCAACATATGGATTATGATATTATAGGTAAGGTTGGGCCTCCCGTTCAGTGTGGGGCAGGAATATATACTGTGGTAATGAGCTTCTGTTGAAAAGCGCGCGCTGATATTGACTTCGCCTTCGCCCCGCTCCCCCATTCATCGTCCTCCCCGGGTGTTCCGTCACATCACCTTCCAGCCAGTTTTGTGCAGCTCTGCCCGAGGCCTGGCTTTTATCAGGAGTTTTAGGCCTCCGAAAGTGCTGAAATGGATGGTATTGATCAGCGCTGGGGAGAGTCAGCACGAATTAAACCGTTCAAGGTCTCAGACACAGTGGATTAACTGAGTTTCCTCCATGGACTTTGGCACTTGGAGATTGCCAGTTCTCTCCCCGGCAAAACCACACCCCAGTATTGGCAATGACGGAGGTTGCGTGGTGGGAATGCTGATGCCGGTTTGAGTGCAAGCGTTTAAGACCGGGACGGACCCCTGTAATGACCGCACTGCATGATTGTCGAAAAAGATTGTTTAAATGAGCGTCATGTTGGTCATCATTTTACGTCTGTCAAAGTTAGCTTAAGCATTTCAAAACCTTAACCATTTCAAAATCCTAAAGTCACCTCTGTATCTGCAGCAACCATCCAGTATGCCAGTGTTTTTTACGACCTGTTCTCTACCTCTGCCTCGTATGACTAATCAATACCTTATCATCTTTTTAAACTAATTAAATGAATTTATTGAGCTGGAGGTGAAATTTAACGAATACATGTAATGGCTGGGGGTGCCTCTGTGGGGAGATACGATGTTCTAGCCGACCAACAAAGTACCAGCAACTCTTTAGGGAACAGAAGAAATTACAAATGAAATCAAAATGAAAGGGCGGTATCATTGTTTTATGGCGGGGGCGAGGGGCTTTCACTGCCCACCCCTCTAGCTCTCCTGGTGCTGGGCTCCAGTCTTTGCCTGCAGACAGTCTCCTCCAATGACTCCTCCAGTCATCGGGGCCATGGTAATGAGAGAGGAATGACGAGTCCCACGCGGAGCACATGTTGCCCCCTCCCAGCAGATCGGCGCATGCCGTGACTACGAGGAACGCAATTAAAACAAAGCCTTTGTCTGGAATCATCCACAGCAAAACCCCCAAATTATCATTAGCACAACAGTTTTGTTTGCTCGTCCGCCGGGCCGGGACTCCAAACCTCTCAAGCCGTCTTCAGCGACGCGATTCATGTTTTTTATCCCTGGAATCTTGTTCTTAGCTAATTAATTTGCTAATTTTATTCTCAATAAAGTGCTAACAAAAAGATAATTGTGACTTTATTAACAGTTTCTTGAGTAGCAGATGGTGTACTGCCGGGCTGCCATGCTGAATTACAGATGATGATGTCTTTTTACCTGCTCTCCACTGTGCTTCTCCACAAAAGTCCTTATTAAGGCCACTAATTAATAGTATTTTTCTAAACACTAATTGTGGCAATTCAACACGAAATAAGTGAATGCATTGTTGTGTGTGCATACGCACATCCAGTCACTCTTGTCGCTTTGCTTGTGCTATGTGATTTTTTTTTTGTTTTCTGGTCTGGTCGTGTCTGCAGCAATATTAAACATGTAGTTAAACATGGTTGGAAATTCAACTTATTTGTCAAATTAACATGCTTTGTAACTGTTTGTCTTTTTAACTGTTTAAATGTAGTTTCTTGGTGAATGTGTGACCTGCAAGATTTTGAACTTAAATCTCAGTCAATCTGAGTGATTTAATCCCCGAATTTTTAATTTAAAATTTTTATTAAAGACAAATAGTGGTTGCCGCCGGTGATCGAGGCCACCAGGTTTCGGTAACTGCGTGAAAAGGGCTGTGAGTGTTTTAATTAAATGCACAAATAATGAATGAACCAAGTGCAGGGATTAAACTGTTTGCTGGCGAATAGTAATTTAATTTCCTGCTTGTGCTTGGATACGGTCCAGATTTCCGCGATGCCACATTGCAGCCACAGGAAGCCAGGCCCCCCGCCGAGGGCCCCGCAGTGAGGACATAAGCAAGGGACTGCGCTGTCCTTGGGCTTCTGGACGTGAGTGTAAGGAGCCAGAATGTACGTTCCAAACGGAGCGACGGGCCCGGATCCAGACGAGCTACGCTCGCGAGCCGACTGTGGGTACAGGGTTAGCCGAGGGCCGCGCACAGGAGTGTGGCCACAGACTTCTGGCACCAGCTGGGCTGTGAGGCTAGCTTTCACGGCTGTCTGTGGACTTGTCTGTGGGTGTGGTAGACTCAGTCCTGGGAGCTTAAGGCATCAGAACAAAGCTGTCTTCACAAAGCAGATCTCGGCATCACTGAATTTCTCGCACTCTCATATAACCTCTGAAACTCTTAGCAGTGCTGAAGTTTCCTCATAGGCATTTGATCTAAAAGCAGCAATAAATCCTGGGACACCACGCAAGACATTAATTGGACTCTGGGCTCTGCTCTGTGGTGGAGGAAAAACCATATTCCTTAGGCTGGCTGGTTTAAACTTTGGGCTCAGTTGAGCTGACAGCAGTTTGAGTGTGAATGGTCGGATGGGGCAGTCGCCTTTCCGCATTGAGGTCGCCTCTGCATGCTTTCCTGTCCTCATCCTCGGCACCTCGGGGTCCCGGAAAGCTGCTGAACTCGGTCTTGCAGCACATGTAAACGGTTGCAGTTGTGATAAAAGTTGAGCTGAAGGAGTGGACCGGCCCCGGCCGCACTGCCGTCTTTATCGGCCACCGTCCAGAGCTTTTTGAGCCTCTTAAAAGGCCGGGATAGTGACCATTTTGAAGCTCAGGCCACTAGGCCGTCAAAGAGCAGCGTAACGGGGGTAAAGATCATTACAGAGAATTTAAAGGAGCTGAAACTTTGGCCCATTAATAGGAAATATGGAAACTGGGTTTTCTTCTACCCCTCGTATATTTCAGTAATATGACTTATTAATGAGTAAGACCAATTACCTCTGTTTGTTGTCTATTTTCTCCACTGCTTCACCCCCAAACCTGTACTAATCAGCAGTGTCATTAGGTGCTGCTGTTTTGTCCAGGCAGGAGTGCAGCAATGAATAAATGTGGAGGTGTGGTGTTGGGTGCGTAATATGAGCTTTTTGTTTGTTTGGACCGGAACAGTGTTGCAGAAATTGCGGCGGCGTTTGTAGACGTGCAGCACAGCGGTGCTGACGAAACTGCAGCCAGTCCCCTGGCCACCATCTCAGCTAGTTGGGTTTTTCTGTTTATTGTGCTTGAAAATGTAACATTTGACTGAACTGATAACGTTTATTGATTTGTTGGATGGTTAAGTCATTCTCGCGCTTGTATGGTGCTGGATAGTACCGCTTTGGGCAGACCCACTCCCCTGTTGGCTGGTCGGTCTTGTCCACGTTGTCATGCATCAGTTCTCCTCCCATCAGAGATGGCTTGATTCTGCCCAGACTCCTGCCCTGCACATTTCGGCCACCCTCGCCCCTCCCGTCCTAGATTCACAGGACCGGGTTCCTCATTCATATGGCCGCTAAATGCTAATGCAGTAACCTGGAGTTGGATGTATCAGCTTGCTTAACAGCAGAGAGTTCTGGCCGTCTGCAGATCTGGTTGGCCCCTCGTCTGCGTGATGGAGGACCTGTGCGTAAGCGAGCGGACGGGAGCGTCACGTCACGGTGCGGCGTGGCGGTGGCTAATGTCACCCGCCGCATCCCCGGGCCGGCGTTCCGAGTGCACCATGTGTCAGCAGGGGCCCAGTCTGATAGGATCGCGGCTAGCGGTGACCCCCGTTACTCACACATGCGTAAATGGAGACATGTCTGCACACACTGATACACCAAACAGGAGCATAAAGACAAAGGGTGATCTCCACATGCACGCTTATTTAGATCAAACATTCAGCCATGCATGCCCACATGCACGCAGATCCACACACACGCACACACACTCACACACATCCAGTGCAAACACCGTTTGTTTCTCTTTGCCTCGGCTTTTTGTTTGTGGGGGGGGGGGAGGGGGAAGATAAATATCGGCATAATAAAAAGAGCCTGCACTTGATGCATTTTCAACAGTCCACTGCTTCAATTACATGTATTTACTTACTAGTCGGAATTTATTTTCTGCCTGGCGCAGTCCGATTGGTTTTGAATGGGAAATGAAAGGGTCCCAGTACTATTGTGCCTGGATTGTAATGTCACAGCCAAGGCGGTGCTCAGCTCTGTGGATACCCTCGATTTTCAGAACTTTTTACATGCAAATGATTTAATAAATCAGGGATATGGGGTCCTCTCGCACCCTATGCTGAATGGAGCTAATTTGCAGGTATCTCTGTGGACATGTAGGGCTCCACAAAGGGTACGCATGCAGTGCGATGCTGGAGCGGTGGGCGGCGTTCGGTGGGGGCGGGGGCCGGAGGGGGGTGCGGTGCTTGGCTGGGGCGCTGGGGCATTCTCTGCAGCAGGCGCACGATTTTGTGCCGCCGTGCAAAATTGAATTTAAGGAAGACCTTGCTGCTGTGCCAGCTGGGAGAGACAGCCATTGTGCGTAGGCGTGCCCCGACTTTAGGGAGTCACGGTGATGGATGAATGGCCGGATAGACAGATTGGGGGGGGGTTGGGGGGGGGGGGCGAGGCCTTCC
>JAODKL010000017.1:8511259-8525249 GCA_026780765.1 Petrocephalus schoutedeni
TGTCTTCCCGCTGTCTTCCCGCTGTCTTCCCGCTGTCTTCCCGCTGTCTTCCCGCTGTCTTCCCGCTGTCTTCCCGCGGCCTTCCCGCGGCCTTCCCGCTGTCTTCCCGCGGTCTTCCCGCGGTCTTCCCGCTGTCTTCCCGCGGTCTTCCCGCGGCCTTCCCGCTGTCTTCCCGCGGTCTTCCCGCGGCCTTCCCGCTGTCTTCCCGCTGTCTTCCCGCTGTCTTCCCGCTGTCTTCCCGCGGTCTTCCCGCGGCCTTCCCGCTGTCTTCCCGCGGTCTTATCAGCAGGAAGATCAGCACTAAGAGACCTGAGCTGCAGCTGGACTTAGGTCTGAGTTTTTCAGAGTTTAGAAAGGGGGGGGGGGGCTGATGTCTCGTGTTTAAAGCTGTTTGACTTACTGACACAGCCTAAATCTAATCATCAGAAAGCTTTAGAGGTGAAGTGGGCTGTCGTCATGTAGTTAAATCCCCTGGAAATTAGTCCATTAATCAGCTCTTGTTTCATTTCCCCTTTTTTATATAAGGGGGTGATTTGCACTTGGGGTGGTCAGGGTAGAAAGGAGGAGCGCATGGCATCCGGGCCGTAAGAATATCCATCAATTCTCATTACGGTGAATAGATCATCTCCCCTAATTAGGGCCGGGCTTTTTACCGGGGCGCGGATACAGGATTTAACAAGGCTCCGGTGGCTGCGAGGCTTCTTGATTAATTAGCCCGATGGCACAGAGCTGAGGAGGGGTGATTTTGCGGGAGATAGCTTATTAAATGCGGGGAGTAATTTATCCCGGGGTCAAGTCACCTAAGAAATACATGGAAGTTCGCCCCCCTGCCTTCATATTTCAGGGGTGTTTGTGCCCCCCCCCACCTCAGACTTTGCCATTGCAGAGTGATGACTCCTCGTTAAGTGGGGGCCCTCGGAGGGACAGGCAGACTGGGAAATGTCAGGCTCTGTGCTGCGTGCGGTAAGACCGCGCCTGTCTCTGGCCGGGCGACCCGTCCGCTTGGCGGCCGCTCTTTTCGGCTCGTCGTCATAGTGAGTCTTCCAAAGGCTTCCCACTAAAATGGCCAAATTTAGCTATGATCCGGATGCCGCTCTGGAGCTACCAGCGTGATCGGCTCAAACGTTAGCTTGCTGAGGAAGATAACGTCAGGCAGGTTCACATCCGCTGTGTTTCATTTATTTAGTGGCATACAGTTGAGATAAGTGGGCCCACCGGTCCCAGGAGCAATTTGGGTCAAGGGCCTCAAAGGTGACATCAGTCTGCCAATTCTGGGATTTGAACCGACGACCCTCTGACCACAGACACAGTGTCCTATCCTGCTGAGCCGCGCACCGCCCCGTGGTCCAGCTCCGAAAAGATCTCATTTTATAATGGCTGCAAACATACTCAAGCTTGAGAACAGGCTGTCACATGCAAGGGGCTGGGACGTGTCCTCCTAGCGGACAGGTGTCCCCCCTCCACGGCTGGGTCTCTTCCCGTGACGTCCCAAGCCCTCCGCCCCGCCCCTCCCCAAGCCTCCACTCCAAAGCGGCAGTGACTAAAAGCTGCTGGGATTAAAGGCCAATGTTTACACATTGCCCTGACATATGTTGCTCTGCTGGTGAATGAATGATAATATTCCCCCAAATTGAGCTCTGGATGTAGTGTTTTAGATGTGCCCCATTATGTCTGATATATTGGCCGTATAAACTGGAGCAGATGTGAATTTCTTCATGATTGATGGACCAGGACGAGCCCACTTGCGCTGGCCCGAGAAGAACCACCCCCCCCCCCCACACACACGTTTTTTGCTTCTCCTGGTAATTGGCAGCATTGACTCCCCCATGAGATAGACGCAGATCCTTTTTCTCGGAGATCATGGCATCTTCAGTATCGCACTGAGACGATGGAGGTTTGCTCTCGTGTAAACCGCTCCTCCCTCAGCCCGCCGCCGCGTCCGCAGCCCCTGGGTGACTAATGGAACCGGCGTTCTTCCCAAGGACACTAATTTAGGACTCCAGATTTAAAGCCCGCCCCCTTCGCGCAGATGCACGTGACAGACAGCGCCGGCAGCCAATCCGATACAGGATGGGCGACTCGTACCTTTTCCGGTGAGTAAGTGCCCTGGCATGTTAGGCAGGAAGGCTTGCTGCATAGAAGGAGGTGTTATAGGACCTCGCATCCCAGCACGCCAGGCAGAAGCGTCTTGATCGGTGACATTTCCAAGATGGTTGGAGGTGTGGGGGTGGTGGCCAGCCTGTGGCGTCGAGGCTGTTTTCGTTCTGCCTGCTGCAGAGCTCAGACCAAACTGCACTGTATGGGCGGAGCACCGTGTCCCCTTATGACCACAGGGGGGCGCTGTGGAATACCCAAGTTCTTCACTGACCTGCTTTCTCTTTAAGGAATCCGGAATCTGGGACGGGAGAACACCCCGGGCCGGATGTCAGTCCATCACAAACAATATCCACCCCCCCCCGGATCAGGAACGGGACCAGAAACCCCCTGCCCTGGAGTAGCAGGAGCCAAAACTGCTCCCCTTCGCCTAAGTCACTGACAGCCTGCTTAATGTAAACCTCTTACCTCAGCTCTGGGGGACGCTCAGAGCACTGGAACACCCTACGTCTGGCCTGCACTGACACTTAAATATGCCTCTGTAAACACCACCTCTTCTATTTATTTTGTACAGCACTCGTGGATTCCTTTGAAATAGGCATTTATTCACAGCCATGCGACACAGGTACGTCAGGGGGGCGTTTATTAGCCATGGTTATACGTGCAGAGTGATTCTTTAAAGGACAGAAGGCTTTGGCCGCACCCTTATGTATACATTTCAGTTATTCGGAGAGACAGAGCCGAATCGATAGGCAGTTAGGATATTATCCGGATGTCAGTATGGATATACATACTGTTTTTATAAGACGGTGTGAGATTCCTCTTCTGGGCCACAATGGCAGAGTCACGCCCCAGTGACTCAGGTGGGCCCGCCGTGGGTGAACATGCCGCAGCGCGGTCACGGTGTCGTTCGGGAGTCCAGAAGGCCCGTCCGCGGGACCAGCCGGCCACCCCGCGCAAATTCCCGTTGGAAAGTTCCCGGCGGCCGACGCATTTAAACCCGCCTCGCTGATGTTAATCGCGAGTAATCCACTCTCACGGTGAAGATGTGTGTTCACCACATCGGATTTATGTCTCATTAATCTACCTTAAATAGAAGGAAGGGGGGGGGGAGAGTCGCCTGGTCGCCATGGCAACCGGCCCAGCCAGGGCTGGCCCGCCGGGTGCCCAGGAAGTCGGGGGAGTGTGTGAGCGGAATCGGCGCCGTGGCCCGTCTCGCCCGTCAGATTATTAGATTAATGGTCCCACCGAGTTATCAGTCCACTTCCAGGGAACCTCAGATGACTCAGCCTCCGTCGATATGATTTTGCAGTTTTGCCGGCCGCCCACGCCGCATCCCCGCATCGCCCGCTCCGCCTGCCGGCTATTTGTTTCTTGGCGCCCCTTCCCGCATGCCGCGGCGGCGAGGAGAGGGAGGCGGGCGGCACAGCGGCGTCCCGGCACCGGCAGCTTCAGAGCGCCGTTTCCGCGGACGGCTACGCTAACGTGGCGCGCTGCACCGCCGCGTGGGCCCCTTAGCCGGGACTGGGTAATGTGGGAAAGCTTTGGAGGGGGTGGGTAGGTGGCATTGTGCCAATCAATTTGCGGCCCACCCAATATTTTGTTATATATGTAGCGTATAAATTTAATGATTCAGTCAGCCAATGACGTACCTACATTGACTGTGAATGACACGTCAATAAACTTGCAGTACGCTTGCGGTCAGGGTAATCTGACCAATGAGTGAGCTTCCTCTGTCAGAACACGTCCCTTAATCCCTGCCCCATCCCTCATTCCCGAGAATGCTACGCATCACCAAGTCGTCACGCCGTGACATATTCAGAACTCTCGTCTCGGCAGCGGTAAACAAGGTTAGCTGGACATGTTGGAGTCGTTACATGAAGTTTCAAGAACGTTAACATCTGTGTGTGTATTTGTATATTTTTTTATGTCTCGTGTGCGGTTTTCAAATGGTGCCTGCTCACAGATTTGGTGGGGGGATGGATGGATGGAGGATGGATGGGGGATGGGTCGATGGAGGACATTGAGGCCAGAGATGGGAACTGTAACACAGAAAGGATGGATGGGAAAGAAAAGAAGTGATGGACTTAGCTGGTGTGCGATTCAGCCTCTGGGCCTCACTCATGTATCCCGGGGTTTTAGACATTCCGGTGTCCATCACAATCTGCATTTCTAACAGATGTGCACAGCCTCGTTGGCAGAACTGGGACGGTGCCTGATGGTGCTGAGGTCACAGCCCCGTCCTGCTCTTTGAGAGGACAGGCAGCTAATGGATGGACGCGTCGGGATCCTCCATAAATCCTGTTCTGTTCCCGCTTGCATCAAAACACAGAAGATTAAGAGATCTGTTTTGCACTTTTCTCCCTCCTTCTTGTCAGACAACTAATGACCACGTAACATCATTGTGGCTGCACAGTGGTAATCACAGCGCAATTTAACAGTTCCTAGGCTGGCACACTGTGGTTCAGCTATGACCGTTACACCCATGTGACCATGGGTGCTAAAACAAGCCTTTTGACCTCAGTGAGACTGCTGCACTCAACCCCATCACCGCACCCCAACCGCTAAGCATCAATGCCAGCCTTGAAGCCCCTTCCACCAGCAGAGTGCTTCCTACGGCTCGCCGCCCGCACGTATATTCACGCCATGCCAATGGAACGGACGCCGGTTAATCGAAAGAGGAGGGATTATCAGGTAACACCTTTCCCTCTTGCAAGCGCGGCAGTGGCCGGTGGGGATTTTGGGAGCGCGAGGCGGACTGGAAGCAGAATCGCGGAGTCCCGAGCTCCTCGCCAGGTGTTTCCTGATGAAAGATGCGGTGCCAATGTGCGTTTGATCCCAGTTTTTTTTTTTTGATGCTCGGTTCACTGGAACCAAACCAGAGGAAGGAGAGGGAAGGAAAAAAGAGTGGAAAAGAACAGAAAAGAGAAGGCTGGCCTACTTCCTGCGACTGTGGTTTTGCTTTATTTCACCCTATATTCTCTACACCGTGCCTGGCTGTGTGCTGCTGATTGTGCTTCAACTATCAAATAAATAAAAATATATGTTACTCATTTAGAAAGGGCTAGTTTTGCTTAATGAAATTGGGATGAGAAAATCATAACAAAAAAGCATCGTTAACTTGCCTGTACATGTACCCAAACTGGATGTTTTTTAGGTTTGTTTAAGGGAGCACTTGGCATCAGCTCAAAGTTGGCATGCCTAATGGAGAATTTTATAATGAGTTACATTACCACCATTGTGTTAAAAGGTGTGCTTGCCATGCAAATCAATCGGATTAACCAGTGTTATTTGTCCTTGCTCAGAGATCTCAGTGATGATATGATCTCTTAATGAGATGCATGGTAATATATGAAATGTAGATACTCTGGTTGTTTGATATGATGAGGGGTGCAACAGGAAGTGAGGTCACTCTGATCTCGTTGATCAAAGTACTGTAGGAAGTAAACCTGACTGGGTAGGGTTTGTGGATCTGACTGAGGCTACTGGCTGCCCTCTCAGCAGCTCTGTATGTTTTGGTCTGAATCCTTTAATTAGCCAACGGAGCAAGTTCATCAACGGACCAGTTGATGAACTAATTGTACTTTATAATAATGAAATTAATTGGATGTTTTGAACCACAATCTAAATTACTTTAAGTCCTGTTCATTTTTTTTTTTATTTTTATCTTGTGCAGTTGTTCAAAATTAGCATGCAAAAGTGCTCAAAATTTGGAGGCAGCATATTACACATTTTGGTAAGAAATTCTGAGTTTATTTGCATCGCTTTTGCTTTTATCTAAGGTGACCTAGAATTGTAGGTGTTTGTTGTAGATATTTTTATAATTCGATTTATTCATACGGGCCAAATACTTGCTGGAGTGTTTCATGTTAAAGACCACCCTCAAGGGTAGTACAGCAGTTCCCCACATGGTTCTGGGATCTTCAAACGTTTTGTATAAACTATTGCGCCATCTACTGGTCTGGAGTGTTATTTCAGATTCCCATGAGTGCCCTAATCAGCATTGCCTGCCAGCCCCCCCCCCCCCACCCATCCCCTAGAGACACATGACTGGCATTGAGCTTCCATTTGTCACTGCAAGTCTTTGGTTTGGGCCGGCATTTGAAGTCCAGAATCCTCTCCTCCTTTTTCGCCGACAGAAATGCTTGTTTCCTGTTTCGCACACAGAAGACAGGTGTGACGGCAGCTTTTCCAAGCGAGCCCGGCGATCCCCAGCCGCCTGTCCTCTGGTCATCCTGGCAATCCTTCAGTATAGCAGGATCACAGCGATTCTTACATTTAATACAGCCTCTTATCTGTGATCTTGGAGTGATATTTTAAAGAGGGAAAGCTGAACAAATAATGAAGCCTTTAATATGATGCTTTATTCATGAAAGGACTCGTCACACTGCAGTTCAGATTTTTTTATTCGTTTTAAATTGGGTGGTCTGTACAGCAGTCTGTATTGCATAACATGAAAGGAGCCAAAAAATGAGCCGTTGGTGGTCCTGTGACCCAGTTCTGTCCTTGACCTCTGTGTTTTCAAGCATAAAAACAAACAGGTGCTGTTAGGCATGGGGGGGGGGGGGGTTCTCTCTCCTACCACAGCTCACCGTACTGAAATCTGTAATGCCGTGTCTGTTTACTCATGGTGCCGGGCTGCAGGGGGCGTGATTGTTAACGAACATAACTGAACCCGTTGACTGCAAACCTGTTGTGGGGAGAAGCTAGCATGCTTAATCCAAATTTAATCACACAAAAAACACATTTTTTATCTTACTTTATCTCTAGTGATAACTCATATCATGACATGCATGTTTTTGTGTCTATTTTTTTTTAGTAAATGCCTAAAATTATTGTATTAAACCTTGTTAATGTGAATATATTTTCTTTGCATTCATATATTTGCATTCAAATAATGTACAGGTGGTGCATCTGAACAAACAGGCAGAGTAAGAAAACAATTAACATTGCTGTTTAAATAATTACAATAATGTATGAACTAGTTAGGTATAATTCTATGTTTGAAACCTATAAAAAGTCTCATTTTTATTTTTGTGCTTTAAAACCCATTAATATAACAGAAAAGCATTTGTCAGCAAATTTACATTACCAAAATGTAAAGGGCATAATGTTACATTACCAAAATGTAATTGGCATAACCGGAAAAAGGGGGGATTTAGAAGTAATTTTAAAAAACAGTGGACCGGATGTTGCGTAAAAAAGAAAAGCCTAAGTCTTCATGGCGTGGTAAAAAGTATACAGTAGTAGGTTTAATTCAAATATTGACAAAAATTACCATTTTCAAGTCATGCTTAGACTTGCACAACTTCCAGTCAGGTGGTACAATCCATGAAAAACCATGAAAACTATTGTAATATGGTAAACCCTTTTAATTATTAAAATTGTATATATAAACTTGCTATCAGGGGCAAACGTTTGTGCTGGTGTCCATACAGTTTAATTTGAAATGTTAATTAACAATTAACATGAGCACTAATCATTAATGGTAAACAAATAGGAATTAACTATGTTTGATATGTTGTAGACACTAAATATATTTGGGGAAAAAAATGTAAAGTAATATATTTTCTGTTGCACCACCTGACATTTTTAATTTGGTCAAAACCTTATTTGTCATTTGCCCATCATGATGCAATATAGGTAATATATCTCTCTAATGACTATTTTTTGGGGGGGGTTGGTGGTGGAATCACTGCCCAGCGCCTGCCCTGTAGTTACTCCATCCTGGAGCCCCCGCTACCATGTCTGTGGTGACATCAGGGATTGGATTTTCACGCTACATTAGAGCCGGGCAAAGATGAAGACGCCTCCATGGCCTGGGAGCCCCCAGCGGGGGGTGCGAGTGCCGCGGCCTGGCGGCGAGCGGGTGGCCGGCGCGCCCCCACGGGACCCCCCCCCCGCCCGTCCGCCCGCCTGCCTGATGTTGATTTAGCCGTGGCTCTTCCCACACGCTGCAGAATCAGGTTAGAAGTCTATTGCATTAATTTGGCAGGCTTCTGTCTGCAGAGACAAGAGAGGGGGAGCTGGAAAACAGCTTTCGGGAGGAACGAATGGATATTTAGGGCGCACACATCCAGCCAGGTATGTGAACCTCCCCGAGATCAAACCGCGAGCGCCCTCCCTCTGCTGCCGTTTTAACTCTGAGCAAACCAGTGTGCAGAAATCAGAACTAAATCTTGAACACGTGTAATAGACGGAGGAGTGTTCTGTGAGGCTCCCCAGAATGGGCTGGAAATCAATTCATCCATTGAGAGAAGTCCCCTGCGTTCCGTTTATTTGCATTTATATTTATTTAGCAGATGCTTTTGTCCAAAGCAGCGAACGAGTCAGACAGATAATACTTCTGCAGCATGCAGGCAGCTCTTCGCAGGCCAGCCGGACGTTTCGATATTTGAAGTGGTGAGTTACGGGACGGGATCCTCTTGAAAAGGGCCCCCTGTAGCTCTCTGTGAAGTGAAGGGCATGCACTCCACTGAGGGACAGGACTGAGAGAGGGGCCCCCAATCCCTCACGCAGTCAGGGCTTTAACCAGCACAGCGCTCTTTTAACTTACACGTGTGGCTTAGTGCCTGGGATCTGTACTGACGCTCTGGCATCATTTAGGGCCATTAACGCTGTGGTGCGTGGAGCCGTTTGGTACTTAGACACGCTTTTCTATGAATGACGTAGAAATATCAAGTGCCTTGGGGTGGCTGTGTTGGGAAAGGTGCTTTAAGCCAATCAATAAATATGCCTTGTGGTGGCCTTCTGGGGGTGTTGTTTTTGACCAGAATTACTTAGCTCTCTGATGGACACTGACATGCAGAATGCAGGCAAAATATTTTCCTACTTTCACTGGATGCAAATCTGGGCCTCAGAACTGTGCCCAGTGGGGCATTAATGCAAGCCACTCATTTGGTCAAGGAAAATAAAAATAAAAAACTAATCTGGCCTGATATGTGGAGTTTATGCCTCCCATAAAACATCCCACAGTGCAGTATTAACGATTTATGCCTTCGTCTGCATCTTTCCGTTCCTCCTGTGTGCTACGGTTGCCTTCTTGTTGTGTTCTTCTGTAGTAGGAAGGTCCTCTCGTTCTGGCAGAAGGTAGCCATCTTGTCCTCCTCTGCAGGCTGTACGGAATGGGTGGGCAGGTCAGCTGACTGTACGTGTAATCAGCTGTGCTATGTCTGGCTTTCAGATGTCGACATGCATCCATGTGATTTTTCTGGGGAGAGTCGCACCATATGAGATCAATCATGTCAATAATCACTAGTGCCAAACCGCCTGATCCTCCTAATCATGTTGTAGCTGTCACCGTTCGAGCCTGTGCTAGTGCTGCCCCGGCGTGTATATGTCTGTGCAAGCGTGCATATGCCTCAGTGCGTATGTGGGTGATTCTGCTATGAGCCTGCGTGTCTCTGTGTGTAATTAGAAGGGAGATGCCTGTCATGGAACTCATAAGACATCTGTTTTCTGCCCTGGCTCCTGGAGACATTTGTAGCGCCTTAGCGGTTGTTTGTCACATATAGTTAAAATGAGCACAAACAGCCACAATGTTGCTTTGTTAGCTACTAGTCATGCAGCGTCCTCCCACTATACATCAGGTTAATCGACGGGGGTGTGAGGCCAGGAGACCCATTCTCCGGTCCTTGAACATTCATTTATTTATGAAAAGTACGGCCCCCTTTTTTCCATAGAGTGTGGTACTAGGTGCAGAGGGTGATGTAGGAGGCGAGATGGCTGTAATCACAGCTGATGAATAAAACTCTCCTTTATATTCGCGTTAAGTGTGGCACAAGGACCACATCTGGGCAGCTGTGAGCTGACCGGCTTCTCTTTGCTTGGGGGGGGGGGGGGTAACTGGCACGCGGGGCCTGCACGGTAAGGGGGAGATGGTGAGGTTGGGGGGGCGGATCTCAGGGCCGCTCAGATGGTCCTGAAATCAAAGGTAATGAGAAGGGTTTTACCCCTGCCGCGTGCACACAGCGGGCTGCGGGAGGGGGCAGCCGGAGGACGGGCACAGGCCGCGAGGGGCGGGCCGCCCCGCTGGAGCCCTCGTTATGGATGGGGAAGCCTTTCCTCAGCTTTTAATTAAACGTGCGGGAAATTGATGGCGGCGCAGGCTGGAGATGCCCTTAACGAAATCCCCCCCCCACCCCCCCTGGAAGGTCAATACGTGATGTGGCCATTTCGGTGGGTCGGACCCCAGTGACAGGGATGTAATGGCGACCCTGGAATTAGGCTTTTAACGGCTCGCGTTACTTCCAGCAGCCCTGGAAGTGGCCACTGTCATCTTATTATCGGAAATAAATAATGAATGAGGTATGTGTGTGGTGGGGGGGTGGTGCTCGTTTATTAGTCGGGAGCAATGTGCCAGGCATGCGGAGAGGACCCCCGACGCGGTCCTGCTGTGCCACAGTCCCCCACCCCCCCCAATAGACCTGTTAGTGCGAGGTGACGGACGGTGCGACCCGAACCTTATTTACAAGGCCCGTGTCGCTGGGAACACGGAACATGTCCTGTTTTCGCCGCCGTCGCCCTTCCGCAGAAGGGGCTGGAGTGCACGAGGTGGGCCATGTTGTTTGGGGGCCGAGAGGTTGTCCTGACAACCAAGAGGAGGGGCACGTTAAATAATAAAATAATGAAAGCAGCCACGCCGCTTGCTAAAATAAAGCCGTCGAAATTGTGCCGTTTGGAAGGCAGGAACGCTCTGCTCCCGGAGCTGTGATTTATTACCGCCGTCGAGGTCAGCTACTAGTCAGCTGGTAGCTTTTTGACCAGGTGGCCGGGGACGAAGAGGGCATTCCATCCCGGGCAGGGCTGGGAGTCGAGCCGAGTCGCTCCGTAAGGCCCTAAAGAGTCCCCGCGTTCCATTCTCACCTTCAGAGGTGTGCCGGCACCTCACATATGTCTGATGTAGCTGTGGCCGTGCCTTGTCGGAGATTGATAATGAATTATTGGCTCATTAACGGAGCCCATTACCCGTTTCCTGCACTCGTGCTCCCACAAGTGGAATGGAAATTGGCTGAATGATGCACAACAATATGAAGACTGATTGCCTCTGAAGAAAGAGTCTGTATCCCAGACCGGTTCTTTGAAAGGTTCCACACATTCCTACACTACTGCGGTAATTGTTCTGTTTACATGAAGGGGGCGCCACACGGTTTGGCTCTATTCAGCCCCAGAGTTACAAAATATTCAAATTCACTATCTCTCAGCCAAATGGACATACATTAACTTGAAATAACTGGAATTTTGGGTGATATTCAGTGTTTTAGTCCCCAGTGTTTGACAGAGCTATTTTGCAGAGTAACTATATTAAACAGAAACGTCACTGCAGCCGTAATGTGGCTGGTCTATAGCTGGTCTATAGCTGGTCTATAGCTGGCTATAGCTTTCAGGCAGCACTTGTATTTAAGAAATGGAAGGGCTCCCTGGCTACATGTGGCGGGCACATTACTGCATGCCACCGCTCGTCGCGCCGGGCGTCTCATGTGGCCGCCAGCCCATCGTATAGATAGCGCCGTGCATGTCAGTGACGATGAGGAGCTGGCTGCAGCCTAATGTGAGATTCACGCACCAGCAGCGCTGTCCGTGGTGAGCTGTGCCCTGTACCTGCATCGGCGTGGCCGCTGCACGCCATGCTCCAGCCCCGATATCCCGTTAGGAGGCCGCATGGCTGTTTGTGGAGGCTGGCCTTAAGGGCCTCGGACCTTCAAATTCGAGAAAATGTCCATCCCTGGGAAACTGAAGAACTGAAGAAAAAGTGTCATTTTGTCGGTGGTAGGTCACATGACTTTGCAAAAGACCTAGACCTTGACATGAGTCAAGGGTGACCTTCTGTGTTACTGACATACTTTCCACGTTTTCTCGTTACTCTTCTATAATGTTAAATTATTATCAGCCTGTTGGATGATCAGTTCTTCGCTTTCATTTATGGAAATGTGGATCAGTATAACTGATGCCCAGAGAGCAGGAGAAGCCTACCACAGATTGCTGTGTTGTTTAAATTAGCAACCTTGACCTCAGCCAACAGTCTTATAAATATGGGTCCAGATCAATGAACATGCGTGTGTAAGAGTCTCCTCCACCTGTAATAGCAGATCTGTAACGCCGGCCAGTTGAATGAGTCCATATAGGGAAGATAACTCCTAGATGCGAGCTCCTTGTTGATTGGGAAGTTCTTAATTTTCTTTGTTCCGAATGGCCCTCAGCTTGGGTGCATGATAGTGGGTTAGTAGGATATAGGGTTCCATTGTTTTGGAGGAATAGGTCCTTAGCTCAGAGGTGTCAGAAAATATGGAGTATTCTTTTAAAGCTCACAGGTATCTGTGCTGACATCCTGGCATAATCTAGGATCATTAACGCCTGTTGTATGTGTAGCTGTTTGGAGCTTGATTGTGCTTTTCCAGCCTTCACTATCCATAAAAGAGTGTATTCATATCTAAACGAAACAGGCAGAAAGCCAAACCATGGCAATAACATTTAGGGGCGTCATAACATGCATTGTTTAATTGTCTCGCCACAGCGAGTAACTATACTCTAGGCAGAGTGATGGCTGATTTTTAAGTGTTTCTGTTTCGAGAAGATGTATTGTAATAAGTGTGAAGAGACAGCTGGGATCAGTCGAGACCTTCGACCGCAGTTCACCGGCCGCCTGAAAAGACAGTTCGCAGCTGCGGAACCCAGAGGCCAGAATCCCGCCGTCTCCAACCTCCACTGTAATTTATGATGTTGGTCCATCTGTCATTATTTCACTCTCGCTCCCATTCACGAGGACAGACATGGAATAATTAATGCGCCCGAGTCCCCACTTCCCGCTAACACACTTGACTCCATTGAATAAACGATGTTCCATGTTTTTTTGCATTGATTAGAATGTCATTAAGCCATCAATATCCTTGCGGTCTCAACCTTGGGTTACCGCGGAGACCGACCCTGTCATTCCGGCGCGCCGACGGCACGGCGTTCCTCCATCGTAACATCCGCATCACAGGGGTAAACAAGACCCTAGGTGTATTAACTTAAAAGTGCGTGTCCTACATTTATTCTGCCCATTATTATAGGAGCTCACTGATAGTGAATTTGTTGGCATGGCAGCTCATACGTGGAAGAGAATTTAATATTTTATTATTTTATTTTATAAGTAAAGTAAAGAAAAACTTATACTTATTTCGAAAAGCCTTTTCTCCTGAAAGACGAGGACTGGCAGGATACAATGGCTTCCCCTGGACTGGTAACAACTTCTGGAGATATTTACACAGTTTCTGTACTTGCGTAACCACGGCTCTGGAACAGGAATGTGATAGGGGGTATCCTGGTGCTTCCCGTGATGTGAAAGGAGACCCGGGCAGGGGAGCATGTAGATTTGTGGATGGGGGGGGTTCATTTCAGCCATGTGTAACGTCTTTCGGGCTCCCCGCACCTCGTAATGCTATCGATCCGGTTCCTGCCTCTCTTTTTAGGGGATTTGGGTCAGGTAGGAATTGATCACCGAGCTAAACGCCTCTCAGTGTTTCGTGGAGTAGTAACAGGCCGCTGATGGGATTCGTCACGGATCCAGGCCTTGTTGGGGTGGGGGGGCTGAGATGGCCAGGGTAGCCAGTTGTAAAATTGCCCCCATAGCCTGGAGTGATCATTTCTTGGCAGATAAAGAGCAGCCTTGGTCCCCAGTGTTAATTTCAGATGGGGGTTCAGATGGGGTCTGGCTGACGCGTGCTGCCCGACAGGCAGTGTTTCCTCCCGGGGGGGTTGACAGGGGACCGGCTGGTCCGGATCCCAGCAGGTCCCCGGGGGGACCCATGGGGAATGTTCTGGCAAAAATCAGCCCGGCACATGCCACCAGTCACTACTGTCACCCGTCTGCTGAACTCCGTAAATGAAGCCTGCCACAAAATGTTTGCTGGCTCGG
>JAODKL010000017.1:8525349-8548923 GCA_026780765.1 Petrocephalus schoutedeni
GGGGGGGTGACTCAGCCCTGAAGCTCTGGAGAGTGGGGGGGGGGGGAGGGGTGGTTTCTTCGCTCTCCCTTTTCTCGTTTTCTGCGTGTGCAGTGCTTGTCCTGGTAGGGGGATGGATCAGAACTGGCGGACGCCCCCGACTTGCCGACCTGTGTCCGGCTTTATCTGACAGGGCCGTCCCGAGACAATTGGGCCAGCCAGGGCCGCCACTGTTCTGTAGCACAGCGTTCATTTATCTGCAGCTTGTGACGGCCAGAGACGCGCGAGCGCGACTCGCCCAACGCGGCACCATAAGTGTGATTCACTGCCGCCTGCGTGTTATGGGATACACGTAGGAAGCTGCCAAAAAAAAGGCCGTACGTCCGCTGGCTGCCACTGCTCAATCTATCTGTAAGGTGACACTGAGGTGGCCTTGAGGGGTGGGGTGAAGCGGAAATAGGGGTGGGACTTGGCCCAGTAGCAGAAATTTACTTAGCCATGCACGCTGTGTACTGGCTTCCACATGCCCCTTAGGTTGTGTGTGGCCTGGTGGGTTAGATCTCTCTGCCTGTGATCGGAAGGTCACTGGTTTGAATCCAGTCCTCGAATCCCATCCTTGAATAGTCATATCTCTGCTGTGGCCTTTAACCCAGGGTGGGCAATCTTCCACATAGGGCTGGTGTATATCCAGGTTTTTGGGATAATCTTTAGGTTAGCTATTCAAGCCCAGGTGTGAGGACTCTTCAGCCAATAAGTCCTCCAATTAGTAATCTAATTAGGGAGTTGCAGTGAAAACCTGCATACCCAGCGGCCCTTCCTGGATTAGATTGCCCACCCCTGCCCTTAACAGTACCCCCCCCCCAACAAAATGCTCAGGTGCACTAAATAAATGTCTGACCCTGTGCTCAGACCCCAAGGTTTGCAGTCACCTGTGTACGTGTGTTTGTGTCTCGAAGCAGAGCATGATGGGATATGCAGAAAAAGCATTCCAATATACCTGTACTTGTGCAAATGGCAGATAAAGCATCATTAGGTAGATGAGAGACGCTGTAAGGCATATAAATGGCTTTGGATAAGATGCTTAACGGTATGTGAATAATATCTGCTGATCATCAGTGTGATTGTGCCCACCCCCCCACCGAGAGAGGAGGCGCAGACTGTAACCATGGACAAATCGGTAATATCAGTCAGCATCACTCTACGCTTTATTGCTACGCGAGTGCTGAGCATCTCAGCAGTGAAGGTTATGCCTGAGAGAATAGATGATGCATTTCCCCTCATAAATAATCTGATTAGGTGAGTCGCGTTTGCCATGTTGGGATCAGTGCATACACAGATCAAGCCACTGTTATCTTAGGATAAGTTAACCTGACCAAAGCAAGACACACGGCTGGGTGTAAAACTCTAGCTGACCCAAGTTCTGATAAATGGCATGCGTGATGGGTTGGTTAAGTTCATGGAAACGGTGAGTGTTTATGGAGAAATGAAGTGGTCAGTTTCTGTAATGGGCTGTTTTGTGAAAGGAGATGAATTAAACTTGCATTAGAGCAGCGGCTGTAGAATGAAACGTTTGTAAAATCTTTTAATCTTTAATGAGACATGAAGAAATTTGCACTGAAAATGATTTTAACAAGAGATCTCATTACTGCTCACCACTGGCCTGGGGGGGTAGTGTTGCGTTGCGTTTTGTGTGTGTGTGTGTGTGCGCACGATGTATATATTTCATTGTGGGGACCAAATGTCTAAAGCTGCACTAACACCTCCTTCATTTAGATGTCTGAGGGTTAAGCACCTCACACAGATATCTATGAGAGAATGTATAGATCTTAGCCTGTAATCTTAGCCTGTAAGGAAGCTGGTCTGTCCATCTCCGGCCAGCCAATCAGGACACAGCACCACACATAAACCGTGCCTCTGTACTCCCACCGCATGTTCTGAAGAACCCAAATAATCCACGCATGAGGAACGAGAGCGAGACATTGCACGGCCTCAGACTCTGCACTGGTGCTCTTTTGCCCTTTGATATTTACAGCAGCTGCTGACAGAGCTGTAAACCACAAGCTGTAGTGAACTTCATCTCCTGTTTGACCTGTCTGTATTCCGACTTTATGCTTTTCTAAAATCCACTCCCTTCCCAGGAGTGTTGGAACTCCAGAATGTCCAGGCTCGCCATAAAACTCAGCCGTAAATGGTAAATTTTACCTTCCCCTGTGATTTTTTTTCTTTTTTTTCCCCAGGTTTTGTATTACCTGTTCAGTTCTTTGATTCTTTGCTCAGCACCAAAGCATGTTGGATTGACTTGTGAAAAGGGGAAGGACATTCTGACATCGTAACAAAAAAGGCTCTTTAACAGAACAGGGCCCTTTCGAAACGGTGATGAGCGTGTGTCTGAAGCGGCCTGTCAGCGCGGCACGGCGGCTGGGCTTGCAAATCCAGTGTTTTCGTAGCGTGAGCTGTACGTTCACCTTTGACCCCCGCCCCCATGTCAAAGGTCAACCTCGCAGCGACACAATTGGGTGTCTTCCAGCTTTTAATGTCTAATGTTTTTCAAGAAGAGTCAGCGGAGGACTGAAACCGAAGACTAAGATGATTGCGACAGCTGCCCCGACAGGTGGCCACCCAGGAAGCCCCGGGTGCAGCTGGATCGCTGGCAGCTCCCGGGCTGAACCCGTTCCTCTGGTGCTGGCTCTCTGTGCCCCGCCACACAGGGCTCGGTGTAACCTCAGCCCGTGGTCCCTGGGTCTCTCACTAATGGAAATTATCTGGATATTGGATTTACAGGAGAATCTCATTTCTCCATATACTGAGTAATGTCAGTGACTTTCCGTTTCTCTATAAATATATTATAGTTGATTAATCTTTATATTTTAAAAATGCATCTATTTAGACTAGCTATGTTGCTGCTGCTATTTATACATCCCGATTTGACAGATTTCAGTATCACATGTTTCTGTGTATGGAGTAAGCATGTCAGCAGTGTCGCATTGTTACAGTCCTCGTTATATGTTGCCACGTGATTCTCGCGTTTTCCCATCCGCTTTGTCACGGCCTGGACTTCCCTGAGATCCAGAGCCGCGGTTCCTTATCGGGCCCGCGACGTGGGTGCCGCTCCAGGCCCGCTCCTGTCATGGCCATTAATGACGGCGCCCTCTGTTGGCGGGCCCGGTTCATCGCTCCTGTCTCCGTTCATTACCACTTGCCTTTATGCTTTTCCCCCCAATTATGGCTAATAAACTTCGCTCTGCACTTCACGGGAGAGACCCGTGGCTCCCGTCGTCAGCCCACTTCTGCTTCTCGGGTTTGCGTACGCGCTCATGAATTATTAATACATAATATGTTCCCATTAACAGGGATGAAATATACAGTAGGTGGGCAGCTTGCTGGCAGGCCAGCATCGAATTCCCCCTCCTCTTAGATTTAAAATAGCTACATTTGTGGTTATGGCCCATAAGACAGCTGCTGTTTTTGGCTTACAAGCGCTCCGAACACGATATTCAGATGCCTTTTGGACCCGGCACTGCCTCCGAGCCGACAGACAGCGCCCAATGTCGGCTGCATTAGAGGCACTACAAGCCCCTATTAATAATGTAAAATGGTAATTGAGTTGAGATTGGAAAGCTGAGTTATTTGTATTTTCCCCCTTTGTTTTTACACAAAGCTTTCGCAGCATACTACACACACACACACACACACACACACACACATGCATGCACGCACGTTTGTATTCTTTTCTTTGTGCAGACCATCCGTTCAATTCACAATGACAACCTTAACCCGTACCCAGCCCTAACCTTAACCATAAATAACCAAATGAAATAAAGGACTTTTGGCAGTTTTTGTTTTATTTGATTGCAGTCACAGATTTTGATAACATTTTGTTTCCCCCAGAAATACGGTCCCCACGATGTCAAAATAATAGTGGTGTCCTCACAATGTAATTTAAACATGACCCACACACACACACACACACATGCTGTGTGTTGAGCTCCATTTAAGGACTGCCCGTTCGGCACCACGGACTCTGTAAAATACCACCTGTTTCCCAGCTGCCCCTTCATCTCCGTGGTGTTGTTTCGCTCTCTCTCTCTCCCTCTCTTTTTTTTTTTTTTTTTTTTTAGGGGCGCTGTTAACCGCACGCTCTGACTCGCGACGTGACAGCCCCCTGCTGCGGAAAAATCCGTCGCCTGCCCTTTAAATCCCCCAGTGGCTCCCACATACAGCTACCTGTCTGTGAATGCAGCGTCTGCGTATACCTGTCCGTCTGTCACGTCTGGCCGCCACGCGCTATGATTAATAATAGAGTTTGACATGTCTTAAAAAAAAATACATAAAACGGCATGAATTAACAAGTCCACGCCATAGCTGAAGTTGGATAAAGTTATTTAAAATGGCTTTCAAAAGAAAATTAAGCATATATTAAATGGAAACTGTCAGATTGTCAGCATTAAACGGCAAGTTAATAAGCATCGTATTGGAATATGAATACAAATTTTGAATATTTCCTTCAGATCAACACAGATGAATTATATGCAAAATGTATGTATATTTGGAATGTAATTTTGTGCTGTAAATATATTGCTGCAAGGAAGATTTTGTGGTACGCTGTATTAAATTTCCTTTCTTAGAAATTATTGCATTTAATTATTATTACATTTAAGTCGTCTGCTTCATGTTTTAACTGGCAAACCTTCGGTATGTTCTATGGAAAAATCGGTCCTGTGGCGTTAACGGAAATGAAGGGTGTTTTTATGGCTCTGTACGGACCACTTCAAGAATATTTCAGTGGATTCAGTCAGGGAGGGTTGCCGTAAAATTGAGATGTAAACTGTAAATAGAGCCGCTCCATCGAGCAGCCTTAGGATGGCGTTAGATCATAGAAAGACTTTTATTTCTTTGCCGAGAATGTGGCCTAGGAGTGTTTGCAGACCTTGAGTCCTGGCGGGGGGAGTCGGCATTGTAATAGCGACCCCTGCGTCTGGCTGCTTCTCCTGAGAGATGCCGTACTTTGGAGGACGTTCAAGTGCCTCTTTAGGTGACCCTGACCCCGGTGAAACGGAGCGTGCGCGACTGCTTATCGGGTGACGAGAGGGGCATCTGACGGCCAATTATTTCCTCCCGAGCTTCGCCTACGAATGCAGGCGCTCAGGACGGCCGGATGGGTTGAATTACTGGAGGATATGATTGCTCCTGTGGGCCTGGCCCGGAGACCTGGCTCTTTGCACGGCGCCTGGCTCCTCTGCCACAGGGCTGAATGTGACCCTGCATCTGGATGCGGGCGATGTGTACTAACAAAAGCCCCTTGCGCAGCGCGATGCGTCGGCATTGTCGTCTGACCTTGTGCCGGCTGCATTATCGTAAATGACGAGCGGCACCCCCCACCCCCCCGTTCTCTGGCTCAAAGGGCCACATCATGGACAGAATATTGGGTCAGAACATACGGCACGTGCGTTATGCTCCTTCGGCATCTCTGTGGTTCCCTTGGCTTCACCTTACCCTGGAGAGCCTTTCTTCCTCAGCCTGCCACAGCTAAGTACTTACATGATTACTTTTTTAAAAATAAATCACTTTGGCAGAGGCAATAAAGGCTATCTACCGCACTACTTTTCCAGGAGTTCTCCGCGAAATGCGTCATGCCACAGAGGGGTTTGCCCCTGTTTCGAATGGGTTTGACTCGCAGACGCTCCTCTTGTCCTGTGAAGTCTATGTGGCGACCTGCTCGTCATCAAACCCACGGCCCAAACTACAGATCCGGGAATGCACCAGCGGAGTGAAGGGTTTGCCTCCCTCACTCCAGCTTTTGAAGCGCGTGTAGGATCGACATTTATTTATTTTTATTTTATTATTTTATTATTTATTTTATCTGTGGGCTGCTCTTAATAAGGAGCAGTATTAAATTTATGGCTCCCTCTGTGGGTCAGAGGTGATGTTTATTCCCTTTGTCATGACTTAACTTGTAGCAAGCCTTAGCCTATAGAACATCTTAGCATGAACACGTCTTAGCTCCTGAAGCATGTAGCATGTTAGCATGTAGCCTATATCTTGACTTACCCTGTAGTGCATTATGGGCTATTATCCCATCCTCAATTATACCTCCTTTCAGTTAGCACTTATCTAGGCTTGACCAGTAGGCCTATCTAATTTTTCACCCTGTCCAGACATTATACTGTGGGGCACGGTATGTTAATGTTAATAGTATTTTTAAAAGCAACACTATTCTGGTGTTTTTAAACCTTGGTGATAAAATTCGCCAAGAGGGAGGGGTCCCCCGCGATAAAATTTTATTTTACAATTAGCCACCCATTCCGCACAGTTTTCTGCAAAAAAGATGAGAAGTAATGTAGACCGTGGTCCTGTGAACACAGTAAAAGACAGTAAAATGGGATTCCCCTTTAAGTTGCAGGCGTGGAGGGGAGGCCCGTTTGCAGATGTACCCTCCGATCGCCGCATGCCTGCAGTGTTCTTGCTCTTTGTTCCTCCTTCACTGAGCTTTCAGGAGGGGCCGGGCCCTTTGGCACCTGGCAAATTATGAAGCTGATTTGCGGTGGCGGACTGGGAAACCAGGCCCAGCTTCCCCTTAATTTGCTTGATTTGAATGCATATTCATGTCGCGGCACATTATAAGCCCAGCGCCCAGGTACATTTTCACATTCCCATTTGCTCTGGTTGGACAGCCACGACGGCATTACCAGCCCGTCTGGAATGTCGCACGTGATGGATTCCTGCTGTTTCTGGGAGCACAGTCAGCAATCATGACAGAAAATTGAAAATAACACCCCGTTTAATTTTTTTGGACGTATTTTTTGGGGGGAGAAATAGTCAAATTGTTCTGTAGACGTTTCAGACAAATGAATAGAAGCTCAATTGTTGCTTCCGAGTTCAAGTCCCGTTCGGGTCTCGTAATCTTCTGTAGATCTTGTGATGACTAGGTGACAGATCCGTTCTGGACCTGCACCACTCTGGTGCCGGTTGGGGCCCACACACACAATGCAGTCAGTGTTGCACGGGGGCGGTTTAGATTACTTATTGTTAATTTTAATATAAATGAGCTTTGAGTACTGATTGATGGGCCCTGAAGTAGGACAGGGATGTATCTGGTATGGCATGAAGGAACACCCCTGCCTGGGAATGATGGTCACATGATTAATCATCAGCAATTAACAAACATATTGATTACAATAATAATAATAATTAAATGGAAAGACCTTCCTTGTCCTCCAGAACACGTGCCAGTGCTGAGGTGATCCTGTTGATTTGTGAGACCTTGGTGCGTTTAGGGTCTCCGGACCCGAACAATCCGGGCGGAAAGAAAGTGCCTGACATCCTTTATGTGCATAGAGGTCCACATGATTCTGGCTCTATGAGCCTACCCTGTGGCTCTCCAGGTGCTTGGAAAAACAGCCCTAAGCAAAAGAAGGCAAAGGAATGCATGGAATAAAACACTGCTATGGGAAAAGTGCCTTTTCTTCAAGCTGCATTTGTTAGCATCTGGCTCGTCTTCCACCGCCTTTCTGTGTGTGATCCCACCGTACTCCTGGGAAGGGAGCAGAAGGTAGAAGGCTCCGCACTGGGCAGAGAGTCCTAATCGCACATCGCTGTCGGCTGGCTGTACGAGTACCGTCATGTGATATATGTCGTAGGCACTCACAGAAACTGATGTTTAAGTGATCTTCATGTTGGTGTAAAATGATGCTATTATGCTTATCAAAGTCTTTAGGCTTTGCTATTTAAAAACCTCTCTTAAAATGAGCTGAATATGTGCAGCAACCATCCAATATTTTTTGACTCAACCACTAGCGCGTTGTCTGGTTGATCAATACACTGACTTTATAAAGCAAATTAAATTAATTAATTAAGCAAGCTGGTGGTGAAATTTAACAAATACATAGAATGGCTGGGGTGTTCGTGAGGAGAGGTTGGGGAACTGAAGCGGTGTTCATCTAACCATCCAACGAGATCAGAAACTTTTTGGAGAGCGGAAGAAAAGTTTTTGTAGCACATATTAGTAAAATTCTGTTTCTTTCCAGAGCAAATACACATTTACTATCCAGATAAATAGCTTTAAACATTTTCTTTGACTTCTAAAGACTTTTGCACAGTGCTGTAGCTCAGGAGCCATCGGGAAGCAGAGCCAGTGGCACCCCCACCTGCGGCCCACATCCTCGTCACGCTGGCCATGTGTCACCTGAAGCTCGGGGAACCCTAACAAAGGACAGTGCTGTGTGAAAGAGTGTGGCAGACTCAGAAATTCACTTTCCGTTCTGCGCGTTTTTGTCCTTTCAATTCGTTCCCTTTTTCGCAGCCTGGGGTCATTAAAAAAATAAAATAATATATATATATCGCCTCCCTCTGTCTCGGCATTCAGTGGGTGTTTTAAAAAATAAGAAAAACTATTAAAACATCCTTACATAAGGTGTTTTGCATAAACTGGGTCATGCGACGATTGTCATTCTGCATTCGATCCACTCCTCTTCTGAGGAATGAGATGCTTTTGTGACACATTAGCAAACAATCCCGCTCTTTCCAAGAAGTTGCAAAATTGCTATTAACCTTTTTATTCATTGCCTGTACTGTAAATCCATCTGTCTGGTGGAATGTGTTTTTTTTTTTTTCTTTTTTTTTTGGCAGCTTGAAACATTGTCCCAGACATTTATTTTTAAGTCGTATAAATTGAGATATTTAAATTTTCTTTGTGGTGGCGCACTGGAGTTTTTACCTGCGCTCTTGCAAGCTTTAATGTGAGGTGTTTATCCCATCCTCTTTATTTAAAGTGCATACGACTGTCGGAGGAGCTCATGTGCCTGTACCATCATCCCACCTCCCTGTAATGTTGTCATAAATCTGCCCGGGCTGTTATCTGCATTTGCCCGTGACCTATTCGGCAGCCGAAAATAGGCGGTGCCCAGATGTCACGGAGTTGGCGGTGGCGCGCCATCGGAGGGGGAATGGAGTGTTGTGGCATCCCGGCCTTGCTCCCGCTAAAGCCCCCTGACATTATCCATCGCCTCAGCTTTCTTTCAGCCTTCTTTCTCTCTGCTATCTCCCAGAGCCCTCGCGGTTTGCGCTCATCTGTTGCCCTCCGCGCTTTTAATTTCGCCTCCGAATTATTTCATTTCCTGTGGAATCCTTTTCAAGGCCCCCGCGCTGGCTCTGCAAACACTAATCATGTTTCTCCAACCAAAAATGCTTTGTTTTTCTGCAACGCAAGGGGCACGCATTTGGTTAATAGTGAACCAATGAAGCTTCGTTTAAACATAAAAAGGAGTATTTGTACAGGCCCGGGGACTGAAATCTGGTGTGATTTTAATGACAGGTGTTGTGGTATTAAATGTACATAGATCAAGCTTTGCCGGAATCCCCTAATCCACATTCCAAATATTAGAACTGTGCACAGTTAAGACTATTAATTCCAAGCAACGATGCCGAATTCTGAAGTACATCTTGTATAGCACAATTATACTCAAGTAAAGAACAATCAGCACTTGAAAGGAAGGAAAGCATGCCTCCTGGAGGTACTGTGCTTTTCCAGATTTTGGTCCTGTGCTATTTTAAGAGGCAAGTGTCGGAGAGCTGGAGCTCGTTTCCATCTTGTGCGCCGTCGCCGGCTCCGATTCCTCTTCGCTGGCTGTCCCTCTCCCTGCCGAGGAGATGTGCCGCAGGCCAACGTGCCGACTTGTCCTTTAAAGGCCTGTCGTGGGGTCTGCCAGTTCCCAGGTGAAGCTAACCATGCGTGCGGCTCCGTCCTAATTCGCCCGCGTGTGGGTGTGCGACTTGTCAATGGCGTTTCTGTCTGGGAGGCGGCGAGGAAGGCGGGCCGAAAGCTTTTGTTCCGTTTTTTTTTTTTTTGTTTTTTGCTTAGCGATTCTTCTTTTCTCACAGAGCCAATATTCATTTGGAATGCATCATGCACTACAGAGCGCTTGATACAATCCCCTACAATTTGAGATTCATAAAAATATGTATCTCTGATGGAAATGATAAATTCATATTTCCCATTTTCAATGGCCTTCATTATCTTTTTGCGCTGCATTGCACACACATAGCTGTTATGGATTTACCTGGGGGATTCTCTATTGCTGCAACTGCAGAATTTGATTTATATACAACTGTATATTCTGGCTAATTTAAGCCTTAAGTTTGTATAGGCTGGTTTGTTTGTTTTGCCAGACTGCCAGCCTTACATTTGGATTAAACATGATAGTCTGTCTTAGCATTCACCTGAAACATTGTCTTTTCTTTTTATATATCTTTTAGAATATTGGTGGTGTTACAGAATTTGTAAAAAAAAAAAAAAAATTGTCTACCCCTCGAGGGCGTGTGGGGGGGGGTGTACCTTAATGACCCACAGAGTGATATCAGCTGGAGCTTAAGCTCCTGGTACGGCCTGACTCCATAAACGGGTCTGTGGGGAGAGTGTAGACACACGACAGTCCAACAAAGGTACTCTGTTGGGAATAGGCTTACCGGATGAACCTGGATGGTCTGGCTGAGAAGTCAGTGTTTGCTGGGAACATCTGGCCAAAGCTCTCCCGCATGAGGAACTGACCTCTGGAAATGCTTTAGGACCTGCTGTCGGACACTTGTAGTGAGGGAAGCTGGTGGGCTGTAGGTTTGCAGGGCAGTGCTTCACAGGGGCCTCCTCGATGGTGCTCACTGGCCTGAAAGGCTGCAGCGATGGTGGCTACCAGGTAAAAGCATGGTCATGGCAGAAGCTGACGAACAGGGGTAGTGGTCCGTATTATTGAAGAGGTAGAGTAGAAGGGCAATTCCAAATACTGAGGGACCACACTTCTCAGCCTCCCTGGACCACCTCTTCTTCCTTGCACAGCTGTGTCAGGGATTGTAGGAATATGCCGGGGGGGGGGCCTTTGGCGACAGCGCCGTCGTTGCCATTCGGTGCCTTTGGACTCATCCATGGTGCTCTTTCAGAAAGGAGCTGATTGACCCTTTCAGGTGAAAAGAGGAAATCTCTCTTTAGTGCAGGAGTTTAACTACCTGGGGATCTTGTTCATGTGTGATGGTGAGGAGAAATGTGAGACTGACGGGTGGGTAGTTTTTGCGGGTGCAGGTTTATGGGCTTTAGGGAGCTCGTTGGTGTTGAAGCAGCAGTTAAGCCATCAAAGGAGGCCAGTGGTTTGCAGGTTAGTCAACATCCCTATCACCACCTATGGATCACCACCTATCGTCATGAGTTACCAATAATGAGTGAAAGATCAATGTTGTGAGTAGGGATGCACCAATCCGACTTTCTCGGTCCTGATTACCGATACCTGGGCTGATATTGAGTACCAATCTGATACTAGTGTTTAATTAATAAGCTGTAGGCTTTGCCTCACTGTGGAAGCCTGTAATCATTCTTTAATGTGTAAGGGAACTTCAGGCTTAACTTAAACAAAGCTTTCCTAACTTTGTTAAACAAAATATAACACATTAATGCACATATGTAATAATTAAGTCAGTAAACGTGTGTTTGTATAATATATATATATATTTTTTATAAAATATAAAAATATATATATTTAACTTACTTTAAACCTGACTTCTTTTTTTCCAACTCATTTCGTTTTCAGTTCTCACCTTGAAAGGTCTTTACAGAGGAACAAAACCTTGCCTATAAAGGCTGATTTATACTTCTACACTGAATCGATTGGTTTTCTTTTTTGTTTTTTTCTTTTTTTATAAGACCGAAGAAACCGTACTTCCAGCTGTACTTATATTGGTGATTGAAACTGAAGCATTATTTATATCTGACATCTAGTGCGAAACAACGCACAATTGTGTGCACTATGTTTAGTGGGATTTTCCACTACATGCTACTTCCACCTCTCAAAACGTTTTTACAAAGATTGCAAATCTCTGAGCTAGTACGTATTGTTTCAAGTGTAAAATACTTCCAGATCGTCAGCCTCTTATCTGATGTGCTCACACCCACTGAGTGGCAAATAGACTGAGTGGCAACGTTAGCGTTCAGCTTGAATGGCACAAAAAACTAGGGCTGCAACAACGAATGGATCAAATCGATAAAAATCGATTATTAAGTGTAGGCAACGGATTTCATTATCGATTCGTTGTGTCGTGTTATTAGTGCGCAACTTGCTATGTCGCGGAGAAGTTAACTTCACCAGCAGACGGAGCTGAACGGAGCGCAGCCAAAGGCGTGGTGGAGGAAGAGCGGAGGTGGCATTTTCCAAATAAAATTAAACAAATGAAACATGATGGAGGCGGAGAAAACGGTTCGACCAAAGTCGTCAAAAGTGTTGGAGCACTTCAAATAAAAATCTGAAAAATGGTGTGTAAGTGTGTGTTTAAATGTGCGGCATAAATAAACTTTACTTTGACACAAGGTCAGAGTGAAGACGCTGCAATGTGACAGATTAGCCCGTCAAGAGCGGCGGGCGCGCTCACGCTCGCTCACACGGTCGCACGTACACGATCGCACAAGTACACGCGCACCCGCACACACGATCGCACATACATGCTCACACGAACGCACATGCACGCACACCTCTGCTGCCTAAACAGAACCTATTCTCCAACCCATTCTCTGTTTGCCCTGTGCTTATTTCAGTGGCGAAATGCCATGTTAGGTAGCCAAGGGTGCACATTTGCCTGGCCAGGCAGTCCCATCTTTCGACAGTGAGGTAGGATGAACTGCATTTAGACAGGGATGAAAGTAACTGCGTCTGTGAGTATATGTGATAGCGCCATGCAAGGTCACTTTTGTGTATTACTGTAAATATAGAAAACAAGTGTTAATGTTGAAACAAATTCTGTTACCGTTTTTTTTATTTGAATTTTGCTCCTTCAGTTTAGGCAATGTTCTATTTCTGAATTAACGGGTGGAAATTAAAAATTTCTTTATCCGATTCATTGAAAAAAAATAATCGACATATTAATCGATTATCAAAATAATCGTTAGTTGCAGCCCCATTAGAAAAACAACAAAAATGGGAAAGAGCTCACGTGCGATTGATCGTACAAAACAATTTAACAAGAAATAGGAGCTATCTTTTTATAGATTGCCGAAAACTGGATAAGTAAGTATCAGACTTGTATCAGTCACATATGGCCGATACCCAGTCTGTCTAATAGGTTTGGGATGAATCTGAAATGAGTTGTGTGCAGGGTTGTTGGACTCACTCTTTTTGACAGTGTAAGGAGTTATGAGATCTGAAGGGATTTTGAAATAGAGCTGCTGCCCCTCTTAAGATGGAGAGGAGTCAGCTGAGGTGGTTCGGGCATCTCATAAGGATTCCACCTGGACGGCTCCCAAGGGAGCTGTTCCGGGCACGTCTCATTGGCCAGAAGCCCCGGGGAAGACCCTGGACATGCTGGATTATATCTCCCAGCCGGTCTGGGAACGTCTAGGAATTCTTCCGAAAAAGCTCCTTTCCTGTGAACTTGGAAAAGGAGGTCTGATCTGACCTGTCACCACAGACCTCACCAGGAAATGAGAGATCCTATATCTAGAGATCAGATGTGACCGAAACCAGGAAAAGGAAGGCAAAAGGACATCTGGCACGTGCATCTCCGCACCACGTCCCATTTCTCCATCTTATATCTCCATCTCATCTCTCCATCTTATATCTCCGGCACAGCCAATTCATTAAAAGCCCCTGGACTTCATTGGCATGCCGGGCAGACGGCGCGGAGTGTGGCACGGCTAGAGAAGGTCTCGTGAAGATGAAGTGTCTTCGGCCTCCCACTCCGCTGGGGTTTCCTAGGGGCCTAGTTAAAGCCCGGTCTCAGAGTCAATAGCTTGCCGCTGTATACTGCTGATGTCGTTAAAGGCTTTCCATGCGTTTATCTTACAGTAAGCACCGAGGGCATGTTTGCAGCTGCCTCATCAGACCTCTATTGTGTTGTGCTCACTGCATGAGTAAATCTGTATCTGAAGAGGAAGAGTTCTGCCATACGGGCGGGGGGGAGAGGGGTGTTTGCAAACAAAAATTCTTCCTCATATTGACTCCCTCTCTTTCCTTCTTTGCTCCTATCCAGTGTTCCCCGTTTGTCTTGATCGGTCGGGCTGGGGGGGGGCTGACAGACAGCAACCCCCCCCCCCGGCATCAATGACATCACGCACATGACCGGCTCTCTGCATTACACCTGGACAGCTGTCATGTGAGTCTGCCCCCCGACATGGGCTGTTAGGATTACGGGGGAGGGCGGTGGCGAAGAATAGGTATTATCAGCAGAGACGTGCCGTCCGTAATACCTGGGCTGGAGATTGCGGGAATAATTAAGAGAGCACCTGGGGTAACGAACAACCGATTTGATGAGGATGGCAGAGATTAACCTAACTGGCTCGGTGCAGCGAAATTGCATTAAAATCAGCCTGCTATTGTGGAAATCTCCCCTGGGGGCTGGGCTTGTTTTTTCTCCTCTGTGCTTTCTCTTTAAACTTATCTGAGCAATAACTGGTCAGCGGTTTTTTCTTTTTTCTTTTTTTTTTTTTCCTTTGCCAGGTATTCTCTCTGCATCTTCAGCTTTTTTTTTTAACCCCTCCCCCTTTTTCATATGAATGAAAAGCAGTAATAAAATGTGCATGATAAAACACCTTTTTCAATTTTAATGTGACTACGGGGAGAAACACCTCTGAATCTCTCCTGATGAAACATTTACAGAGGGGGTGAGGGAAACACAGAAAGGCATTAAAATGATAAAGACCTTTTTGATAAAGTAAATATCAGGAGTGCAGTGAGGCCAAGCAGCACAAAAAAACACTGCCGGCGAAGCCAAATTAGACTCCCAGCGAACTCGAGTTAAAACCCACCTCCTCCTGCCTGGGCCACAGATTAGCCATTTAGTGTAGCGCACGGCACCAAGCCGGACTTTTGCTTTCAATTGGGGGGGGGGGGGGGTGCTCCAGCCATTTGCCCTGGCAGCAGGCTGTCTGCACCCATGAGGATAGAGTAATCCTGTAGGAGGTCCTCCAAGGAAGTTCCCTTAAAGGGCCAAAGTCAGAGCCAGGTGGATTAGTGATGGTTAAACTGTGTTAGGGTAAATGCACTACAAGCCATGCACTATATGTTTTTAGACATATGGGTTGGGCTGCATTAACTCACTTGGACCACACGTTCGGCTTATACATCTTGTACCTAAAGCCATTATTTTCACGTTAACGAGCCGAAAGCGCATTTATCAGTGGGACTACTTTCTTCTGCCGGTGATTAAACATTCCGCTAATTTCAAATTGTGTTCCACTTCTGGAATTTTAAGTAATGCTAGTTGGAATTAAAGATTTTAACTGCACATCGATTTACCACTGTGATTTGCCTGGTTGGCACAACGTGTGCAGTTAGAGAACATTAATCAGCACTGTTCTGACCAGTCAGATTTGAGATTTCAACTGTGTTTAACCAGCATAAGCATTAATAAAGCCCAGCAGAATGTGTCATGGAGCCCATCCTATGAGCTGTCGCCATCCCTCTTGGGATGAACGGCATGAACATCTCATGCTTATTCCTGCATCTTTAAATGTATGTAAATGTTATATCTCAGTCGTCCCCCGCAGCTTTTCTGTTCCTTTTGTGTGTGGGACCTCAGTCCTCAGGATCCCTTCAGTCTTAGCTGGAGCCGTCACCAACAGACCTCATGTTTTGCTTTGTTCTTCCGATTTTAGATGCATCTCTTCTAATTAGCGGATCGCCCCCGCGGTTCCTCGTGTGGAACGGGGAAGGCAGGCGCCATGGTGCTTGGCTGTGCTCTCTGCCAGGCTTCCTGCCGGTCACCCATGACCCATTTACTTCTTGGGCTACATCCCGAAACCCTTGTGCCACCTCCACTCCCTATATTCCTTCACCCTGGTAGTTTTTCTGAATTCCACACGTTGAAGTGTTGTGCCAAAACCTTAGGAAACGAGTCATCGAGGGTTGGAAGGGGTATGGAAATCTAGTTGAGAGTACCCTTTGCAGAAGAGAAATTCGCCTTTGGTGACACCCACACATGACATGGCGTAACGGCTTCTACTTCAGTTATGATTGCCGCATGGTAAGTCATCGAGGATGCAAGTGTGTCCCGATACCTCTTTATGTCCGTGCTGCCTTCCTCACTCAATCGATCCTTCCCTCGTCAGCTTCATGCACTTTTCAACTTTAGACAATTTATCGAGGGCGGGAGTGAGGGAGCCTTGAAAAAAAGTTTTGGGATGTAGCCCTGAACTCTGGGCGTCTTGTGTAACCGACACCTACCCTGATGCCGTTGCCAGGACTTGGAGGTTCCAGTCGGCCATTCTCCAGAGATCTGTCAGGGGCCCTAAATTTTACCTCCAGGTAATTGATTGATTTATTTATTTCTGTGTCATAAAGGAAAATGATACCTTAAACCGCTGCCATCACGGGAGCCAGCTGAGGGAAAAGTGAATCCAAAGTTTCAGAAAATTGATCCAGCACACTGGCTTATTTGAAGTAGCCCTGGTGACCACTGCTTCTAGTTTTTGGGGATAATTTCGTGGCGGAACCAGAAATAGAAGCATGGCGGGGTGTATATAAAACCTCTGAATATTCTTCATTCCAATGACCTGCCTCCCTTACAAAGATAGACTTCAGCCTCTATTGATTCAAGGTTTTCTCGCGCTTTCATTTTGCCTGCTGTGCTTTCTGGGGCAGCGAGTGACGCAGGGGTTTCGGATGGTGGGGGCACACCCAAAGGTTGCCTCTTTGACTGAGGCGTCACTAGGGTGTCTCATCTTTGGGTGAGCATTGCTTTTCCAAAATATGGTTTGTAAACAAGGGTATAGTTTTTTTTATTCTGCTTCGGATGTTCAGCACACTACAGAACAGAATAGAATGCAGTGTCAGTTTGCAAAACATGCCATGTCAACTTTGAAGCCATAAAAGGCCACTAATGTTCTGTAAGAACCAGAGAGAATAACGAACGAGGATCAAAGGTCTTTACTGTTCTAATTGGATTGCGGAGAGCAGCTAGCTACAGACACGGATTGCAGTTCACTTAACCATGCCTGTACTGCATGTGTGAGGAAGTGTGGTGGTTTGGCTATAATGTAAAAGAGGCCCACTGACTACCCACACCAGCTCTCCATGGATCTGGTTCCCTACCCCTGGACTAAGGACAGCCACACCTTCAGAATGGCCAGTACGAATGCAGTGCATTTTTTGCATGACCAATGACAAAATTATAGAAAACTATTAACACGATTTTTTTCTGTTTTCATTGGATGGGTAGATGATTCCTCTGGATGGGCAATGCTAACCTGAGTGTACCCATAGAAACGCCCCCACTCTGCAATTGGCCGGGACTGGGCCTGCTGCTTGAGGGATCTGAACTGCTCCAATTAGGTATCCAGTCATATGAAGTGGTTAAACCGACTGTGACACTTAAACAGAATCCAGTAGAGCTTATCTAACTGAAACAAAGTAAAAGGGAAAGTTTATGGACTTTGTCTTGTTTTTAAGTTACTATTAATATGCAGATTACCAAACGCTCCCATTTATCACTGAAATATCAGGATATTATTTGCCTAAAGAATTATTTAAGAACACGCCGCACAATCTAACCCCACTGGGGTGGCGGCCTTTTGATGAAGAGGAACAATTTAAAATATTTAGTTTGACATCGAATTTCACACATCCTGCTATTAAATCATACTGCTCGTTTAATAGCCGAAAATGAGGTTCAAATGTTTCTGCCTCATTAAGGATGGATTCGGAACTCGCTCTATGCGTTGGCCTTGCGAGACTGAAGACATGTAGCATGTCTCGATGTTTGATACCAAGATTTAAATGTGACATTTGGGATTTGAATGATTGATCCAATTCCATATATTATTTTTTTCCCCACACCGCCTTTCCCAAAAGCTTGATTCTGTGCGGGAGGACGGATTACCCGGCACTCATCCTTAAAATGCGTTACTTTGAAAAGCAGGCTGGTGTGCGGAAATTTCTGATTGCGACTACAATTACGGGCGCCGGGCGATTGGACTGATCACAATCGGGCTCCGTCCCACTTCTATCGGGATCCCGTAATTACGGCGCGGCGAGCGGCAGTGCGCACCGGCTGCCGGCTTACCGCGGCGGGCATCGCCTTTGTGTTCTCCGATAGGAGCAAATCGCCAGCCATTGACCTCTCCGCCCGGGCTAATGAGCACGCACCTCGCAGCCTAATTAATTTCTTCCGAAATAGCAAATAGCGGCGCGGTCTTTTTCCCCCCCCCGAAATCCCGACGCCAAAGGGGCGCGCAGCGTCCTGGGACGGCTGAAGCCGGCGCAGCAAAAGTTTTCATGTTGGCAGGGGTGCGATCAATTAGTAAAAATTATGGCGCACGGGAAGCTAGTTAGAAGGACTCCCTTATTGTGAGGTGGGTGATTTAAAATGCGCCTATTCACCCCCCGAGCTCCAGCGGCGCCCTGTAATCGATAGACCACCTGAACTGTTCCCCGCCTTAATGCACAACGCAGATTGAGTTTAAAAAGAAAGTAATTAAAACACTGGCAGCCCCCAAAAAAACGTATTATGGCTGTGAAAGGGAGCTGCCTATACGTTCACCCCTGATCGTTCAGAAGTTATCTTTAATCCCCCATAACATTAAAGGCTTGCCATTCATCAAGTCCCCGGGGAGCGTTGCGCGGTGAAAGGGCCGTCTTCAGCCTTTCTGCCAGTATAATTGAAATTTCGCGATGCCCCACGGAGCCCGAGCAGGAGCCTGCCCTGCGCTGAAAACAAACTGGTATCAATAAATTAAGAGAACACTGCTGGTCCAGTAAATAACCATAGCTCAAGTGCATATCTGTCTCCTTATCTGACCCCTCCCCGCTCCCCCCGGTGAATGAAGCCGGGGGTCCAATTGACAAGATGTAACGCTGCCACAGCTGATCGGTATTGAGCTGAAAGGATGCTGTTTTTTGACCTCTGTATGATGTATTATATAAGCAGCACCTTTTTAGCTCTTCACCTAATGTGAGTGCACAACTAAATTTAAAAACATGTGGAAATAATGTGCTTTGTGGCATCGTGTTGCAGCTGTCAGTTTCACTCACCTGTATACCTTCATTTAAGATGAATTTCAACATAAATGTATTTTTTTTTAATATGTAAATGTGTTCTCCAAATTGCATTCAAAGAAATCACCAGCAGGGGGAGGTTTGAGCTGGTGTTCCAGAGCTGTGCTTCTGGTCAGCCTTGTGGTCAAGCCAGCTGCCGCTGAGTTGGAAAAGTGTTCGTGGTTTTGGGTCTGTGGGGGTCTGCGGGAGCTTCCCCTGCTGTTGCTTCACCCCCCCACAGGCACTTGGTGGCATTGCACCTTCTTTCTTGCTTTGATCCATGCAGCTGTGGGGTCTGTCTTCTTCTCAGCCCACACTGCAGTAATGGCACTAGTCTGTTGCACCTTTCTTTTTTGGCATATTTGGGCTTGCTTTCTTCTGCCTGGGCAGTGGCGTGTCGATGGATTGGCCCATAAAGCGGTACGGCTCTTTCCCACTGGAGATTTTCAGAAGCGCCCTCCGTAGATGCGTTCCTTGTGTGGAGGGAGGCTGCGGGTGTCGTAAACCATGATTGTGGCATAAAGGGTTTCACAGACACACGGAACTGACGGCATGTACCACTTAGCGAGCAGGATCACCAGACCGTTTGCTCTGGACCGCACTAAACCAGGCAGCAGTGTGTTTGTAAGTGTGTGTTTGCATAAACCTCAGTATCTGTATTAAAGCAACTGTATCTGTGTGTGTGTCAAATGTCGCCATGATGTGATAAAAACCTGTTATTGTGACATTATTGTGATCATTTCTTCGGTTCCCACAAAGTGAAACTAAATTTTATGAAAATCTGTGAATGCAATCAAAATACTAAAAATGCCGCAAATGTTGTATATTGTTTGGTTACTTATGGTTAAGGTTAGTGCTGGGTTGGAATTAAGGCTGTCGTTGTTGGGATTAGGGTTTTTCCCGTAGAAATGGATGGGTGGACCCCATAAAGATACGAATACAAATGTGTGTGTGTGTCGAAGTCCATGCTGCTTTCCCTCTCTCTGGCAGTTGTACAGACCACCCGTACCTGATGATAAGCATCAGACTTGGGTCAGCCATGAGGGTGGAGATGTGATCATGCTCAGAGGAGCTGTTTCCATCCCCCTTGTTCCTTTAGCCACCTTCGTGGGTCTCGTCACCTTTTTCTGGGGTGGTGGGACATAGATCGGGGGGATGGGTTGTGGTTTCCCAGCCTGCTCCTGAGGGAGCCTCTCACATTACGATAAGAGCCCAATGTTGTTCATGGTTCCACGGGTTTCTGGAAGCTCACTTTGAATGGAGTGGCTTGAAATGAGAGCTTTTGGCTTCAGCCTCATGCCTGCCCCGCCCCACCCCAGGATTAACCGTCTTTAATACAATTACCACCTCCATGCTGTGGGGAAACCACGTCAGTATGGATGCTGGCTAGACTTCTTAATCGGAGAGTGTTTCATTGCAGTCGTGTTCACACAATGTTGTCATTGACGGAAATATTCAATATTGGCTGGAGCTCAGGGAGATTCTCTTGTCTGGTCTGTTTCTGTGGAGTGGGAAAGGTAAGAGGCATTTCCAGGGCGGGAATGGGGATGGGGGACCGGTTTTGACATCCTGGGTCGCCACCCCTCCCGAGCGGCTGCGGCTTGCCGCACGATGCACGCGGACGGCCGGAGCGCCGTAAGGATTGTGCCTGACCCATGAAGTGCGGAAGCACGGTCGAGGATTCTGGCCACGCCTCCACATCACGGGATTTCATGTGAGGTCATCGGGATGCCATGTGACGGACAGCAGGTGGCAATGAAATCGCAGCCGCTCTGGTTAGCAGGTCGGGGCAGGAGTTAAGTTAACCGGTCAGTAGGGTCAAGCTGTACAATGGTCCCCCCCCCCCCCCGCCTGTCTCCGGGGCATGGTCACGGACAGCGGCCTTCCCGCTTGACCTTCCATTCCTCATGCAGACCTTTTACCTCCCTTGACCCATCCACACCTGGGGGGTTGCTAATGGTGATGGTTGGGGGGGGGGGCAGGTTGTATATTTTAATGTGGCAACTTGGGAATGACTCGGTCACTTCCATGGATGTCAGTCATGTGTACAGCAAAGACTTTGGGGAAAGAAAATATGCTTAGACTTCATAGTCAGGCCACAGAGAGCGGTGAAAAAAGGGGGTTTTGGCTAAAAAGCATATTTAAATGCATGAGTTTCTCTTCTGCCGTTCTTATTAAGGTGTGAATGCGTAATCTCTACAGCTGAAAGTGCTGTCATTTCTGAAGGTGTATTTTTCTTTAAGGAGCACGTGCGTGCATGCCGTCGTCCTTTCCGTTTTTTTTTTTCCCTCCCTGTTCCTCTTCTGTTTTCCTGCGGGGGCGCACACAGCCTCCGAGCAATCATCATCAGCGAATGATAAGCAGCGACGCCCGGCATCGGTCCTCCCGGGAACCGGGGATTCTATTAGCAGGCCGCTGCCCCGCGTGGCTGCCCAGCGCGGTTGCTATGTGCGGTTGCCGTGCTCGGCGGCCGACGTGCTGGGCACCTGGGAAGGTCTCTATCCATCCACCTCTTCCTCACTTGCCTCCTTCTTTAAGAGTCTGATTGCTAAAAAAGCTAAAAGGTTTTTGACACCAGAAAGACAAACTTGAGTCTCATTTAGCAATAAAGTTAAATAATCGTGTAAATAGTTTTATTGCATATTATTAGGATACAGCCTGTAGGAAGAAAGCCAATAGTTAGATTAGAAAGAGAAGGTAAGCTTTACAGGCAAGAGCTGATTCCCTGTGATGGACATTTGCATTTGTCTCTCTACAGATTTCAGCATTTTTATGAGGTCATACTTAAAACAAATGTCACCACTAATAATAAAATAAATAAATAAACAAACACTTTTCATCTGTTTGGGCATAGGGAATGCTAATTACAGAAAAATGGAAGCACGTTTCAGTGTGTATTAGCTGCTCTTGCGTTCAGGTTGGGCAATTAAGGCCCACAAACACCAAGGGTAGGTGCTTCAATGTATGGCAGAGGAATACAACATTGTTTAGCTGATTCCACTTATACTGGTTAATTGTCATTACCATCGGTGCCAAAGGTGTGTTTATAACCCCGGAAATCATTGTAATTAAATAGATCTGAAGTTGTCTCTCCCAAAATGGCCATTCAGCTGAAGAATGGACGTGATTCAGGATGCTGAAGTGTCACTAATCGATACGGAGTGAGACTGCGGGGAGGCTTTGATGGGGTGACTCTCCCCTTCAGCTCGCCGCGAGGTCGATGAGGCCGTGGGGATGTCGGTGGCCGCCCAGCGCTGAGGGCCACACCCTAGGTCAGTTGAAGGCTTGAAGCACGAGATGGTAGAACGTGGAATTAATTTCTGTGGTCCTGCAGAGGAAGATGCATGCAGAGTAGTTGGGGCTTCCCTGGCTGGTTGGTAGGGGCAAGTTTCGGCTGGCCGTCTCCTTCCCCCCTGCCCATAATTAGTCTGACAGCATCCTGGTCCACATCCCCCCTGATCCTTAATGTAATGTTTTGTTCCTTATTTAAAATGTTTTTTTTTTTCTTCGTGTCATCCATTCCCTTTTCTAGAGGTGTTTTCCAGTATCCTTCCTCCATACTGACACCGGAGCCATTAAAACTGGAACTCTGGTTCCCGTAACAGCAGTTAAAGTGAAACGGCTCGCGGGTGCGGGGCTGTAATTTAGAAGCGGTCAATTCTTTTCTTGCTCGGGGGGGTAGCTAAACAAAACAGGACGCCGTCGACGGCCGCGCTCCGCTGTCATCGGCCTGTGGTCACAGAACTCGCTTTTTGTGTGGTCTTGCCTTGAGCAGCAGCAGTGGAAGAGCCTCTCCTGGTTACCGGGAGGCGTCGGGTGGTCCCCGGAAGGCCCGAGGGCGCCTGTGAATTGACGGCATGCTGCGACTGGGTGCTCCCGGATGCCGAGCCGCGCTTGTCGGCATGCACTGTCACGTGTCCCCCTGCGCTTCCACAAGAGTGCCGTTTCCAGAACCAGCGGGAAGCTCGCCATGTTTTGACAAGGCTCCTCCTGACAGATGCGTTATTATACTTAGTTCACATTATATATTATATATATATATATATATATTGCATAGTTTACTATTATAAATTACGCCAGTATGTATGTGAGAATGTACATGAGCAGTGTGTATGCACAGGCATAATGCCATATCCTGTATTATCAGTCCGTGGTACTTTGCTCCTTTTATAAATTTGGACTGATGCTGCCTGCCTTTTGATCTGCCTTTGATTGCTAACGAACGTGCCTACATGTGTTCGGCGTCCGCCTTTGAGGAGTGCCGCGGCGGCGACGCGTGACGTGCGGGGATGTGACACGCCGGCGTTGTTTGCTCTCCTATGCCGTATGGCTTTTTAATTATACATGGGAGTGATGCTCCGCAGTCCTTCAAAGGCAGCACCCCCTCCCAGTGAAACAGCGACCCCACCCTGAACCCTTACCTGGGCTGGCCCCACCACACACTGGTCTCTGATGTGACCCCCCCGTCTGTGAGGCTGCTTATTCCCTGCTTTGCCATGTCCCATAAGCACCTAGGAAAAGGGCAGCCTGCCGTCCACAAATCACACCGATTTGTTGTGTTTCACTGCGTTGGATGTTGAACCTCTTCCAACCAACCACA
>JAODKL010000017.1:8549502-8574464 GCA_026780765.1 Petrocephalus schoutedeni
CCCCCACCCTCCCCAGGAGAAAGCCTCAAACTGGCCTTTCAGTTACGGGTTAGTCAGGCTCCAAAGAGCCTTTAATTACAAAACTCCAGGCTGGAGTGGGAGGCGAGTCTGGCTAATTAAGGACCCCCGTCTTTGAACTGTGAAGGAAAGCCATTAACATTTCAGGTGCCGCTCGCTCTATAGGCGCGCCTTCACCGCTGCTCCCTTTTTTTCCCCTTGTTGTTGTTGTTTTGGACCAGCTTTCTTCGCGTTCCGCTTGGTTTCAGCGCGTAGGGGCGGAGCCTGTCCCCGTGGTAATTCGCTGCCGCCAGCATCTGCCGCCGATGTTCAGCGCCATTTTCCCGTAGATGGAGCGCGAGATGCGGGCGCGGCTGTCGTGTTTGTTGCGCGGAGGAAGGAAGGAATCGGTGTCCATGAGTTTCTGCTCTCTCGATCTGTTAAGAAGCTTCGGATCGGTACCACCCCCCCCCCCTCCCGAATTCACAAAGTGAGCAGCGATTTGCCCTGCGATGGCCCCCGGCTGACAGACACTCCCCCAGCCTTCAGCTGAGAGAGACCACCCCCATGCCCCCCTGTGCTAAATGCCCCCTTCTCTCCCCATCAATGCCACACTGGCCAAAATCCCCACCCTCATGGTTCTTAAAATATACAGCAACTCAGCCTCTGAGTCTTTATCATATCTGACGTGTTCCTGTTTAAAGACACCCTACCCCCCCCCATCTACCTGAACTGGGCACTATAGTGGAGTTCTTTAGGTTCAGTCCAGTGGTCTTTCGGGCAGCTTCCCTGTATGGGGGTGGGCAGCCTTTCTCTTTGGATTTTAGCTCCTCCGATCAGGGGCTCCTCTGGTGACCGGCTGTCTGTGGGACTGACACATTCAAACTGACAGGGGGGGCTCAGCACTCGGCCACAGAATAGATGGCCATTATGTTTGTGTTTTTTTTTTTTTATACATGTATGAAATTTTAATGTGTGACATGGTGGACAGGACATTGATCAAAGTGATTTTGACAATCAGTCCCCCGGCGGTCTGCGTCTACCTCCGCATTTCCTCTGTGTTCTACAACTTTCGTCATGCTATTTCCATGCTAATCACGGTTTTCGAGAAACTTTTTCGCTGTGGCCGTACTCCCCGCGTCGGCCCTCTCCTGTTTATTCGAATGACCTGAGTAGTGAAACAATGAAGAAATGAGAAACGTCCTGCATTTTCAGTCAGCTGTAGGTTCCCTGCTACACTGAAAGCTCTTCAGGCTGTGTCCTGTGTCACGGGGTCTAATACGGAGCATCCCGCACCTGTGTATGGAGTTGGCAAACTTACATTAGGGCTGAAAGGTGTGGAGGCAACCCCCCCGCAAAGCAGAATGTGTCAGCGTTGTTCCTCACAAGGCAGCTGCCGGCCAGGAGTGCCCTCAGCCCCCCCAGCGCCAGGCCTCGCTCCTCTGACCCCTCAGCTACGACAACCCCCCGCCCCCCCAAACCAATCTCATTTCCTTACGCTGTAAAACGTTAAGTACTTAAATTCCCTCACACGCCCCGGGCCTTTGAAGTGGAACGGTCGGCTCGGAGCCCCCGGCCTGCTTAACCCCTGTCGCCGCACGCCTCCGTGTGTATATATAAATATATATATATATATATGTACTTTACCCGGGGTTCTCTGGAACAGCCATGCTGACCCCCCGGGGAGACCCCAAGCGTGTCGTGGGCTGAGGGTGAGGGAGCAAGACAGAGTGCCCTGGGGCGGCGGGGGGGGGGGGGGGTTCCCTTATTTACGACTCCTACCTCTTACCACGGAGCCATTTCGTCTAAAATCTCAGGGCTGTTTGGTGCTGAGCAGCACTGATGCTTCATGTGTTTTATTGCCCTGTGAAGAAGAAAGAGCCTCTCCCCGCCCCTGCCCCCCTACCCCCCATGCCCCTCTTCTCCCCCAGCTGTCTGTGGCAGCACCAACCATGGAAATAAGCATTGTACGCCGCCCCATAGTCTCAGGCTTCCATGGGCCGGGTCGCCCGATGCTGACAGGCCTGAGTGCGCTTACCTGCATTATTTTTTGTTTTTCTGTGGATAGACTGGCAGAGCCCGCATGGGGCTTCAGGAGTCCGCAATTAGAGGCTGGCGGTGTGGGTAGCGCCGTAATTCGATGTGTGTGTGGGGGCGGCCCCCGTTCGGGGACTTACCCTGCTCAGGTGTGCCGCTGGAAATATGACATCCCCGCTCTGCAAAACTCACTTATGTCACAGGGACTGTAAACAAGCCCAAAGTAGGGACTTCCTGAGCAGATTTCTGCAGATGCGCCCAGGCCCTCCGTGCCTGCGTTTTACAAAAAAAAAAAAAAAAAAAGGCAAACATGAAAAACAATATCGAGGGGGCCGAGAAAAAGGCCGACTTCGCCCCCTTCGTCCTTGTCTGGTTCCAGCTGGCAATTTTATCTGGGAACCAAAAAAAGAATCATCAATGATTGATGGAGACAATGGGGAGTGAGACTGCACCAGAGCCTGAAAACATGGATCACCAATTCTCCTGGTGAGCAGGGAGACGGAGCGGCTTGCTCTCTGTTTTCTGCGTTAAATCGGCGTCCAGCTCTCCTGCTCCTGAGTGCCAGCTCTGCGCAGGCACCCCCTCCTCACCCAGGAGGCCGAATCCCCAGGCTGGTTATGGAGATCGCCTTGGACGTTGCCACTCGGAAGCGCCCAACTGCCGTGTCCTTTCCGGTCCCGCGGTGCCGGCCGCATGCATTCTCCAAGCGTCGCAGGAACCGCAGAGATGGGCCGCGCTCGGTTCCCTTACCGTATACCCCTGCTCCGTCGACCTGCCCCGCCGTGACCTTCACTCGACATAACGAAACTGTTACGTTCTCTGTAGGACTTTGTCGTCATCCTGAGAGGCGATTTTCCAGCGCTAATGATGGGTCATCGATTCGATTTTCACTCCACGCGCTGCTGAATTTCCCTTCGGAAGTCGAGCGAATTATTTGCCGGGAATATATTTAGAAAAGCACGGGATCCGGGGGGGTGGGGGGTGGCGTAAAGCCTCTTCGCTGGCCAGCGTCGTTTGGCACTGAACGGAAGCGCATACTGAACAGCGCATTAGCATAAAACATGCATGCGGAATCCAAAAGAGACATAATTACTATTGACAGAATTAACAAACACATTAAAATCCGCACAATAATTACAAAGTCAAATGTAAAGCTGACAGGAGTCAGAGACATACGTCACTCGTCATCCATCTCGTTGGAGTTTTATTATAGTTCAATTTCTCTCTATCTCCTTATTTCTTTTCCCCCGGTTATATTCGCAGCGGATGTTGCTCTTATGTGTCGATTGTATTTAACAGTGCCAAGTGTTTAAAGCTGCTTCAAAATATTTATGAAAAGAGTGCTCAACAGTATCTTAGTGTGAAATGAATACAATAGAGCACTTAAAATACATGAAAATAGCTGGACCCGCTCAGAACCCGGTGCTTTCCTGGACGTCTCCGAGGAGCGCTTCATCCGAGCCGTGCCACAGAAATAAAGCCAAACAGAAGCTGCTATTGGTTCCTAACCTATAATTTTTCTTTTTTTCCCATGTTTCCCTTCTGTGGACCTTCTGATCTCCGCAGGTAAGTGTATATTTTCACACACTTATTTAGTCTCTTTCCTAGGGTTACAAGGCATGTTCTCCCCATGCCTCGTGCATTTCTCCTGGATTCCTTGGTCTCCTCCCACAGTCCAAAAACATGGTTAGTTGACATCTGCAAACTGCCTGGAGTCTATTAGTGTGTGTATGCACCCTACGATGGACTGGCATCCCACTCCGGGTGTACCCCAGCCTTGTGCCCCGTGCTGCCTGTAATAGGCTCCAGGCCACCCCGTCGTCCCACCCCGGGTGTACCCCAGCCTTGTGCCCCGTGCTGTCTGTAATAGGCTCCAGGCCGCCCCGTCGTCCCACCCCGGGTGTACCCCAGCCTTATGGCCCATGCTGCCTGTGATAGGCTCCAGGCCGCCCCGCCGTCCCACCCCGGGTGTACCCCAGCCTTGTGCCCCGTGCTGCCTCGAGGCCAGCCTGCTACCCTGATGCACATTCACCAGCCCCTCCTGCATATCGGTATGTTGACACAGGTTATTTAAATATATTAACTTGAATAAACGGCTCTGGTCTTTACGCCGCACCATTACTAAAAGCCCATTTAGGTAGTGTCATGGCTCATTGCTGTCTGTTTACTGTTAGCATATTGTACAGTAGGTAAAATACAGCACTAGCATGTCGAGGCAACACAGAGCACCGAGAATTGTTAAAATGGAGATGTGATACCTAAGGAAGCTCATTATTTATTTATAGTAATAAAAACACAATGACGTGTAATGGTATACGATACGTGTGATTACTAACCAGTCTGCTGAGAATGAATACTGAAATTCTGCCAGTACATCTTTGCCCATCAATGGATTGAATTTTTTTTTTCGTTTTCTGCAATGCTTTGAACTCTGTTGCAGTTTCCATGATGGGTAATGTCGTGACGTTTACGCGCTGTAAGCGTTGGGTTTCCCGCACATTAAATTGAACCCTAGCATAAACGCGTGGGAAGTGAAATGCACAGCCTGCATGAGCCGGGGACCTTCTGCACACACGGGCGGAGTGGCGCATGTGTCCACGTGTGTGTGTGTGTGTTTGGCAAGGACAATGCAACCTCTATTAAGAGAAGTGATCCCAGAAATGATCTGCCATCCTTGCGTGTCGTAACCTCCCCCCCCCCATCCTCCAGGTGTCTGGCCAATGAGGACACAGCTGGACTCCGGACTCCGCCCCCTCAGCCAGACTGGCGTTACTGGTGGTAGTGGTAGCCCTCTGTCAGTGCTGCTGTTTGCTTGCCGCTCTGGGGGACCGGCACACTGCCCATGCGTCTGCGTTTGTCTATATATCAATAGTCCATTCAGATTGAAATCGGACCCCTGGCCCGCCCAGCCCGGTACTGTTTCAGCCGGGCTGATTTTTAATGCATCGCTCCCTGGATCATCTGCGTTGGGGTCCGTTTCTGTCTGTAGCGTGTAGTGAATGTGCGGTTCGGGAACCGGCCCAAACGAGCTCTATTCTGGGGCAGGGAGTAGCTACGCGCGCCGTAATGCTGAAGCTCTGCCGGGTCTGGATCTAGCGGAGCAGGGAATGCGGTCACACATGTGCTCGCGCCTTTTCGCGGCCTCGGGGTTGCGTGTCAGAGCACTCCCCACCCCCACCTCCACCGGGTGAATCCCTCCCATGACATCACACAGGCGGCATCCGTTGACCGGGGGATAAACTTTATACCGTGAGGTATAACTCAGATTAAACGGGGCCAGGCTTCTCGTCCGGCCGGACCACGCCTCCCCACCCCCATCTTCGCCGATCGGAGCACTGACATGGCCTGTCAACAATAAGCACAGGCATCGAGAAAGCAATTACCCAGCTAACGAGCTATTCATTATGTGGGCATAAAGTGGGATCGGGATTGGTGGGTCAATGGAATCATTTTATACATGTTTATTCCCATTAGTTAAGCGCATTAGTCTTTCTTTTAGCATGGAGAGTGTTCATTGATTTTCAGCACCGGTCCAGTGATATTATATGAGCCCCAAACAGCATACTTCATTGACTTGTAGCAGGTCGATATGTGAAATGCCCTAACGGTGACAGTTAAGCTCATTTGTCATTTATCGGGTTTGCAAAGTAACAAATTTATCAATCCTGCTCGGTTTCTCTCCTCGTCATCAAAGCCACATTACTTAGGAGTACGTGGCCGTCGGCCGAGGGCGGCTTCTGTGTCGTGAACTGAGCGATCGGCCGTATGGATGCGGGCTCTAAGATGCTCTCCTGTGATTTTTGGTGGTAAACCCCCCCCCCCCCCCCCAGCCAATTCGTCAGCATGCACGGAGGTGCTACCGTTCCAATTGGCGTCAGTGCTAATTGAAAAGACAGTCGGTAATAAATTGGACACCTTGGCCGGTATTGGCCCTGACCTTTCTGTTGTCCTACCTGTCACACTCGCTTCTGCCAGGATGTTTCACGGGCAGACGGCTGTGACACCGTCCAGAATCGTACGTCACTCATCTCCTCCACAGGACGGCCTCCGTTGGCAGGTCGATAGTGACATAAGGGGATGTCCCTCTGTCGCTGGGTTCACCCCACGCCCCCGAAGGAACGGTGAAATCGGGGTGTGTCAAGGTGTGTTAGAGCTTCCCAACTCCCCCCGGCAAATCCCCCCCCCCCCCACACATTTTAGGGGGACCCCAAATGACATGGGGGGCAGGGGAACCAGTGAAGTGTGCAGTCATCATAGTTACCGATGGGCGGGTTATAAAACCACACGGAAACATGGCGGGGCGTGAAGATAGATGGGGAGCCGACGACTGACATCTGATACTGGGAATGGCCGTCCTCGCGATGATGTCATGAGCATGACTCGTGTAGGTGGGTACAGTGTGGCGGCTCTGTGAGTCACACTGAGGGAAAACAGAGACTAAAGGGGGCCTGAGCTGGAGCCTGGCCCCGCCTCGCCCGCGTTGGCCTGCATTACAGCATCTCCTGGATCACACTTTCTTTCCCTGAAGTATCGGTTTCATCCATACATACCGCTGGATCTTTTAGTGTGACATCCGTTCATTGTTAGAAATTTCACCCTAGGGTATAACAGCTGGTCCCCAGCGGTGGTGTGGTCACCGACGCATGTCTTCCATGACCAGCATGCCCACACCCACCTACGTTTTCATTCGTCTCCTGAATGCTGAGACTCGCCTGCCTGGATGTCTCCTCCTGGCGGGAAGGCATCTAATTTTAGAGGCAGTGCTCCGTCTTAACCGAGCCCCCCCCCCCACCCCCCCGCTGTCCTTAGCCTCCTCACCTTTACAGATGCTCGGGGGGCTGGCGGGCGGGGCCTCCGTCGAGGCCATTTGGACAGCCGGCCGGCGGGCTTAGTGTCCCTGACAGGCCTATAAATCAACAGCCCGCGCCGCTTTCTGAAGGCTCATCGCGTAATAAAACCATCAGCAGCTGCTCCGTAACACGCGGGACCTTCGCTTTCGGCCAGCAGAGGCACCCGGCGGCCTCCGCCTCTACTCCCCCCTCCTCCTCATCTTATTAATCCCCTCGTTTTCCGGTTTGCTTATTTACTTGTTTGCATATTTATTCAGTTTCCTCGCAATCGCCATGGTGACTGGGATGATTTTATTTTATTTTTTTTAGTACTTTCACTATATTTGGATTAAATTAGTAGTATCGCCTCAGTTTGGGAAGGGGCTCTCACATCACTGTGCTGATACGTCATTTACCACATGCGTGTTGTGCGTGTGGTGCGTGTGACGCGTGTACCACTGCATTTGTAAACATCTGCCTGACACGCATTTCCAGTTGTATGCCACCAGGCTCGGTGAGGCAGGCTGCGATGTTTAAGATATCGGAGGGATAATCTGAACAGGACACTGCTGCTGTTATGAATGGGAATTTAATACAGAACCTTGCCAGTGTTATACTGTAAACAAAGATGGATGTGCCTTAAACTCACTGTGAGCGCAGACCATATTTTACTGTAAGGCTTTGAACAGAGGTTACGCACACAGCAATCCGTTTTACAGCCTTCTGCGAAGGGGAGACGTTTGGCTCGAGTTTCACAAGTATTCAGATTTTTTTCTTTTATGGAGGCACTTTTATCATGAGGTAGAACCTGATAAAACAATAATAAAAATCTCGCCTGCTTTCTGTTAAATTCCACCCAGATCTTAAGGTGTGGGCCTTAAGAAGGGTCATACTTCATACAGAGGGCCCAGCCTTATCATTAGCCAATGATGTGCTTTGAATTGGTGAGTGACAGGGAATGGGCACCTTGGGAGCCAATCCGTTTTCAGTTGGAGCCCCACCTTTGAATATGGCTCTGCCAAGCATGACAAACATGCACGCACACACACACACACACACACACGTTTATATTCATATCTTCGTGGGGACTCTGCATTAATTTCATTGGAAATAACTCTAATCTTGGCAATGACAATATTAACCCCTTCCTTGCCCTAAACTTAACCACAAGTAACCAAACACATTGCTAGGCTTTTAGTACTTTTAGTTTTTTAATCGCAGTCACAGATTTTTTTTTTAATTGATGTTACCTTTGTGGGGACTGAAAAAATGTCCCCACAAGGTAAAGAGTTACAGGTTATCACATTGTACGGAAATCTGCTCCCCACAAGGTAATAGGTGCTGAAGCATGCCGTCTCTTGGGAGGCATGCTGCCCCTGATTCGAACCTCCCACTAACCGATGTCTCCTTTATATGATCCCCCTCCCCAAAAAAAGTTCATGACGCCCTTTAAACTTTTACTGACTGGCTGCTGGCATTTTGACGAATGAGATCCACGTGAGCTCCGTCGATTTACCCTGGTGAACTCCTGATTTTGTGGAAACGTGACGAGCTCCAAGGTAAACGTGTGCTCGTTTTCCCAGGTTTCGCAAACGGAGAAAAAAAGCCCTCCTTTGGAAAGACAAATGGGCGGTGTCAACTCCACTGAAGGGGCCTTTGTTGGGCAAGAAAACCATCAGATCTGTGCTGAATAATGTGTGACTTGCCTTTATACACCGTATTTCCTAATGAATTACAACAACATAACAAGGAAATCAGGCCAACAACTACCTAGCAAACAGCACAATTGGTTGTTTTGCATACAGAGAGGAGCCTTTATTCCTCAGTGGGGAATAAACTTTTGTTTATTATTGGTGCTTGCAATTTCATTCCAGTCCAGTTACACTTTACCCTTTATTCTAATGCGTTTACAGATAACAGTTTATTCCAGTGCAGTTACTTTACCCTTTATTCTAATGCACGTACAAATAACAGTTCATTTGGGTGCAGTGAAAGATTTTAGTTCATTCTGTTGCTCTTACAGAGTACAGTTTCATTCCAGTGAAATTTGAGATTACGGTTTATTCTAGTACAGTTGCAAATTACAGTTCCAGTACAGTTCCTGATGAAAGATCAAGAATTTTTGTCACTGTGCAAGTGTATTATAGAAGTACAACAGAATTTAGTTGTTGCCTCTGTAATGACACAAATATCATATAAACATAACAATCAACAGATTAGTTTATTCCATTTCTGTCATAGATTACAGTTCATTCCACTTCAATGAGACATTGTATGTCATTTTATTGCTTTTACAGATTGTAGTTCATTGCACTATAGTAACAGATTACTGTCATTCTATTGCCATTATAGATTTAATTTTATTCCATTGCTCTTACAGATAACTGGATTTCACTGCAGTAAGATTGTAATTCATTTCAGTGGTCTTATAGATTACAGTTTATTCCCATGCAGTGAGAAGTTGTATTTCATTTCATTGATCTTACAGATCAGAGTACAGAGTTCAAATGCAGTGAGAGATTAGGCTGTTGCTCTTAGAGATTACAGTGCATTCCTATGCATTGACATTGTAATTAATATCAGTGCTCATGTAGATTACAGATAGTTGCAGTGCAGTGAGAGGTTACATGTCATTCCATTGCTCTTACTTGTTCGTTTTCATCGCAATAACAGATTATGTTAAGAGATTGACTGTGCACTGTGATGATGATGATGCAGACGGTTAATGCTCTGACAGAAGGCTCTCCAACTGCAGGCGCCTCCAACTGCAGGATATGGGGACAGCCCTTCCAGTTGCGAGCTGCGAGCGTGTTAATTAGGTAGAAAGTGCAGAGTCGACAAAACGGAGCAATCATCCAGTGTCTTGTTACAGAAAATCATTCGCAGTCAAATTTGTGTCAGGCAGCAGTTTGTTTGTTATAATTTAGCCTGATCAATAGGGGTGTTAAAGTTAACAGTAAAAAAATCTCACCATCGTAAAGCCCAGCCAAGGCTTGCTGCCCTGCCGGACCAAGGAGCTCACGCCCAGTCTACAGGGTGGGAGGGTGCCGCGTGGGTGCCCCTCTAATCAGTGCATGCTCGCTGACATCAGCATGTCTCACTGTCCCCACGCCCTCTGCCTGTTCCACTGTCCCCACACTCTCCACCTGTCCCACTGTCCCCACGCTCTCCACCTGTCCCACTGTCCCCGCGCCCTCTTCCTGTCCCACTGTCCCCGCGCCCTCTTCCTGCCCCACTGTCCCCATGCTCTCCACCTGTCCCACTGTCCCCACGCTCTCCACCTGTCCCACTGTCCCCATGCTCTCCACCTGTCTCACTGTCCCCACGCCCTCCGCCTGTTCCACTGTCCCCACACTCTCCACCTGTCCTATGGTCCCCATGTTTTCTGTAGATCCTCCGTCTGACACTGACACCAAGGATGATCCCCCTCCTCTATCCTCTGTTTTTCTGTGTTTTGGCACTTTAACATCCCTCAGTGTTTGTCTAAGCTGAATCGGGGTCTTTTGCTTTAGGTTTTCCTTATCTTTTTGTGCTAACGTGCTCTTCTGCTGCGCGGTTTGTAATTTGCACTGATGTCCGCATTCACTAAATTCACGACGAACAACAGAGAATAAAATGTACATATGAATAATGGCAATAAGCTTAAACCTGCTCCAGAAATTCATTCAAATTAAGCCCCACAGGGATTAAACTTGTAAACACATTCAGAGCTGTTTTATCTCCACTTTAAAAATGATGTTTACATTGTGATTAATTGCGTGTCATTTTCAATTGAGGTGCCGTTGCTCTGAGGTATTGTTCCTAGTTTGTAACACTTTTTGAATGCAGACACAGCAATGAATTTCTCCGCTCCTTTTTATTTTGCAAAGCATGTATTTTAATGAGCAGCGGCACGAGTTGGAATTAGTATTCCGGCACAGACGCACCACTTCCATGCAGCCTCTGCCACATTGGATTCCGTCACGGTGTGCGGACGCCACATTCCAGGCTGCGTAGGCTTTTGACTTGGGAGTTCCCCAGAGCTCTGGAAACTTCTCCCTTTTTCTAGAGCCTGGTCACTGCACCTTCCAAACGGAACCAGGCCAGCAAATGATCTAGCACTATATAGCCATGGGGTCTTTTGGGGGTTTGCCTGTGGCTGGCGACAAATGGAATCCCGTTCAGATTTAACCATTATGCCAGTGAACCCTAATGTTAATCAGAATCGTGTTTATTCAGAATCAGAATCAGAATCGTGTTTATTGGCCAAGTAAATGAGCGAACACTTACAAGGAATTTGCTTCCGGTCGATGGTGTCTCTAAAGCACAAACACAAGTATAAACATAACAACATATAAACGACAATGAACAATATACTGAGCAGATGAATAAACAATAATATTTAATCTACGGTAAAAAACGTAATATGGATTTATATTAATAAATATAGCGATAAGCGTTATATGTATACAAGTGTTATTTGAAAATGTTTATATATATATACAAGAGAAAATACAGGATGAATACAGCAGAGTGTACATACTGTAATAATCTGAACCTTGACCCAACCCATACCCTAACCATAACCCTAATACCAACTCTAACTCTAACCCTAGCCCCAACTCTAATGCCAACTCTGACCCTAACCTGATTCTGATCCTAACCGTAAAGTCAGCGTCATCTCCAACTCTAGTCAGGTCCTGACCGTAACCCAGTCCCAACTTTTACCTAACCTTGTATCCTGACCACATTGTTCATTTTCTCTCGCCCAGTCTGTAACCCACTCTTGCTATTTTTTGAGAGAGATCATTTATTTATTGCCCTGAAAGTGGAGCTGGAGGTAAATTGTTATGGAGCAGGAAGTGAACCTGAGTGGGAGACTGACCTGCTGACGCCTCAGTTTTCTGTGTCTGTTTGACCCCCGCAACTTTCAGAAATCATATGCACAAAGCCAGTTAAAAGGATTTATGGGCAAAAGCATCACTTTGCATAGTCATCCAACAGCCACGTTACACTCTCCTTCCTGTACCCCCACCCTTTGTGTGTCTGGGTCATCCACACTCAGTAGGTCTTTTTCGCAGATGGCTGCAGCCCACCCGACTCAGTGGTACCAGCTTCGATGTTGTGAGTTTAGGGTCTGATCCTGCATGTTGGGTAAAGTCCTGACATCCCAGAACGGCTCATGTACTTGTTGACTTGAAGTCTGTCTGAAACCTAAAATGCTCCGGTAGAGCCTCCAACCATGCGCATGCAGATTACCAGCAGGAAGCTGGGTAACCTGGTAAGTGGTGTTTCCATAGAGCTGCTGAGAGCAGGAGTGACCAGTCTGGGGCACCAGAGATGCAGTAATAGAGTGATTTGTTTTTTTCCCCCCCTCTGTGTTGGTCATACATTTCAGCTCCTCGCTCCCGCTCAGGGGAGATTCAGATTCCATCTCCGGTATTTTTAGCAGAGTATTGATCCTTTGAGGGCATGTGGAGGTGCTTAATGACAGGACCAGTGTGGGGCGTTTCAGTGGACCCGTGCTGCACCGGCACCGGTCCTGCGATGGTGCTGTTCGGCCCGTGGCGCATACCTGTCACTAGGGGCGTCAGAGGGTCGTGGATAGCCTGGCAGATTCAGGGGCCCCTGAATATAAAAATTATATAAAATTGAAAATCACCCCCCCACACTTTGTTCAGCAAATTGTACTGTTGGGGGGACCAGTATTTCCACAGATTAGTTAGGGGCCCAAGGTGGCATTTTGTAAGGGGGTCCAGAATTCCTAGCCATGCACCTGCCTGTCTCGCTTCTGTTTTCTCCACACTGAGGTCGCCTCTCTAGCTCCAAAGTTCAGAAACTTCCCCATCAGCATTCATGCGAGCCTTGAAATGTTCGGTCTCTGGAGGCAAACCTCCTTCTGTGCCCCCCCACATCAGCCGCTTTTAACAGCGCGACTTGAGAAACACCCCAGCCCTACACAACACCACGGCTCTGTATGTATATTTCGTCATGGTTAAAGTCTCGCCTGAGATGGCAGAGTGTGTATAATTCATAAGTAGGGATCGGTGAGGCGTACCTCTGCTGGGGGTGGAGGGACCAGGGGACTTTCAGGCTGTTCTGCACACCAGGCTCTCTTCACGGTCACATAAATCACGCTGTCTCTGCGAGCCACACTGGTGTATGGTTACGCTGTGTGACGGCGGTTCCACTGATACCTGCCACACCTGTGATCTGGTGAAAAGACCCGTGGAAAAACTTGTGGAAAGACCTGAGAATGTTTAGCTAAGGGAGGATCGAAAGGAAGCTATTACTTGCGCTTAGCGGTTGATTATAATAATAAGTTTAATAATGAGTTTATTTTTATAGTGCCTTTCTCACACTCAAGCACACTTTACAATGCAAAAAATAATACAATGAAGCAATGCACATACAGCAACCACAAACAGTGCCAACAGACACTGATCGTTGTTTGCAGTAGTGTTTTAGTTGGTTATATGGTGGTTATTGGTTTATGATTATTTTGGGGGTTGTTTGATTACTATGTGTCCATGTTTGATCATTTTGTGTTGGTGTTTGATTAACATATGTGTTTGATCATCATGGGGAGGTGTTTGATTATTGTGTGTCCATGTTTGATTACTATGTATCAGTGTTTGATCTTTGCATAGACATGTTTGGTTGCTGTGTGTCAGTGTTTGATTATTGTGCGGGAGTGTCTGATCTTTGCATGGGCATGTTTGGTTACTCTGTATCAGAGTTTGGCCTTTGCATGGAAATGTTTGGGTACCATTTGATCATTGTGTGAACGTGTTTGATTATTATGTTTCCATGTTTGCTTTTTCTGTGGGGATATTTGGTTATTGTGTATTGATGTTTAATCATTATGTGGGTGTGTTTGGTTACTGTGTGTCAGTGTTTGGTCTTTACATGATCATGTTTGGTTACTCTGTGTCAGTGTTTGATCTTTGTATGGTCATGTTTGGTTACTGTGTGTCAGTGTTTGATCTTAATATGGTAATGTTTGGTTAAGGCATGTCAATGTTTGATCTTTACATGATCATGTTTGTTTACTTTGTGTCAGTGTTTGATCTCCGCATGGACATGTTTGATTGCTGTGTTGGTGTTTGATCTTTGTGTAGGCTGTTCTTTGTGTCTTCAGACATCCACTTGTTAGGTCTGATGCAATGCATGACATAAAACTGTTGCTGGGGCCTGATAGGCCAAATAAATCATATTGGCGAAATGGGTAACATTATTTACCATTACTTCCTTCTTCAGCAAGGCATTGTTAAGGGTGAAAAGGGGACTACATTTCTTTAATTCAAGAGTGATGAGTGTAGCTGTGCTCCTTGGAGAAATTATTGGTACATCATTTTCAGTTCAGTATGCACAATGAAACAAATTAACACATTTCTTGGCACGGGCAGAACTTAAATTTGCAAGTTGATGTTCAACATGGAAAACATTATGCTAATTGTGGCTGTAAGTTTGTTACGGCTAATCTTGGTTGCAGTCAGTCATAATCAGCCATTTGGGAACGTTTTGGATTCCTGATAAATTACACCAGCACTCGAGAGAAAGACTAGTTGATAAGACCCAGACTATCTGCCAGCTCTGTTTATACCAGACTGGGATATGTCACTGGAAACACATCCAAGGGGCGCCCTGGTTTGCAACTTTTCCGATTTGTGTTGCGGGTTTTAATAATAAATAACTTCAGAACAAAATTCTGTTTTCCCTGTTGTACTGAAACTGCACCGAACCGTGAACCTAACATGAGGTTTGTGCCGAACCGCGAGTTTTGTGTACTATCGCACAGCTAATAGTAAACATGAAACACGGTCGAAGGACAATGCTTTCTTTTTTTCCAGATCGATTAAAACACTGCCCCATATTGGCTTGTACCCGGGTTGGCCCCAGAAACGGTATTGTCATGTGATTCAAACATTATGACTTGACAGGCGGATTCAGATGATTGCTGTGTGTGGCTGTTTTATTGTGTTGAAGGCGTTGGAACACTGTACTGAACCGTATGGGGCTATTAACAGGTTTCATTCATGTGTTCGGCATGTTTGATTACCATGGTGACTTTGAGGTCTTAGTCTCCTGTCAGGTGAGATTAGCACATGAAAGGCTGGACCTTCTCACCTCCTGTGGGAACCTTTGGGCATCAATTTCAATAAATTCCCACTTTTCAAATGGGTTCCCATTTTAATGGCGCCCATATTTACTGAGGTATAGAGATTTGCAGGCGTGCGCACACACACATAAACGCTACACATGTCTCACAGGTTTTATTCGTGTGTGTGTCGGTGTGTATATGTAATGTTTTGTAATAGCACACACAATATCTTTGAAATGGAATTTCATGGCAGGCCTGTCACTGGTCTGAAATTGGCTCCCATATATTAATGCATTGAAACTTGTTTTTTCCCCAGTTCCTGCTCGCGCATTTGCAGTAAAACGAAGATACAATCGACTGGGCCTGGAGGCATGCGGGATGAATTCCGCGTCTGTGCCGCTGTTCTTCCGGAATGCTCCGTGAGACACCGAGTGCACACTCCGGTTTCAGTCAGTATGTAGCCCTTCCGTGGGCTGATCAGAAACTGTCTCCTGTCAGTCACAGCAAAATAGGCAGTTTAGTTAGCGTAGAGTCAGCAGTAGAGTCAGTGTAGAGTCACTGCACTGACTCGCTTTTCCTCATTACTCTGCTTCTGCCTTGGCACATACTCTATATGTTTTTAATTCTTCTGTTGTAGTCTGGGACACAGTCAGCATACTGAGCACCAGACGGGACTGGAACACATAAACCGTGGTCGGCTTAGTGCGTGGGACTCAACACCCTTCCCCGCTGGTGGCCATTTCCCAGCCCTGAAATTGTTGCACTTAAATAAACATATTGAAACTATCAGGCATCCTTGGCAAAGATTGAAATAAATCTTTCAGCTCTGATTTCTTCAAAAGCAATTTCTTAGGATGCCTTCTCTGTCGTGAACTTGTTGTAAATTTGCCTACCTGGTGGGTATAAATCATCTCCGTGGATAGCATCAGGTGAGAGGTGCATGTTTCGGGCTCTGTGTTAGCGTGGGCTGGCCTGGGGTGGGGGGTGGCCCGAGGGGGGTCACTAAACGGCACTGCTCTCTAAAATGAGGCGCAAAGCCATTTCATGTCGGATGCCCCAGACCGCTCCATCCTCCTGTTACCTCTACACATTGCCCAATCTTCCAGCTGTACCCCTTCACCGGTCCTTCCCGACCTCCGGGACAGTCCCCCCGAGTCCGCATATAAGGGGCCAGCTCTGCCTTCCAGATGGCCGTACCCCCCTCCCTCGTTCTCCTCCCATCTCCCTCTCATCCTTCTAGCCATTTCTTCAGTTGCGTGCAGTTTAATAATCATTAGGAATTTGCTTCTAATGAATGGAGTCACCCCATTTAATCGCCCGTCACACGAGTTCCTGGGGGGGGTGGGGGGGGGCTTGGTGTTTGGGGAGCAGAGTAATGAGAATGGAGCCTGTGTGCATTTTAGAGGGGTAATTAGGGCCGCTCACAATGACCGTGTGTTGCTCGTTTGCTTTTCTGGGCCCTGATCAATCTCTCAGCCCCAGAGTCTGTCAGTGACTCGGGGACACAGACTGGGCTGGCGGGGGGGAAGCATGCTAAGGGGGATCGGGTGGGAGGGTGTTGGTGTACAGCCCCAAAAAACTGAGTGAGCGCAAACGAAGGAAGGTCGGGAGCGAGGGACGTGGAAACGCGAGGCGCGAAAACACACGTACGTGTGCCGTGTTGTGCTTCTGCACAACTGCAGTGAGGCTCTGTCAGTGAGTCTGTTGGAGCTCAGTGTGCACGTTCGCCTGAGATGGGGGGCCCTTTCTCTGAAGATGACCCCTGACACACATAAAGCTTGATAAACAACGACGCTGGCGTGCCTCCCATCCATTTACGACGCGGCGGCAGATCAGCTCTGCCATGGCTGACATTTTTAATTCGCTCTCCCCCGCCGCCAACACGCGAGACGGACGCGCGTGCGAGCCGCCTGCTCTGCCGCGGCGGCGCTGGGTGTCAGCCCGTCCCGTGACTGCACGCTAATCTGGGGGCTCTGAAATAAAGGGCACATTCCGACGATGTGCCGCGGGGCACCGGGAGGGTGGTGGCTGCCCGCCCAGGCACAGGGTGTGCTTATGCTGAGCCCGACTGAACCAGAACTAGGTCTGTGGGCTGGAAGGCGGGGGGTTCACATTTTATATTTTATTCATTTATCTGATGCCACTGTGGAGAAACGCTTCACATTTGCACGCCGCGGCATGGTGAGGTCTCGCATTAATCATTGTGACCACTAGTTAGCCGCTGTCAGCCGCTCTGATTTATAACGAGTTCTGGTATACCTTATTCACTTAGCACACGTTTAGCTGAGGTGACTCTCATGATTTTACATCTTTACCTGTTTATCTAGCTTGATATTTAATAAATGGCACATTGGTTAAGTGGGTCGCCTGAAGGTTTAGCTGAACGCACCCGCCTGGGATTTGGAAATATGCATGTCTGGCCCGTCTGGTGGCTGGACTCCTCGGGCTGTACCAGGGACTGTAGGAGTGGGATGCGTACGTGTGCATCGGAACCTGCTAGCAGATTCACTCAGCGGTGTGTCAGGGTACCGAGGCACGTGGTGCCTTGGGGGGGCGGAGCCTGTCTGAACTGGGCAGTGCACGTGTCTGAGCGTGTGGACATGTGGCCAGGGCCGCCTGCCGAGGCCCTTAGATAGTGGCTCCGCTAATCCGGTTCGTCAGCTGGACCTCACCTGTTCCAGTTTTCCACGCCTTTGTATTTTGTTCGTGCCAGAACAGTTGTGGATCCGGACCTTTAAAGGCTGGCTTCCAGTTCCTCCACCTCTGTGCTAAAGTAGGCCTGGAGGTCGTGCTGTTAAGAGCTTCACACGTGGGAGTAGCAGCATTGCGGAAGGTTTTGTGGTCTGGTGATCGACTTATACTGCTGGTTGCTGGTTAAAATCCCAGTATGGGTTCAAGTAGTATCATTGCAAATGGTATCTGAATTACTAAAGCGAAATGTCCCTTTTTTTTTTTTTTAAATTGTCTGAAATGTATAAAAATGTCATTTAAATGTTTTGCAGAATTGGTCCAAGTGCTGTCATTCTGTATGTGTGTGGGTTCCATGTTTATTTTGTGATTAATAAATGAGCTCAGTAATGTTTGTTTCTGAATATCTTTTTAAATGCTAAAGCAGCTCAGCTCAGTCCGTCGCTATTTCACTGGCATGTGGGAAATGCTTCTCGCACGAAGTAGTTAATAAGTTGTATCAAGTACTAATCGGAGTGATCAGACCAGGGGAGCCGCCTGGAATCAGACCCAGTGGATGCTGGGCTGTGGTTCTCGTCCAGAGAACCGAGCGAGCATCTCAGTCGGCTTCTTCTTTGGAGGTGTGGTGGAGGCACACAGCACCCCCCAATCCCTGCTAAATTTGCCACCCGTTTGAAGCTGGCAAAACTGTAAAGCGAAACCACCTCAACTCCTCTCCAGGACAGCCGTGACAGGGGGTGCACGTGTAACAAAGCCATTTGTCTCCTAGCAACTGCGGCCACTTTCTCGTGTCACTGTTTTTGTGTGTGTGTGTGTGTGTGTAACAAGCACATGATATGCTCCCTTTTCAAATTTACTCTGATAAGCAGAACATGACAGCGGGGGCCGGGTCGGGGGTGGCGTCTGTCTGGAGGCTCGTGGGGGGCGCCTCGGGCCCCTGCCGTGCTGCCGTCCAGCTGCTGCGACTCCACCCGCTGAGAATATTGCGAGCGATTAGCCGCATTTCATGCAGCTCGGTTCCATCCTCCAAATCATACATTCCATTGGCTACCATTCTATCGGGGTCCCCCTGCAGGGGACATTCTGCCAAAGTGAGCTAGAGTTAGAGACAGGACCAGGTCTGTCACATGACTACCTGTGACCCCCCCCCCCCCCACCCTTGGCTGACATCAGCCAAGGTAAGTTCAAGGTACACATGTGATTTGTTTCCATGTCCATGGCCCTGCTCAGTAGACAGCTCTGCCCGTATGTGCTAATAATGCAAAGAACCAGTGGGAGGGGTAGGTGTATAGGAAGCGAGCGCTGAGAACACGCAGTGTTTTCAAAGGCGGCGTGTGGGCCTTGATCGATGGCGGCCCACCTGCTGCTGGGCGACTCGCGGGCCGTGTTTGCCGGTGTTCACAAGCCGTGTTGGGGGGGGGGGGACTCATTTTTTCATCATTGGAGCGGCCGGCTGCTGAGTGCCGAGGCCTTCGGGGGCCTCCATGGCGAGACGCGTCAGGGTGGCTGTCATGATGTCGGCATGCGGGCGCGAGCCGGGGTCAGAGGTCAAGGCTGCGCGGCATCAGACTTATTTATTGTAGCAGCTGTGCATCCTGCCTTGGGATCTGCGCTCCCTTTTTTAGGGTGCAGCCCACACTCCTGCCCACTCGGCTCCCATAATCTCCTGCAGTTCCGACGTTTCTTTTCATCTCTGGTGCTTCTCAGATGTTCGCCTGGTAGCCCCATGCATCTTCTGTAACTGTCGTAGGAAGTTTTCGAAGGGAAAACTGTAGAAAGCATGTAGAACAAAAGTATTTGAAATAGAATGGAAAGGTAGCGGAATTATTTTCGGAAATGACCCACCGGAATGAGGTCCTGAGAATATGCAGTGTTAATAGTTGTGTTGCGAGCTCCCGGGAAGCCGTACGCAGCGTAAAAGGCCGTGGCCGGGAGACCCTGGGTCCAATCCACAGGTTCATCTAACAGGTTGTGCCGTAGTCATCTGAGACACATGTGATGCATTAGACTAATTTTAAACATTCGTCAGAGACAGAAACGGAGCCGTGAAGCCGAACGGGCAGCATAGGGATACACATACAATGTAAAACCTTATCCCCTGTCTTGACTATAATTTGATTTCCTCCTAAATGCACTTTGATGAATTGAAGGACCAACAAAGGAAATCTCACGCGGGGAGCACATTTCTGACATCTCCATGGAAGGCTGCCACCGCGGAAACGAAACTCGCCCCTGTGATATCAATTACCAGCTGACTGTTGATCAATTGGTGGGAGTCCCAATGATTTCTTGTTAGTTGCGTTTTGAGGAATGGCGAATCAGGTGTGCCGGTCTCTGAGTGGTGCTGGGGCGGGGGGGCATATTCTGAGCATCTCGTGACCGGCTGAGCTGTCTGCCGTGATCTTGCCACACAACCATTTTCCACCAGTGGGCAGCTGGTACTGCTGGTACCCCCAAAGGAATATTTTGACACATCGACAATTGCGCTCACTGTAATCAAATGCAAAGGACAGCATTCGTGTGTGCGTGCGTGCGTGTGTGCGTGCGTGTGTGTGTGTGTGTGTGTGTGTCTGACCGCATGACATGGCTCTGATATAGAGACATTCCCCTCTGGTGCTTTGCCAGGACGCTGGAGGAATCTGAAAAAAATAATTTCATGTATTTTAGACCTTGTTGTCAATACATCCCTGGCCAGTGGACAAAGCGAGGAAGATTTAAAGTGCTGATTCGGGGTGAAATTTCCCCCCAGTGGGTCTAACTTACCATCAGCCCCAGGAGAAGGGAGCGTCTCAGGGGGGATGCTGGAAATCAAAATCCGGACACCCCTTCTGGAGGGCCTTTATTATTTATTAATTTTACATCTTCCTCATCCAGTCAGATTAAAGTGAGGCAGGTGCGTTTATCAGCGCTGAGCTGAGTCTGACTTCACCATCACATCTGGTGCCGGGCAGATTATACAAAAAAAAGAAACTACACAGCACCTGCGTGCGGCAGAAGTCTCCTGAAGCGCTGTATGCTTCCTCGGTGGCGGAGTTCTCCATTCGGCGGGCCGGCCGCTGGAATTCGCACACGCACATGGTGACCTAAAACATCCCCGATGAGATTATATCTCTCATGATGTTCGTGAGGGGGCCAGTCTGCAGCAAATTGCTTTAAAACACTGGGACAATTACTTGGGACACGGGTAACCGTGTTACGGTCTCGTGTTTCTGCGTCGCTTTAATCCCTGTTTTGAAAAACGATCCCTGGCCCAGCGCATCCATTTCCCCCACGTCTCTAATGAACGGGCGGCGTGTTTATCTGTGCGGGTCTCCACGCGCTCCTTATAAATAATACACCTTCTAAAGGAAAACCATCCATCGTGCGCAGTATGGCGCTCTGCCCGGTAATGAACCGGAGTCATTTATGCACCGGTAATTACACAGTCATCTGATTGGGAGATCTGGGCACTGGATAGTGCTTGGGGTTAATTATTCCCTTTGATAGGTCTAGATTGCCCATTTGGGGAGTGGGCCGTGGTGGGAATGAAGTGACATGTCTTGGTCAGATGTGGCCGACAGTCTCGTGTTGGACCCCCCCCACCTTCCAGGCAGAGCCTGTGGTTGGGTTTTTTGTTTTAAGCCTGTTTCTCACACTCTCCCATTTTCGTTCTTCCCCTCGTATTTGAGGCAAACAAAGACACTCGGGCTCTAAAAGCTCTCAAAACACATAAATACTCCAATTAACATGTCAAACAAAACCAGCTTTCCAAACGGCTGAAAAACAGTTACTCTAATCCCCCACGTCTGTGTGTAATTAACGCTTGCCACCCTGAAAAGCTCGCGGGCCCGCCCGCCTGCCCGCCGTCCCCCCCTCTCCGCGCCTGCAGCGCCACGCTGTCCACCTCCATCAGCCTCGGCGGGTGTCAGCCTTTGCCGGGAATTCTCGCCGGCGAAGCTCCTGCCACACGCTGGCTCCTCTCCGGGATTCGGGTGTCGTGCTCGCCGCCAAGCCGGGGGGCGTCCCCGGAGGGAAAAACCCACCAGCGAATGGCGGCCACGGCCTCTGACGCTCTGGCACTTCCTGATTGGCTGAGTCGGAGAGAGGAAGTGAGCGTGGATGCACGGGGAGGCTGAGGCGAGGCATGGACGAGGGTGTGCCGCGATCTGCAGCAGAAGACTCAGCCAATGAAGCGCGACGTCGCTGATCATCTAAGTGGCGCTCCACCGGCTGGGGCTTCAGCGATCTCAGGGGTTGTCATGGGACACCTTCAGTGGGCGGGATTTTTCTAATACTGTCAATCATTTCATAAGCCAATGGGAAGTGGGCTAACCCTGCCTGAAGCACTGGCTTGTTTCCCTCATCACACCACACCTGTGCTACACCCTGGAGCTGGGGGGCATTGTGAATGCAATGCAAAGAGGGGGCGCCACAGGGCAATAGAGGTTTTACAACCAACGGGAAGGCAAGTGCTGATTAGTAAATGCATTGTGGGCCAGGATGATCGCCTTGCGCAGTGCTGACTCAGTCCCCAAGGGAAGGCCCCTAAAGAGCAAACATTCTGCCATGCCACCACTGCCAGAGCACTGGGCAGAGTGCTGTTAGAAAATCCCCCAATTTGTGTCCTGATGCTTGTACCATCTGGTTGTCCCCTAGTTATCTCTCGAAGACTGTGTAATCAAAAGATTGCCAGTTCGAGTCCCCGACCTGCAAGCACCACTGAGGTACCCTAAGCAAGGTACCATCCCCAAGGACTGCTCCCAGGGTGCCGAATTAGCTGCCCACTGCTGTGTCACAATGTGACATGGGTTAAATGCAGAGGACACATTTCGTCGTTGTGTGCTGTGGTGTGTCAGCGATGACAGTTAATCACCTTTCACCGTATTCCTGCGGATGGCCGCAGTAGTGTGACAGTGGAGCCACATGTTGACATGCCATCCATGACTTGCACTGTGATTTCCAATATTGATATCCAGTGTGATTTCTTGCTTAAATTACATTTTGAAAGAGGCAAATGAGTAGTTGGAAGCTTTGGGCGAGTGGGTGAAACCCTGACTCTGCTGCCAGTGTCCTGTAGGCCAACTTGGCTTCTGTGCCCTTGGCTGGACATCAGCGTCACAGGGCTGACACGCCACTCAGTCACAAACAATAAACAAGTGCTTTAGCGAGGCTGTGAATTTCGAACGGAACTGGGGCCACATTGTGGACAGATGACACTCTGTGCTCACTCCCCGTAGCAGGAACGCAGTGAAAAGTGACAGACACCGGTTCCGCGTTCAACGGCGACCGCAGCACACGCTTGTAATTTAAAAGAGGGCACCGGGAGACCATATTCGTGGTTGATGGACTGGTAGGCCGCAAGAACTGAAGCAGGTGGGACCCAGGGGGAATCGAAGGGTTGCAGACAGTGTCTCTTTTAAACTGGGCTGCCACGGTTGTTATGGGTGGAACACTGAATTGCCCGCTGATAATGTGGTGTGTGGGTTTAGTCTCCATTCCTTTGTCCTTTGAGGTGAAGGCCAGTCAGTAACCCCCCCTCCCCCCCCCCAAAAAAAAAAACCTCTGAACTGTGGGCCACCATAGAATGGAGAATGCACGTGGCATATGGGGGACCAGGTCTCTCAACAGATAGAGCCAGGAGAGAGAGAGACATGTGACTGTCAGTCAGTGCTGCAGTGACAGAGCGATATATCCCCATTTGGCAGAAAATGCCTCTCTTATTTGTATAGATCAAGCCCTCGAATTATCTTTACCCTCGCAAAGAGCTGCATGGACCCCACCACCCCATATTACAGGCAGGTACGTAAGGAGACGACATTTCAGCAGTCATGCGCCATTTTGCTGTGCTGTCTAGAAATTGTATTTAATTGCAGATTTAAACTTTTGAAGCAGCCGTGCAGAGAAGGTCTGCGCCAGTGCCTGTCAGCGCTGGCCCGCGTAGGCTGCACTAAGGGCCGACCCGCGGATCGCAACCAACTCTCTCCCCCTAATCTTGTCAACTCAAGTGCTCTGTTTAGGATAAATTCTCTAAAAGTCAGCAGCGAGTTTAATCTTTGAATTCATATGTTATTTCTGGGCAGCTGGAACCACTCCCTCTTTCCCAAATAAACAAATTAATAAATAAATCTGGGAAAAAGATCAGAGAAACTAATTTCAGAGGTGGCTCTGTGAGTAGTCGCCGAGAATGGGAAGAAAAAGACCCCGGTGAGTTTACCAGGCTTGCTGTTGGTTCTCTGGCTCCTTCGCCTCTGTAACAAATGCAAATCACAGGGTCTTGCCCAGAACCTCGTGATTGGCTGTCTCACTGTCCAGTGGGCGTGGCTTAACACCAGGAGGCCACTGCTCAGGCAGTTGGTACGGTCCACGTGCCAGGCAAGCCACGAGTTTGCCTTTTGTTACAGTTCTGGGCATGATTACTGGCCCACGTTTGGCACTGATGGACAGTAGGTCACTCTGGTCATCCCTGGTCCCGCCTGCCACTTTCTCTCCCCGCACAGGGAGCAGCCTTCTCGGGCATCTCCTGGCTCGAGCCATCGCCGCTGCGTGGGGGGGGGACGCATTTCCCTTCGAAGCCCGCGTCCCGAGAGCTACCCGCACCCTGACAATTCCTTTGTCATAGGCGGCGTCAGCCTGGAATTGAATTGTCTGCACGGCCAGGTAACGAGCCAGAATTTCGAGCATGGCGGCACCAGCGTGGTCCCCCAGAGTGCTGGGAGAGAGCCCCACGTGACCCGAATGCCGCGAGGAGGCGGCCAGGGGGGGGGGAGGGACCAGCGGCATCAGCGGCAGCCTAATCCCAGACGCCAAGACGCTGCGTTTGATGACAGCTGTTTACCTAAACAGTCCTTCCCGAAATGCTCCATTGTTTCTCTGCCTCTGTGAGACTGGCAGTCTGAATAGGATAGATTACGCTGCTCGAACCCTGACAAATGGAGTATTAAACGCCCGTGCTAATGTAATGATTATTTTGACATCATTCACAACCATTTATCAGAGAGGAAACGAAAGCGCGGGATCGTTTGCAGCTGAAACCCTCCCACAAGCCGCCTTCGCTCTCGCGCTCGGGCTTCGTGCTGCACTGGAGCTGCGTGTGTGTCTGATCGCAGCAAAACCCTGCCTGTAGCTCCGGCAGCTGTGTTGTCAGTTCTGACCAGCAGGGGCCAGTGGCCAGCCTTGCACACACCCCCCCCCCCATCATTTTTATTTTGTAACCGTAGAGAAGTGCCCAGTGGTGACGCCTCCGTGTCGCATTAACTGCGGCGGGGCCGCTCTCCTGTTACAGGAACACGCAATCCTGGAGGCCCGTGACGTAATGCACTTGCAAGGAAAGTCTGAGCCGTTCCACTGGT
>JAODKL010000017.1:8574564-8599895 GCA_026780765.1 Petrocephalus schoutedeni
AATCAGTCATCGGCTGCATGGGGCGGCATGGGGCGGCATGGCATGGGGTGGGGCGGGGAGGGGGGGGGGCGGGCACTTACACCAGCTGTGCTCAGGGTGAGCCGGCTCTGAGCACAGCTAGCCTGGGGGTGGGGGTTGTCTGGCGGGATGTAACAGAGAAAGCCTGCAGATCCTGAAACAGAGCCAGGGCAACACTGACGCTCGGCTGGCCTTGTGCGACCTCCAGGCCCTAAAGTCGAATGTCCGACGGTCCCGTCAAGGGAGGGGCGGCTCCCCGCCGTAGGCCTGCTTTCTCAGGGTCAGCTTACACCCCCCCCCCCTTTGGCCCTTGCCTCACCTGCACCCTAGGCAGGGCTGTGCCGGATGGAGTTTCACTCCCATGATCGAAGTATGCTGCCAGGTGGTCCGGAGGTCACAGCTGGTGGCTGTGTCGTCACGACTGATCTACTCTGCTTTCTAGTCATCAGACTGAAAGGTTAGAGCGGCAGCCTTACTCTTGGGCCTTGGCTTAGCACGCAGTAAGAATGTCTGTGGCACGTAGCATCGGATCTTTGGAGAACCCTAATAATCAGCGTGTATGTGTGACTGCGTTTTTTTTTTGTTTTGGGGCCGGTGAAGGTGTTGCCGCCGCATGCCGACTCATGCGTGGCCGCGGGGGCCCCGGAGACGTGCCCTCGTTAAGAAGCCCGCTCCCCGCCACGGAAACAAGCCACAGAGCGCCGAGATTATGTTCACGTCGTGGCGGTTAATCCCGGTGGCTGTAGATGTTACCTGCACTCCAGGGGGCGGCCCGGCAGCTTGGCTCAGAAGGATTTTCAGTATCAGCTCAGCCTACACCCTGCCCCCCCACCTCCTCCCAGCTGACACAGAGCCTCCCGCGTCGGCATGTGGGAAGGAACGTGTACCCCCCCCCCAACCGACCGCGCCAACCCGGGAGGTGTGGAAGATGCATCCTAATACACACTGCTCTGTCTGCTATTGGTAGATAAAGAGAAGAATGGGTCAGCCCGAAAACACATGAGGCTTTGTGGCCATTAAAGAAAATGGTTTAAGTCACAAGGTGTTAGAGTGTGCAATATATGAAATACCTGGCAACCCAGTTAATAGATGTCAGAATTAATAAAGCCTCTCGCGGGAGGCCGTGTGCAGCATGACCCGGCCGATTCCAGGAAACGTGGAAAAAGATTCTCGTGACCTGTTCCCTGGAATGCTAGCAGGGGTCTTTTTTGGTGGGGGGGGGGTTTCTGACACACCACGGTGGTGCTGTTCGAGGAAGCGTTCGCCTCAAATATGGTGACTTTGTTGGAATCGCCGAAGGTGACCGCGATGACTGGGCCGGGTCTGATTATGAGGGTGAGGCACTGTCCTTGATTAGGTCGCTCTGTCCGGCATCTCCCGTGAATTACAATGCCTCTGCAACACATATCCCGGGGAACGGCAAACTCCTTCTATGGCTCCTTACCCGTTATATTTCCTGGCTTTTCCATTTTATGTGAAAGAGTATTGATTTAGCTTCAGTTGTGTGTTATTTTCGTCTGCAGCGTCGGTTTTGAAAGCACGACAGAAATGGATCCATGGTAATCATATTCCAGTGGCAACGTGCCTGTTCCATTACCTTGCGGGGAATTTATCTTGTAGTTCTGTACACTGCCTTTCTAATTGCACTTCCACTGCACAGAATCTAATTCCGAAGAAAGCATCTGTGTGATTCCTAGACTTCAGACAACAGGAGCCTGTGGTGAGTAAACATCTCCTCGCTGGAGCAGGAAGATAGAAACGGAGCTCCAGCCATCCGTTATCTGAGCCTACGTTGCACTTCAATAACACCCCCCCCCCCACACACACACACACTTTTAATCTCCCAAAACAAAACGAAACCTAAGGAAAACAGAGCCGAGCCGACTCGCGATAAAGACTTTTTATTTGCGCCACTGTGGAATTCTGATTATGCGCCACATTTGAATTCGCATTTTCTCGGATGTAAACGGCCCGTCTGTGAGTTCCCGTTCTTTTTTTCGGTTTTGTGTCGTTTGACTTATTATCACCCGAAAAGGGATGAAAGGCCACAAACCAGACTGGGACTCTAGAGCCAGTAAACAAAAGCAGCAGAAGGCAAAACAGGCTGCACGGATCCGTGATGCACGAACGACGAAATGCATTTGTTTATAAAAAAAAAACAAACAAACAAGCAGGCAAATGAGTTAAAGGCCAGAAGTAATATTGGAACAGCCTGATCCATTAGTCCTGTTATTTTGTGTCCTATGTTTTTTACTTGCTAGCTGTGGTCTCCCTTAAGAAGCTGGCTACACATTCTAAATGCCACCATTGCATAAAAAGGGGCTTGATTAGATTCAGAAGTGCAAGAACAACAATGGGTACTTGGGGGAGAAGTGCAGCAGCCTCGGACTCCCCTGGAGCTGAGATGTGTGGTCACTGGACCCTAGTTTGACACGTCTCACGGATGCAAATTAGAGGCATGTCAGTCAGTAACCACATCCCTCCCCTGTGTCCAGTGTTCCTCCGTCAGGCAGTGGGAAATTCCTCGAAACCACAGATACAGTAAATTATTAGAATTTTCAAAGTCATGCTTTTTACAGTAAAATGCATTTTCACATATGTGCAGTCAATATTCCCGTAAGATCCGATTAAGCAAATTAGCCAAGTAGTATTTCATTAACCTTTTCGTGAGCGGTAAGACAGGGACGGGAGGCAAAAACAGAGGCTTCAAATCGGCCGGTAAACAAACAGCTCAGAAAATGCGTGTATGGGAAATAAAACGGTGCATCTGTGAAAGCTAGCATAAGGAAAGATGGAGGTAGATGGCTTTGATACAGCCTCCTGTTCAGAATTCATTCATTTGCCAGATATTTGTTTAAGGAGATTGAATAAAAAGCTGTGATGTTCCCTGCGTGAAGTTTTAAATCTTATCATGTTGCGACAGCCGGGGGAGACAAAGACGGCATTTACGCGGGATGCTCTTATGATCGCGAGCCTCGCCGTCTCCCCCCCGCCACGTGCGTCCGCTTTTCCCCGCCTTTCCCACCCGCCTTTCATTTGCCTCTTCAGATCGCGTCTGGAATCTGAGTCACCGCTCGGTGGGCTTGCACGAGATGCCCGGTACGGCGTGGGCCGACCCCCCGCTGGTCGTGTCCCCTGTCATAACCTCGGCATGACCCTCGGACCCCTGGAACCCCCACCACCACCAAGCAGTCACCTCATTACGGGAAGAAATTTGCAGCATGTTCTGTTTCAATTAACCTTCCGTATCGCTAGAGCAGGACAAGAGGGGACGGCCCATGGCCCCGGGCAGGGATGGTGGTGTTGTTGTGACAGGGAGGTGACGTGGAGCCGAGTGTGTCAGCTGGCCGCAGGCCTTTTCCGGGCCTTGAGGTCACCAGCCCCAGGTGAAGCCTGGATCTCCCGGTCTCCCATGTGGTAAACATCTGTCCTGAATATAGTGATGCACCGCCGCTGATAGCTAAAGCTACATTCACCATGCGACCTTGTATTTATGAATGACACAATTATATGCGCATTCACACAGTGGGGTGTAACTAGAAATTCTGGGCCCCCTGACAACATGGTAAAACACAGCAGAGCAGAAGTATACTAATCCCAGAGCGTTTAAATGATCATTTTTCATGTTCAGGGGGCCCCTCAACCTGACTATGGTATCTATGCCCTGTGTAAGCGCAACGCCTGCCTACGAGTTCTCTTAAAGAGAGGCGTGCGTCGAAAGGCTAGGGCTGCGTCCCAGCATGCCCTTGTGAGATGACGAGGCCCTGGTATGAGCCACGGACACTGGAGCTTGCTGGGATGCTGATGAATCACTGGCGGTCCGTAGGGCCGATCAATACGGCTCACCGGGCTCGAAGAACGTGCGCTTTCCGCTGAGCCAGGGCAGCCGGCCGCAACATGCACGCAGAAAGGAGTGTTTTGGCCACGCTTTATGGGGAATGGTTCACATATGCTGACACCTTGTTGACCAGATGGATCAATACGTACCCTGTATCCTTAGGTGGGCAGCTTGGCCTTTATGCCATGTATGGTGGAAACTGTGTCTCCAGCCCCAGCCTTAGATTCCGCAACACACTGATGCCCCTCATAAGAGCTGTAGGGCTACCCGAGGGCTCTCTGCTGCGGAAATGGGCTGGTGTGTCTGAGAGACACCCCTGAGTAAAGATAAACCCATCAGGCACCTGGTTGAGTAGGCTTATCTAGCCAAAGTGTGTTATTTGATCATCATCTCAGAGCTCAGAACCTTCATTCGTTGCTTTCAGAACCGTTATAGACCCACAAACCAACCTCGATTCTTCAGAACCCATTGCAGATCCACTCAACTAATTGTAAACCTACAAAACACGTGATGGGTCAGCCCAACCCAGCACAAACTTTCAGAACTGGTAACAGTTCTTTGCAACACACTGTAATCCTTAATAACTCACTTTTAGCCTCACAGCAGTGAAATTCTTCTTTTATAAGGTGTGTAAATTATGACAGAGGATGTGTGAATGGGTAGGAGTTTCTATATTTGTTTTCTTTCCGTAGAATATAGATTGATTCTGACTGGGAAGAAAACCTTCTTTATCCATCCGTCTTCCAGTTCCTTTTGCAGTGTGGGGTTGTGGGAACCTGTTCCTGGGTGTTTGATTTATGATGTAGGGTAACAGCGTCATGGTAACAGTGGTAGCTGTGGTTTCTAAATGAATTGGTCTGAGCTGCCACCTTGATGCCTCTCACTTCCGCACACCGTTGACGGCCCTCATCTAGGGACACCCAGCACAGGCTTCTGTCCATGACACGTCTACTCATTCCGTTCCATAGTGCCAGCGTAAGGGGAGATCAGGAGCATGGCTGGCATCTGGTCAGAGCACACTGATTTTGGCCAATTGGTGCCCAGGGTGCCAAGCACCAATCGGCTGGAAGCCCATTGGCCCCTCCCAGGGTACACTTCATGCGTGTGTTAGATGCATTTATATGAGTTATAATAACATCTTTAATTGACAGAGGGCTGGATTTTCATGCCAGAGACTTATTGCTCACCCAGGTAGAGTCAGGCTGGACTTGCATGGGCTTGATCGTGAAATGAGAGACAATCTAATAGTTTTATTTTCCCTTTTTGGAAAACCCCATGTTCAGTGGGGAAAAGGTGCCAGAGAACATCTGGAAGCCTCCCCTCCCCGTGTTCGAGGTATCCTCGTTGTCTGTTGACCTTAACCCTCTACAGCCAAAGACCTGCTAATGCGATTTCCCATCATGCAGCGCTCCTCGTTTATGGTGGCGGGAGGGGTGGAGCTCCGGCAGCGGGTGTCGAGGCAGCGCGACATGCTGAGTCGTGCCTGGAGGATGGGAGGAAGTCGCCCTGGTGAATGCTGTGAACCACCCCCCGCCCCCCCCCCCCACGCCCTCTCACCCCAGCTCCCGCAGTCCCGTCAGATCCCAGTCGCTCCACTTCTCATCTGTCACGGAGGAGATTCCCATCTCTGCACGTCCCACGGCAGACGCTCGTTCGCCACTAGAAGGGAGCAGGATAGCCAGAGGCACGGCAAGAGTGCAGTGTTGGCTTGTGTGAGTTTGCGTCTGATTGAGTGTAGTTATGATTCCGTGTATATGCATGGTACCTATCTGAATATATCTGAGAGATTGTGACTGCGTATGCCACTCTGTGTCTGTTTGAACATGTGTCTATTGGAGTGTATGTTTGTGCGTCTGGGTGTATTTTAACAGTATTTGGGGATGTGTGTGGCGTGTGTGCGTGTGGCTGAGTGCCTGTAGCCGTGTGGTAGAGTCTGTGTACTTACATCTGAGATTGCGTGCACAGGAGATCTATTCTGTCCTTGGCAAATGTCAGTGCCGGTTTGTGCACGTGCCGGTGCATTTGCAAGAAGTCGTTCACCCCCCCAGGCCTGTGACCACCACGCCTCCCGTCCCCATAATTTGGCAAGGGGGACCGGCATGCAGTTTATTTCCAACATGGACTACAGCCTGGCCTTGTCTGTATGCTAACCGGGGCCTGTCAGTGGCACCTTGCGGCACGAGTGGATGTACTTGGAAGGCATGCGAGCTGAGCCGGGCCTGAGCGACACCCAGGATTCCTGCTTCATAATGGGCCCTCTTTGAGAGAACAAGACAGATTAATTCGGCTAAGTTGGCGAAGGGATTTGATGATGTCATCCGTGTGAATGAACCGGTTAGGCGATTATTTCCCTTTAGGCTGAGGCAATCCAAACAATTTAACATGACTGGTGGCTAGGAAATGAGGAAAGGGAGATAAGGACATGGACGCAGGCTGGGTATGTCATTGGGGATGGGCGGGGCTGTGAACTAGGTGGGTTGGGTGGAGGGGGTGTTATGGGTTGTGTGGGTGGAGCATGTCTAGCATGGCAGGGAATGGGTCAGGGACAGGTGCAACATGAGGGTGGAGATTAGTTTTGGGTGGCAGTGAAGCCAGCAGGATAATTTCTGGTACAAACATGCAGAATAAAAACACCAGGAATGGCCCAGGAGAGCCCCGGTCCAGCGATCATATGCCCCAGTCCTAGCGGGCACCCACTGACCCGCCATTCCCAGCTGGCATGGCTTGCAGTCACATCTGTCCTGCTAGGCGGCGGAGGTTTGCATGCCCGCGGTCCCGCCCCCTCCCCCCCGGGGACAGGGGGGGGTCTCCGTGTGGCTGCGATGGTGCCCCAGCTCCTCCGCTGGTAATTGAGTTCAGAGATGGGAAAACAACTTGGCGCTGTTGCCGCGGTGATTTTCCCCGCTCTACGTGTTTAATTGGCTGAGGGTTTGTTTTTATCCTCAAATAGACTTCCCTCTCTCTCCCCCTCGCTTGCTCTCTCACTCTCTCCCTCTCACTCACTCTCTCTCTCTTTCTATCTCTCTGTCTCTCTCTCTCTTCCAAGTGCTCAAGGAAGTCACTTCTTGTTTGTCCAGAGAAGATGGCGGAGCAGGCCACCAGCAGAGACCGTCCTTAGCTCTTCTGCTTTCCTACTGTTCCCTAAGGCTTCCTTCACACTCTTCCAACGCGAGGGAAGGTCAGGATTACAGTGGGAGGGTGTGGAACAGCACCTCAACACCCCCTTCATGCCCGCTTCCCCTCACGGCTCCATCACAGCGCACCATGGGGGAAAACTTCCCCGGACACAAACAAGTCCGTTGAACAGGTGGTGCTGAAGAGGTGTCATGGAGGAGCAGAGGGTAGACTTCCTGAGTGAAGGAGCTCCCCTAATCCTCAATCAGGTGCAAGAAACAAAGATGAAAAAAGCAAAATGGAGGACAATTCGTATCAAAAATAGACTTTTGTCCACTGAATAAATTCATTATAAACCTGATGCGTCACATGGCCTTGAAGCATCATTATTTATATTTACTTAAAAGAATTTGTAGTGAAATAAGATTGGATAGTGAAGATGAGGATTAGAGACCCACCTGTGTGTGTGTCTGTGTTTCCTGGGGAGCGGTTTAGCAACAACAAGGGGGGACTTTGTTTTGTCTTCACGTGTCATCAGTGTAATGTGGTTACACGCACCGGTGATGATAGTATTGTTGGACCTTGCCACGAGATGTCAATTAACGTTTCAGCACCGGGGCTCAATAACTCCTAGAAATGTCATTTAAACCAAGGTCATATGATCACGCGGGCGCCAGGGTGCAGTCTGGGCTCGCTGAGGTCAGCTGTCACGGAATGAAGCATGCCGGCTTTCCCCAGGACCAGCTGCTCGGCTCCGGAGAGACTCCTTTTAGGGGAGAGTCTGTGCCTGCCAGCCGGCAGGTCGGTCGGCTTATAGCTCTCCGGAACAGAGCACACCGACGGAGCTCGGGGCAGAGCAGAATACCGTCACTGTTCGTCTGGTTTGGCTCAATCCGTAGCGCGGGATGGTAGTACTGGCCCAGAATGCTCGGTCAGTTTTCCTTTGGAAGTTCGCTTTGATAGAGTTTGGGTCGCGTGAGGATCTAAAACTCCGCTTTAATCAAATATATTCCACAGCATCCATGTGCATCTGGATATGGTCTCATTGTGGGCATCAGAAGGCCATAGAAACCCTGGCAGATTCACGGGCCCCAACACTTTACATAGGCCCCAGAATCTAAAATCTGCCCCCCCCCAATTGAAAGTGCCAACCCTAGTGGGAGGCCCAGAATTTCAGAATTTCTAGTTATGCCCCTGTGTCTCAGGATGAATGCTCGCAGGTGCAAAAAGCCAGCTGTATCTTGTGTGCACCATCGGACTCTCATACCACCAGGTTATAACTTCTGTTCTGGCCCTTAACCTGTCTCCCTGACTGGGCATTTTGATCTCTTGCTCCTTTCTGGGGATAGAAGTGGACTTGCAGAACTAATCACTAAATGCACCCACATCGGCAGCCCTTGTCCCAGCCACAGCTTTTGGCCTTGGCGCGTAAACACAGATTATTCACAGAGCAGCCTGGATGGTGTGTAATGTACCTAATTAGGTGCTGGCAGGGTGAAAGAAGGCATTTGTAATGTACCATGAAATATGTATCACTTCATTTCAAAGTTTTCTCTTATTTTATTTCCTTGGGGCCCAATGAAAGGGCACCTGATTAATGTGTGTGTGCGTGTTGTTGGCGGGCCAGGTAGCGTGGCGCAGAGTGAATAAATCCTGACACTTTCTTGTCGCTAATTTGATTAGCAGACTGATGGGGTGACGCCGCAGATTAAGTTCTTCATTGCTTCTAAGAGGATGCGAGCTGACGCTCTGACCGCCCCGCCCCCACACCCACTTTGGGCCGTTCCGTTGCCGGCCCCAGTTCTGGTCCTGCTAGGGCTGTACATTTCTGCATTTGTGCCGATCGATGTACATTAGGAGTCGCCTGTGATTTTAATCCAAAGCCCGAAACCCAATATTAGACCTTAGCACACCCAATCCAGGCAGCCGAGTCATGCTGCATCGCCCTCGCTCGGCCTATCGTGGTGCGGCCTGGCATACCAGCTTTGTGCCCTGCGATGTGATTGGAGGGACCTTGTGTTTGTTTATCAGCGGTGGCTCTGTCGGAATGTCACCACCGTGCCGACTGATGGAGTGGCTGGCAGCCTCGTGATCTGGCTCTAGTGCATAGTGCTATCCCCCCCCCTCGACCATGGGGGTTGGGGGTGGGGGCGGGCATGCCCTTCACAGCAGCGGCCCCGCGGGCTTACGGGGGTATTAACCTTAAGTGTTTCTTTTCAATCACTTATTCGTCTTTCACGGAAGGGTAGGTTGGGGCGGCCTTGCATGCGGTCGCATGCACCCACGTTCGCCCTTCCCCTCTGCCGCACCCCCACCCTGCCTCATGTCAACCCCAGGCTGAGAAGGGGCCATATAGGGTCCCTGAAGGGTGAAGAACAAGCCGTCCTGCCCCTCGCCGTCGGCCGAAATCAGCGTGCCGCTTGTGGCCCCTGTGCTCTGCTCAGGGCCCGCATGCCACTGCTACCACTGGAGGTTTATTTTGGTATCTTTATGATCTTGCTCCATCCTCTCTGGACCGGACAGGCTCTGAAAGGTGTCTGCCGGCTGCCACTCACCCACTGAACGATCAAAGATCAGACTCCTTCCTCCCCCTCCGCGGCCGCCCTTTCTGCCTGCACTTCTCCGCCGTGCACGCCAGGGTGATGGCGAGCGTGCCGCAAGGTGCTGCCGCCTCCCGCGGGGGACGTGACTCAGGCGCGTCATCCGCACAGCCTGCCCGCTAAATAAACAAACTTTTCTCGGGAGGGGCATGCTGTATTCTGGGCGAGTTTCGGCCTTCGTCTCCGTGGCGAGCGGCCCGGAGTTTTTAGCTGCGTGGGGTGACCCTGCTGGCGTTGGTGTTTGTGGTGGGGGGTATTGTGGGGAGCGTGGCACTATCCCGGGCTCGTATTGTTGTATATCAGCCTCATAAGTTCAGTTACAGGCCTTTGGGGCACCTCCATCATCCAGTCTGGCGGCGTAACACGAATGTGGGGTGAATGTGTCATGGGGCGGATGGACAGCAGTGGAGATGTGACCGCAGACTGACATGCGTGCCCACTCTTCGTCTGTCTTTCTTTCTTTCTTCTGTTATCTTTCATTCTTTCAACTCTGCTTGAGCCGTTTTCTCTTCGTCGCGGGCATCTGCGGCAGAGCTCTATCCCTGACGTGTCTGGCCGATTACACGCTTCGCTGAGACACGGGTCTTGGGGAAATGGCAGCGGCGTGGCGTGCGGCTGGCCGGCCAAGCGACGGTCGCCGTGGGAGCGGAGGCTCCGCCTCCCGGCCGGAGAAGGAGGGACGCCCGGGGCTCGCGTTCTGCATTGGGTCGGATACGTTCCCCATGACCGGAGCTGCTCCGTAAGCAGAACCCGAGCCCTCGCTCGTGTGTCAGGCACTGCCAAAACCATTTCCGCTGTTTATCCTGTCCAAAAAAAACCTGAGACCTTTTAGAGTACTTTGTGTGCAGCCAGTCTTTCTTCTGTGCTCTGTTTTACCCGATATCCCATCAGGCACCCCCCGCCCCACCCTCCCTTATACCCCCGTCCCACGGACACACTGCAGAAGGACGAGGTAGGGGCCGGCGTCCTGGGGACCGAATGAGTCATCGGCAAAGTGGCTTGTTTGCTCCGGCCCGCGAGCGGTGTGGGAGGGCTTGCCTGCAGTTGCCCGCGTTGAGAGTTAATGTTCTCTCCCCGGGAAAGGGCGAAATCCTCGACTTTCCATTCCGCATCATGCGCTTCCAGCCCGGGAGTCAGTGGGGACTCAATTACCTCCTCTCCTCACCTCTAATTAGAGGCCAGGCCCCTCGTCCTTAATGCTAACTCGCTGTTGATTTCTGTTCGCCCTGTTCCTCGCATCCACGCCCTGCCCTACTGCCCGCTCCCCTTCCTGCCGACGAGAGATGCTGAGGACGCCGAAGCCGCGCAGGGAGAAGAAGCAGAAAGCATTTTTCACCGAACGTCAGCTGGAACTTATGGGTATTTTGTCCCCTGTGCTTGGCAGGGAGAGGACTCCCAGCTGAGTGAAAGAGCCATCTGTGCTGTCGGAGCGTCCGAGTTAGCGGCTGCTAATTCCGCTAATGCATATTAGGCCCCGCGAGAACAGGACGTCCACTGAACAGCGACGGTTTGAGGAAGCACCCCCCACCCCCCCACCCCGATATTTACGTACAGGTACACAATCCTGTTGATGCCTTCAAACGATCGCGAGGGTCATGGCGACCTAGAGCCTGTTCTTCAATAATGGCCTGCGATTCCGTAATGCTTAATTCATGCTACCACCCGGTTAGGAGAGAACTCCTGGATTTTCAGCCCTTTTGATCTTCCCTGGAAAATTGGGACATGCTCACGACAAAGGGAATGATAAATAAACGGAGGCCATCAGGATGCTGACCTGCTTTGATCCCGTCGGACCAGGTGGCTCACCCCCCACCCCCCCCCCCCGCATCTCTGCACTCTGACCCCTCTGGGCAGACCGGTTAAGCAGCCCTGCTCTGTGAGCCATGGACTCCATCTGCATCCACCCAGGCATCGCTAGCGTTAGCTATGTGCTAACCGAGGCATACCCCCCCCCCACGAAAATGACAGGCAACGGCAACACCTCATTATTAAAGGTGCACCACGAGCTCTAATATCACACGGCGTAACATCCATCAGCGTGCTGGCGTTACGCCGCGCGATGTCCAAACACATCCAGCAGGGGGCATCTCCACTCTCGGCACTGTGCCCAGAAAAGCCTGCAGGGAAACGCGAAACTCCGGGATGGTCTGGGGCCTCGTGTGCCTGCTTGTATCTCCTGCACCCCCATCTCCGCCACGTCTCTTCGCCACAAGGACCTCTGGGTCTCCACCAGATGTGTCAGACTTGCTTGAAAACGTACACACCCCAGACTCATCTTCTTCAGCTCTCCGGCATAATTTAGAATTTAAGTTTGTAGTGGTTTGGTGGTAGAGAGCAGCAGAGCCCGGGTGAGAGGGGGATGTGACCCGCGAAGACAGCAAAACACCCAGCTTGTCTCCAGCCATCCTGGACGGTAGAGGCACGGCGGCAGGAAGACCGCAGGCACAGTTTGGCTGCCGCTGCATGTATAAGATCTGATAATCGATGGGTCAGGACCCTACCTTAGGCAAACCGTATTGATCCTGACGTGATTCGAATGGGCGGGATAGATTTACAGCATTTCCGAAATAAAATCGCTCCCTGATCTCATTTTCCTAAATCAGGCACAGCAGCTTAAAAAAATACAAAAAAATATATATAATTACCTGTGCTGTAGGGTATACTTAAATCGGAGCGAGCTGTTTCGAGCTACGAGGAGCGCTATCTTTAGAATGTACGGAAAGAGCCGTAAGATCCCGTAAGATGACAGTGATTCAGTGTTAGCCTGCGTGGCTCTGTGTGACGAGCGTGCCGGGCGTGAGCGGCCCCTGCATCGTGCTCCACCCTCGCCTCGTCCGTGGCAGCAATGACTCACGGCACCTTGTAGCCCCCGAAGCGGCAGGCCTGGTAACGAGGGAAGCCGGCTGGACGACGTCTCAGCGATGAGGCAAGATGCTGTCGTTGGCTGAGGGGGGCCAGGCCCAGCAGGGCCAACATCCGTCAGGGGTGTGCCGTCACCTCCGAACCTGAGTGTCGCCCCAGGGCAACAATTTAATCGCGGTCTTGGACATGCATGGGGGGGGGGGGCTGGTCAAAAGTGAAGGAGGCCTGTGGGATGGAGGGGGCCTGGAAACTGGCTGGCATTTAGGAGGGGGAGACATTCATAGGCCTTCCAGGGAATGTCTGCTATGCTGGGGGGGCTTTTCTCCACACTTTTCAAAATGGCCAAAGTTCATGGGCCAGTCCTCTGGCCCTCTGTTGCTGTCACCGAGGGCCCTTGTTTGTCACCAAGTGTCAGTCACTCAGCTGTGCCTTTTGCTCTTAAGAAAACAGGCCTTTACCGGTCTGCAAAGCACAGCGGTCAAGGGACCCCGCGATAAATGGGCTGCATTTCCGGTTAATAATGATTAATGAACAATTAATGATATCAGTCAGTCCACTAAATATACCAGAAGTGTATCTGCAAGGCTGTAATGAGGCAAACCAAATGTGTCCAGGTTTTTTTAAGATTAATTCATCTAATAGTTTTCCAGAATGTTTTCTGGGTGGTTTGGAGGGTTTTTCAACACCAGGGCTGCGCTCTCATGTAGTGCTCTCTTTCTGAGACTGAACTGTGGAAACTGCACACAATTCATTTGAATGGGCCTTTATAGCAGTAGGAATATGTCTAAGGTGGTTTAAGTTCCTGGAGGTGCACTGTAAAATATTCAGGACGTTAGACATTGAAATAAGCTTGGATATAATGGTTAGTTAAACAACCGAATCAAAATCCATCCATTCATCTTTTAACCACTTGTCCTGTTTTGGGTCATTGGAGTCTATGCCAGCAGAGGTCACATGGTTGGGGTACATTAGGGAGAGGATGCCAGTCCATCAAAGGGCCCCTACATGCTCACACTCATTCGTGTTATCACACACACGCTCACCCAGACTAGGTAACTCTATCTGTATCATTAATTTCTATGGGCATAACCCTAATCTCAGCTATGACAACCTTAACCCCTACCCAGCCCTAACCTTAACCATAAGTAACTAAACAAAATACATGACTTTTGGTATTTTTAGTTTTTTTGATTACAGTAACAGATTTTTATAAAATCGAGTTTCGCTTCGTGGGAACAGAAATAATATCTCAATAAGGGCAAACTAACAGGTATTTATCCCAATGTACACATGGCAATGCAGACACATAGTAGATTCAAAGCCCAAACCCCTGGGATATGAGGCAACAGTTATACCACTAAATATAATAATCAAAAAAACGTACCTTAAATCTTATTTTGTCTCTTTCCGCATTCATTTATAACCTGATGGGGAAACTAATAATTGTTTTAAAATAATTTTTTTTTTTTAATTTATTTTTTTTATAATCCTTAGAGTGTAGGTGAGATACTGACTTGATGTTCACTGCTTTTGAAAACACACATCATCCCATCCCTGCATAGCCACGCTCAGACACTGCCGACTGACATTTCACAAATGCCAAGTCAGCAGCACACAACAGTATTGCCCACAATGCATCACTGTGTTCACATACTCCCCCACAAAACTGACCATATCCCACAATTACCGAAGGGGTTTTTCCCAACGCACATTCCCCATGCCCAGTGCGGATGCTCATTTTCCCTCCGTGGCATCACACCCCGTTCAGTTCTCCTAGAGGATTGTGGGTAATGCAAGAATTAAGGTACCTCCGGGGGTAGGGGGGGTTGCAGAGGAAGCCTCGTCTCGGAAGCATGGAGCCATTGCGTGCGTCACGCCATCGACACAGCATCCTGCGTGAGGTGGTCACCGACCTCCAGCCCAGTCACTCCCAACAAGCCAACGAGTGCTAACAGAGCAATCCTATCAGCTTAGCACTCGCTGACATGCTTGCGGGTGCCCCCCGGCTGTGGCTCGTGCTGCTGTGGCTGCCCCGCTGGCGACCCAGCTCAGGTCGGGACCCGTCAGCCACTTAGAACCCATTTCGATAACGGAGGGGAACGGGCACATTGCTGTGTGGAAGGGTTGTAGGTTGCACTCAGCCTCCTCATAGCTGGAAAATGTCCTTTGGCAAGGTGGGAGAATGGGACAGAGAAACATCTCAAGGGGTGAGACACACACCTGTCAACAATCCACACAGATTCACCGGCACCCAAAAGCATCCTCTCACACAGACACGCGTATGCCCACTTGCAGGCCTACAGAACTCCTTTAGGCAAACACAGACACGCCCATGCCCCCTCACAAGAACTGTTTACCCATCTGAAGCGGTGTTGTGGCTCGTCCTGTCTAATCCCTGCGCAGGTTAATACAGCCCTGACCCCCTCCAGTCCACCCCAACCGATCCTATCTGTACTCTCTCCTTGCCCAGTGGACTTCAGTAGATTTCAAAGCCCTGCCACAGCAATAATAACAAGCCTCGCCGACAGGAATCACAGCGGCTCCAATCTGATGTCCGGATAAAGGACGGTTCGCCTCGTCCTCGGATTCTTAATAATGTCATTCAGGGGCCGGAACTTTATTTTTTATTTTTTTTTTCTTAAACCTGACAGCACTAAGAATGGAAACTGTCCCCCAGTCATTCACACAATCTAATTCATCTCTGAGAGGCAGGGCTGCCCTACAAAGTGGGTGTAGTTGAGGACTTCATGCAGCCTTTGGATGGTGTCCCTGTGTTGGCCGTGCAAGGGTGGGGGGAGGGGGGACCTTCTTGGCCTTCGTTGAAACTAAGGGTGAGTCCCCGGCTGTTTGCCTTGCTTGTTAAAGACCAGCATTCACAAAGTCTTGGCCCTGAGCTTCCGCTGTGGTAGTGGCATTAGCCTGGCAGGTCTGCTCCCATTTCACGATGGTGCCTCACTCCTATGCCGAATAGCCCTCGTGGCTTTCCACGGAGTCCCGTTGGTCTGGTTCTGATCCCCGTTCCCCCTCACTTTGGTTGGAATCCAAACACATGCATGCCTTATCCCCAGATGTTTCCCTTAGGTCCTCTTCCAAAAAAAAAATCACTGGCTGGCAGGGAGTCTGAATCCATGTGCAATCACGAGTCCGGCCGCAATTAAGGCTTTCTCTGTAAACGGCATCTCAGATTGGAATGCATGTGGCTGCCCACAGCCTGTGGCTGCCCGTCTTGGAAGAAGGTGTGAAGAAGAGCATAGGATGGCTGTAATCCATCGCCAGCTAACTTGGAGAATGGAGACGTCAGACTTTAGCAAAAGGCTGTGTGTAAGATAGGCGTGCTCTGCGCCGACCGCAGGGCTGGCAGCTTTGGAAATAAGGTCATACCTGCCCAGTATTGGGTTCTGTGAAGATCCAGTGAGATAAATCAATTGGGCATGAGTCATGGCTATGAAAACGTGTCAGGGGTCTGGAAACATCCGCGAAGATAAACTAAAAACAGACCCACCCGAAAGTATTTACACTGCATTTTTTGTAGTGCTGAGGATGGGAGAGCTGTGTAAAACTCATGTCTCTGCTCATTATTATTCTAAGTTTAACCCAGATTTTATTTCACATTTGCTTACCATTTTAGTCATTTACACAGATGGATCTTTTACTGAAACCGTATAACTTTAGTGGCACTCTTCCTTAAGGGTACAACAGCGGCCCCTCCAGGAATAGTAACTCTTATCGTTGACGTCCTTTGACACTCTGTGAAGAGTATTCAAATGTAATCAACATAGTTTAGGTTTGCTTAAATAATACAACCGACAGGCCCGTGTATGATTTCCAGCACGGTGTTTTGGTTATTTTCTAAACCACGTTGCCCATTAACACCTATAAATCTGTCATACGTACCTGAACAGCGGCACTTTGGAGATGAGAGACACCCTGTTGTTGCATCACACGTCCTGGAACGATTTGGCAGCTGGCGAGCTTCTGTTTTATTACCAAATGTCGAAATAATTCATCAATAACTTAATCATCTAATGCCAGAATTAATCAACCGGCAGATGTATTAATGGACATCGTCTGTGGAAATGAATGGTTTGATTAAGTATGTTAATAGAATGATATGCATGTGTTAGATGTGTGATGCTCACATTACAGTTGATTAGCATTCATGGTGGTGGCATTCAGTGCTAACGTACCATGTGACTACCCCCCCCACCCCAGGCGTCGCGATTAGATTTCCCTGGATAAGCTGCAACATCCACTTACAGATCAGATTAGCTGCTAGAGTGATGTTTTAACCTTGCTTAGATCCAATGGCGAGATATAGCTTTGCCTTTATGTCCTGCACTTTTGGACCTGGCAGTTATCAGGAATTCATGAATAACTTTACGGTTACATATGTGCCAGGATGTCCCCATGTGCCGTCGCCATTAGCCGCATTGGCCAAGAGGTGGCTGACAGGCTTGGAATGGCCAACTAACCAATACCAATTAATTAGTCTGGCCTCCTGAGGACTGTCCAATAAGCTTCCTGTGGGATGTGGCATGTGACAGGTGCCTCTCAGCAGTGGGCGAAGCTTGTGATGCACCTTTACCTGTCAGCAAGGCGCTCAGCCTATGCCGAGTAACTAAATTAGTTTTAATTGTTGATATAAATAACTCAAACTCGCAGCTCATTTCGTCTTATCGGGTATTTTCCAAATATAATTTTTAATATGCTTTTGAATATTGACATATGCAGTGTCTGATAAATTTGAAGTATTTTTTCCCAGCATAATTAATCTGTGTATGTGATAAAAACTGTTTAAATCGGGGGGGGGCAGAGAACGTTGAAACTGAGAGTTTGCTTATACAGAAAAATAAGAGATTTGCCGCTTGTGATTTGTTTCATTTGGAACAAAAACACACACACAGCACATTCTCTTAACACACCTAGACAATTCCAGAACAGTCTTGGACGGAATCTCTCAGTTGCGCCCCGTGTGCGGAGACACCAGGAGACTCTCTCGCATGTGGACACTCTCACTCTCCTTCTCACTCTCACTCTCCCTCACGCGCCATGCTGACAGAGGGCCCGCCAGCTTCTCCATCCTGCTTAGACTGTGCCATTTCACTCCCCTTGCTACCTTTCACACATTGTTACTCAGAGAGATTGTTATTGATGGCAGATTTAAGATAATCATATACACAAACGAAACCATGGTGTTTTGCCATGTAAGAGGGCATATGTGCTTGGCCCTGGGCCTCAGGCCTGCCTCTCTGCTAATTCGCCAAAATAATCGAAGGGCAGATCTCTCCTGTTAGTGCTGGATTAAAAGGTAGCAGGTGTGATGCCCTTTAGTGGGATTAGCCCACACTTATCAAACTGCTTTGCAGAAACCCTGTATGTTGGTGGATCTGTCCTGCCAGGGGGGTAAAAGGACATTCTTGGGTTCTAGGGTGAAAACAAATAAACGTGAACCAAATGAACACAGATGGACACAGAGACAGGGTCACTGATTTCATTCACAGCATTCTTGGTGGCATTCACTGACATGCATGGGGATGTCCCATCACCAATCACCATACAGTCCCACCCACCATAAACAAATCCCACCCCCATGTGGCCTCACCCACCATAAACATATCCCACCCCCATGTGGCCTCACCCACCATAAACAAATCCCGGCCCCATACAGTATGGCATCACCCACCATAAACAAATCCCATCCCCATGTGGCCTCACCCACCATAAACAAATCCCACCCCCACATGGCCTCACCCACCATAAACAATTCCCATTCCTATACGGCCCGCCCACATGAACAAATTTTGCCCCCCCCCCCATATACCCCCACCAATTATAAATAAATTCCATCTCCATATTGCCCTACCCACCATACAGCCCCACTCACCATTAACCAGGGGTTTCCAACTCCAGCAACCGGGAGCAGCTGTGGATCATCAGAAGCCAGGTAGAATAGAAAACCTCCAAAACTGGAGTTGGAGACCCCTGTCATAAACAAGTCCCATCCTCCATATGGCCCCACCTACCTCAAACAAATCCCATACCCACACAACCCCATAAACCATAAACAAATCCCATCCCCATACAGCCCCATAAACCATACACAAATCCCATACCCATGTTGAGCCGTCCACCTCAGGCCCTCTGTAGCGCGCTGGCACACTTCATTGCCATTTCCCTGGTTTCATTCCCGTCTTTTGCATTATGCAGGTGAGCATTGAATGTGAAGGCCACACATCATGTATGAAAATCTCTCATGATCCAGTTCATACAACAGTGCTTTGAACCTGGAACGGCTTCTCACCTCTCTAGGTGATGTAGAAAGGCATACTGGCTCTTCTCTTTTCTTCTCTGCCTCTAACATATGAAGTGCTCTGTGCCTGTAAACATGCGTCGGGAAGCGGGAAAACGCTGCAGAACATACATACATTTATTTACTTAGCTGATGCTTTTGTCCGAAGTGGCGTACGATTGGGGGAAGCTGGGGGCAGAGAGCAGGACCAGCCAGTATTTAGCCTCTGGAGCAGCTGGGGTTAAGGGCCTCGCTGAAGGCTGCAAGTTTTCATTACCCACCACAAGCTTCAAGCCCACGACGTTCCGGATAGGGAACGCAAACTCAGCGAGCTGCGCGGCGGCGTATGTGCAGACGTGTGCGCGTGTATTCTCTCAGCCGCGCGCACTCCTCGCCGCGTGTGACTGATCTATCCGCGCTTGTTCTCATACGGCTTCTCCTTTTGTTTGGAGCCATCAATGATTAATGGGTGCCCGGCTGAAACCTGGACGGCAGATCCTGGAGCCTCTCCCCCACCGGCACGCTGGAGTAAGAAAGGCGCTGGGCCGCGCTATGCCACCCTTGGGCCTCCTCACCGTGTCTGGGGGGGGGGGGAACAAAACAAGGGACACACAGGCAGCTAGGGATCCATCCATCCATTTTCTGTACCTGTTTGTTCTATCTGGGGTGGCGCAGCCTGTTCCGGAGGCTACGGGAACAAGGCAGGGAACAGCACGCGATGGGACGCCAGCCCATCACAGGGCACGCTCACACATGTCACATCCTCAGCATGTTTTTGGACAGCAGGCGGGGGGGGACTTGGATGAAACCTCAGGACAACACGGGAAGAACATGCGAACTCCACACACACGGAGCCACACATGGAAACTTGAACCCTGGTCCAAGTGGTGTGAGGCAACAGTTCCACCCCCTGACATGTACGGATGCTTATAAAAATGGAAACGGTGGCTGGAGGTGGCACTGAAAGCTAACCTGAAGATCCACATGCTGTGCATCATGTACTGGATGATGGTTCCCAGAAGCTGACTGAAGATGTCGACTGATTATGGACACAGGCCCAACGGTTGACTGTCCCCATATCTAGTGTCAGCATTGCGTATTGTGTCCCAGCTTCAAAACCAGCTGCCAGCAGTACACACCCATTTTCCAATGTTGTGTCACTGCTGCCATATAAGCATATGAGTAAGCATATAAAGATCAGGGGCAGTCCTAGAATTATTTAAAGTTTAAAGGTGGGACCATAATTCATATGGAGGGGCATACCTTATCATTAGCCAATAATATGCTTTTAATTGGTGAGTGACAGGGGATGGAGCACTCTGGGGGCCAATCATCTTTCAGCCAGTGTCCCTGTGGCCCCGTCCCTGTATACTCCCCTGATAAAGATGCATTAAAACCCTTTCATGAAGTCCTTTTAAGCCCACAGCATGAGGATCAGAGGCATTGCGGTTATAGGTGCCGGTTACCTAGACGCAGACCCGAACTCGCCTCGTACTGACAGCGGAAATTCCACTTCTGAGAGCGGTTGCGGCCCCCTGCCCCGACACCCAGCCTCCCCCCAAGGTCAGGGTGGTGACCCAGATAGAGCGGCTGTACCTACAGCATACCTTCGCTCATATTAACCAAGCCAAAGTTCATCTGAAGGGCAGAGTTTGCCCTACGGTAGCGGTCACATGACCCCGCAGTTGGCCGGCGGCTCTTATCTGATCGCGTTGCAGCAAAGTCTGTGTTGACGGCACAGAGCCGGTTATGGGAACAACAGGGCTGCTCTTTGAGCTGCCCGATAACTATGTTAATTTACCTGGCACTGAGAACGCAGCCAGGGAGCAGCGGGCCGTGCGTTTAATATCCTTTACTTATTCAGGAATAGAACCGTTGTTCCCTTTCCGCTGCCTGCCGCGTTCGGCGAAATAACGGCGATCAGCCAGTCCGTGAATGGGCCTTTACTATCTGCCTGGGCTCGGTGTAAAACAAAACCAGAAGTGAGCAAAACAAACAGCCGGAGGGCCAAACACACCAAAGGTAGTGACTGTGAGGCGGTAAGATGGGTCTGAGACAGGGGTGGAGGCAGTGTGGACACACACATGCACATATTCAGGCACATCACGCATTTACATACACAACAGAGCATTCATTTAAATGCACACAGCACAGGTGCAGGCTCACACATGCAAACAAACCCTTACTGGCACATTAATTCACAACTGTGCCTCTCATGCTCCCGTTTTGGGCCGATATATTATCTCCCCACCTCAGAACTGTCTTCAAAACAAACTTTCATTAAAAACAAGAAAAAATGCAGGCAAAATTGAAAAACAGGGCAGATTTTTTTTTAAAAGTTTGTTTTTGTGGGGGGTAGTTTTCTTAATCTTTGTCCCCGCAAGTGTAACGATATCCATCACGTGTCCTCGGACACACACTGGGACACACGCCCCCAACACGAACGAACACGTATGCAAACCTGACCGCACAACGTGCCCGTAAATATCTGGCTCCCCTTGGATGTTTCAGTCTACGCCCCATGCTTTACCCTCATGCTGTCCCAGTCAGATTAAGCCTACAAAGGTTTTCGCTGTTAATCTCACATTAGGAGCGGAGAGAATATTTGCCGCATTGGGACGGAGCTTATGTTCTCCCCGCAGGGAATCGGGGCAGCTGACAGCGCCGTATGACTCACGAGCGAGCGAGCGAGCGGCCAGTAACAGCTCATTTCAGGACCGCGTCCTCCTCCTCGTGTCTGCTGCAGATAGGAAAGCCACATAGCTCCTGTGCAGCAACTTTTACCTTTGTTTTCAGTAATTAGAAAATGTCAAACTGTGAGCTGTTTAGGGCAAAATGTAACAGCAATGACCCAAAGGTGCTAATTATGCATCCAGCAGGAAGGCAGCGTTTGGGAGAAGCTCGCCATTAACACAAGTTTAACGCGGTGCTGAGTCGATATGGAATAATGGCGTAATCCTATCTCTTTCTCCACCTTTTGAGTGGACCTATGTGTGCTGAAAGATTCTGTCAGAAATCACAGGAACAGTTTAGTATTCAGGCAGAGCGTTTTATCGGTGGCACCTTCGTGTGTGCACATGAGACAGCTGATGGGTTTTCTGAATTGCAAGTAGGTCAGGGCAGCGGGAGTGTTGTTGAGGACACAGGATTGTAGCAGCGATACCAGCTCTATAAAAGGGAAAAATTTAAGTTCCTTTAAATCAAAGCATGTCGAGGCAGTGAAACATGAAGCAGGGGGGTCTTTTGTTAGCAGAATGTATTATTAGAATGACTCTAGGAGGCTTGTGCTGATATTTTTAAGCATTATTGTTAAATGATGGGCAAACATTAAACCATTGTTTTAAGTTGCTTGGGTAACCAATTAAATAATCCAAATGTTCCGAGGCATTTTGATTGATGGGTAGAATAGCCAATTACAGATTTCAGGAGCAATTGTTTTTCAGTGGCCAGCCATTGTACAACTCCAGTACTTCTGGAATGTTGAAAGTCAACAACAGAAGCGTTGCCATAGTAAAGATCTCGCAGCGACGTGACGACCAATTGAAAGAGCATCAAAATGTCAACAAATGTCACGATGCCTTTACCCGTGGAAAGTGCTGACCGCGTTTACAACTCCTGAATATATTTTCAAGGGCCACGGTGTAATATTTTGTGAGCGGTGCTGTAATGTATATTATTTAGCACTAATATGTGAGTTGAGCCACTATTTCAGAGACGACTGTGGCTAGCTGATGGACACGTCAGCTTAATGACATTGTCACGGTATCGTGAGGCGGCCATTGACACACAGGAGTGTGCCACCGCTCCCGTGTAAACATCCACACTGCTACATTCGTTTACTCCTCTGAGCTGAGAGCCCCTATAGGCCCAGCCCCTATCATCCCCGCCTCCTCGCGAAGCACCCAGGGAGAGATCCCGCCTATGGGGCCTTTGGCGCACTCTTTCGAAATGCAAGGCCGCTGGAGTGCATGGCATTGATCTCTGCCCGCTCACCTACGTTGACGTCACAGTGACGTCCCTCGCTGCTGCTCTGTGCCTTTTGGGAGCTTATTGTGTGGGGAGGGGCCTCACCGGTGGATGTCGCCTCGTGGACGTCAGCTTTGATGTGACATAATCACCTTCCCTGGTCGGGGATCAGTGCTCCCATGCTGCCTGCTCTGGGGACTCTGGGTGAGATGGTGAAAAATGCAGGTATCGATCACATTGATCGGGACGTTGAGCTCATTGGTGCGGCCGGGGGTTCAGCACCCGGTGTGACCTTCTGCACGTTAATTAATAACCCCAGAAGGCGCACACGGATGGAGTCTTGTGTAACGGGCAGTGGGGGCCACGAGGCGAGTGCAAACTTTCTTGCCCTTTCACCGATAAACAGAGCTCCCCAGCGCCCCTCTCGCCGAATAGGTGTGGATCTGAATTTGTCTCCTGCGGGGAGGTTTTACCGCTGACGAGCAGATTGTGGTGTCACATGGGTCTGTTACTGTCACGTGCCTCTGGGACTCGGAGGTGACTTTCAAGTGATGTTATTTTTTTGTGGGGGGGGGGGTGGTTGCTGACAGCCTCTCTCATTCTTCCCCCTCCCTCCTGGAAGAGGCCCTTGCTTGCATTCAAATGAACACAGAGCCTTAATGTGAACTCTCCCCCCCCCACGCTTATTTGCTCATCACTATAATTACAAGGCCATCTTTATTTTTTTTTTCTTGATGGGATTTGAGCATGCAAGTAAAATAATGGATTGCCCCCACCCCGTGAAATTATTTTGTTACCGATCAGGCAGATGCTCAGGTAGTGAAATTACGAATCTGGACCCCTACAGACCTTCTGCCCCCCTGGTCTGTGAGATAAACGGCCCTACGGAAGGGGACCTATCGGTAGGGTTGTCAAAGAGAACCAATAGCTACCATTACACCATTACATGTGTGGTTGCCAGACCTCCTATGAACTTTATGTCTGGCTAAGGGCCTGGATTTGACCCGCCAATAGCACCAGCAGGGTGTTTGTCAACCCTATCCTCTCTTGTACTCGTTAAGCACACGATCCAGTGTGTGCTTTCGACCTCCCTTGTGGTATCTGCCAAAGAACTGTATCCTTCACAGGAGTGTAGCTGGATACTTAAGCGCTTGGAATGAAGCACCTCAGTCAGAGGGACAATAGCCTGTCACTTTCATGAGCCGGCTTGACCAATAAGAACCTGCAGTTCTGGGTCTGAGCGGGGGATCCTGCGACTAGCCTCGCTGACAGAAAGCCTTTAAACGGGCCTTTTGTTTGTCGTGGCTCGTGGGTTTGTTTATACGTCTGTAATTTCGATATTTATCAGCCTAAGCATCGCAGCCTTATCTCTCAGAATCGTAACAAGCTCTGCCACACTGGAAAATGTTTAATTCTCATGGAGCACCATCCAGCACCCCCCCACCCTTAAAAAAAAAATCAATAGTCCTAGTTTAGACTTTCATAGGAAAGATTACAGAGGAATAGCCGTTAAGGCTTTAGTGCTATCAATTCTTAAATCGCAAAGCTACTTAAGTGCCCTGGCAATTCTTGGTTAAAATTCTGGACGGAACGTGGCCAAAGCGAGAGAGAGAGTTATTGAGTTCAGGGAGTGTGCGTGAACTCTCGCATCAAAAACACCGATCTGAGTCGCTACTATCAAAAAGTCAAGCGTAAAACAGCACCCCAAGGAGGAGGGTTTGGGGGAGCAGCAGTCAAAGGGATATTTATTTTTTATCTTTTTACTACGGTAAGCCTTCCTCCTGTAAATATGGCCACCCTGCATCTTTGATGTCTTTGTTACCAGCCTCCTGAGAGCCCAACAAAGGACAGAAACCGAAATGGGCCCTTTTCCCCAGGAACCGGCAGGGGCCGAACTCTGTAGGCGGTCACATGACCCGGTGCTACATAGCTGAGGAGCTAATGCTTTCATATTGTCCGGGATCACTGTGATCCTCTATCCCGTAGAGAGCTTTGCCGCTGTGCCTTGTGACCGCCTCCCATCTCGTGCCGGGAACAGAACAGAGAGTTATTATATGTGGCACATGAGCGGGCCTTGCATGCTACTGCTGTTAGCGTAATTAAAAACTCACGAAACTCCAAGCATCGGCTTTCATTAACTCGCACCGCGATTAAGGGTTGCGGATGGGTGGGGGGGGTTGGGGTTCAAACATGAATAGCATAAATTCCCTAAAATCTGGCAAAGCCTCATTGGTCTTCTAAATTGATTTCCTTTTTTAGTGCTTTAATTTGTGTTAAAACAAGAAGCTCAAAACAAAAAAAAAAACACAAAAAAAGAATCATTGTGTCTAATTTAAATAAAGGAGGTGTGGCAGGCTTTTGTTCTCACTGTACAGCTGCTGGGGGGGGAGCACTGGCTGGGAAACATGGCCTCCACAGAGCACTGAAAGTTTAACAGCGAGACGGGCACGACGCGTCCCCCGTGTTGGAAGGGAGCCCGTGTTCGTTCCAACACGAGTCACGGATGTAAACAGTGCAGAGGCGGCAACAACAAGACTTGTTTTCTGTTGTCCCGTTTCTCGAGGGACTTTTTATTATTATTAAAAGTGGGGGGATTTGATAAGGGGAGCTCAGTTTTGTAGTCAAAGTGAGGAGCATGAAAAGG
>JAODKL010000017.1:8603481-8620993 GCA_026780765.1 Petrocephalus schoutedeni
GGATGGTGGGGGGGGGGGGGGGGGGGGGGGGGGGGGGGGTAGCCAATGCCTTGCTTCTTTATCATGCTCCTGTCCATTCAATACTTTCATCCTTTATTATTATTACGTTTTTTTTTTCTGGAGGTAGAACGGCGTCCCGAAAAGGCTACTTAAATGCAGACTCCGTGATTTATGCAGAGGATTTCCCACAAGGCCCGGGTCCCGTAAATCACGACGTAACCTAAGTGCCGCCACGTTAAGTTCTTAACACTCAAGCTGACTGACAGCAGGACTAAATTTAGGAAGAAACTCAAAGCCTTGAAGCTAAATTCATGCTTCTTTTTTTTTTGGTGCTAACAAATGGCAGTGTCGAAAAAGGAAAGCACGGTGCTTTATTTACGACCGCGACCGCAACGACAACAGAATGCATCGGATGGAAATGGCGATTCAGGCACGCCATTCAGGGTCAGGGGAGAGGCGGTGGCCCAAAGCAGACTCGGAAAATGACAGGACCTGACGGGCAAGGTGGAGTCGCAAGACAGGACGAGGCGCGGTAGATGGAGTGAGCGAGCAGGAGTTGCCTGGTCTAATAGTGACTGTGCGAGTGTCAGTTTTTGCCTAGAGTTAGGAGAGGTCTGCTCAAACGAGGATAACCGTGATGGACCAGAAGGATACTGACACATTCCATTGGTGAATTAAACTGATCAAGATTATACTATTAAAAAAGATGGGACACCTGGGTTGATAAATCCACGGCAACAATGACCTAAGATGCACTTTCAATAAAAGGGCTGGTGCTGTTCTCTGATATTCAGTTGTATGTACGACAGCAAAAAAATACTCAGTAATCACTAAGTTAATGAGTTCTGTCGAATAAGCACGAAATAGCTCATATACTTACGTTACGATTCTAACTAGTCTGGCAAGCTGAGAGGCTCTGTCTCGACCGGAGCAGTGGGATGGGGTCACAGATGTGTAGGACTTAAGAATCACAAACCCCTCACTGCTGTGCATGCCTGTGGGCTGTGCTTTATTTGTTTTTCAAATGGCCAGGTCACTCGTGGCCTTCGGACACAAGCGGTGAAGTCAGATTCTTTCAGAGCAGCTGGGCGACTTCAGAGCAAACTTTTCTCGCCGTCTGTATGATATGCTGCCTGGATTACAAATGGTGATGCCTGTTTTGTTAAAACTCTGCCTTGCTGTCCTGTTCTGCTGTAGCTCTGTCCTCTATGTAGCTGGAGTGTTGGGACTATCCAGGGGCTCCTTCTTGTGTCTTTATTGAATGTTCTCTGGTGGCTTATCTGTTTCAGGCTATTTAGCCTAATTAGCCGCCCGTATGTTGCGCGGCACTTGGTCCCGAACAGTCGATTGAGACACTTGGTGCCAACGGCATCTTGAGCAAAAGAATCGGGCAGCCATTGATCTCTTCACGGAGACCCAGAGTCCCCAAACAGCTTCCAGAGAGGTGCCTTTTCTGTCACCGTTGACCCGCAAAAGCGGCTCTTGGGCCTGGGTGAGAAGGTCTGTTTGGAGTGGCTGGCATTTCCAGCTTTATTCACGGAAGTATGAGCGACAGGAAACCCCATGGTGAGCTTTGATAATGGGTGTGTTTGAGCGCTGAGCCATCCATACTTCTCACTCGGCCACACTAATAACAAGTCCCTGTCTTCACCAACCCAACTCGCCTTTCCTCGAGGAAACTGATTATGGTATGTCTCATGCCAAATACCACATCACAGGGCTCTGTAACTGTCAGAGCATGGATATTACTCTAACATTTCTGTCAATGTACAGTTATTTCATCATGATTACAGGTCATTGTGTGAAGCCCATTGTCTGCACATCATCATAGCCAGCCAACATATATTGTGGGTGTGACCCAACTGAATAGCCAGTCTTTTCCTTATCAATGCCGCTCAACAAGCACCGGCGAGAAGTTGAGGCACGATTGGACCGCTGTCTGGGGCACTTTGAGACATTCCTGTGAGTGGCAGACTCTTTTACAAGCAGGCGGATCGCTCACAGATAAGACTGGAATTGGGCAAGGCATGAAGCTGGAGTAAGAGAGTAATGATGCCTCGGGTTCGACAGAGTAACCCATGGGGGTACCCAATTTGCACGAAGCTCTTGTTCCTCAGCACAGATGGCCCTGAAGCTCTGGCACATGGCAAATGAGTCTTCCATGTCCCTCTGGGGGCCCTTGTACGCTCCCCTCTGCCTTGCCTGTAACTCAGAGCAAACACTTGGCTCAGCTACGGAAAAGTTACTATGTCGAAACTAATAATAAATCACAGGTAATAAAAAAATGTGACCCACACCAGCTGTTTTGAGGTGCCCAAACTCTGACGCGCGGTCTGTAGCCTATGAATCCTCCGATTCTTCTCTAGCTGGTGACAGCTGGAAACATCAGCATTGCCTGCCATCTTACTGGGTTTTTAGGCTGGCTTGAAGGCACTTTCTTTAGATGTCCATCACTGATCAGCAAGCAAACTGTGATATACTGCCAGTTGCTCTGGGGAATAATCCAACGACTATGGCACAGACTCCCGTTGAGTATTACCTGGGGGCCTCCAAGATACCCAAGTGGATCAGTCACTTTGGGGGCTTCCATACCTGCAGGATGAATCCTATCAACTGGGTTTTAGGTCGAATGCACTATATCATTAGTTCAGTGCGTCTTGGAGTTACTGGTGCTAAAGTAACTGGAGGATGCACCTGCTTGCTCTTCTGTCAGACATGAATGTCACTAGTTTTGTTTTGCTTTGGAGTGGGTAGAGGTCGACAGCACAGGGACCTATTGACACCTCTCTTCCCATTTGGCTCAGTGAGCTAAGCCTCTGTGCCTCTGATCCAAAGGTTGTTGGTTTGAGCCCTGCCTCGGCTGACTTGTCATGTCTGTAGGTTAAGCTAGCTCTCATGTCTGTCATGGAGGCTATTGTCATGCTCTTCCGTGAAACTGGATATACATGTTGCAGCAAAGTAGAGAACCGCTCCTCTACAGATTATCTCCACATCTAGTGCTTCAGTGGCCCCTGAAATCGTTCACAGTGAAGCTACCTGGCGTAACTAAGAATCCAATGACCATTGGTTTGCTCCCTCAAATGATAAAGACGCTTTGCTCACACTGTAAATCTTTATGATATGTCCTCCAGGAAATCACAGGCCAGTATAACCAGGTTATCCCAGGATAACAGTATCAGCCAGGAAAGCACTTCTTTGCTTAAAAAAGGAAGCTAAAACTAAAAAAGGAAAATAAAAATATAGCCCATGTTATTGTAGTATTGTAACTACTGAAGTACAGACAGTAACTTCATATTCATGGGTAGAAGTCATGTTTGGGGGAGAGGTAATTTGCATGTCAGAATGTAAGTTTAATAAGGACTTTAAATGAGGTTACTTGATATTGGACAAGTCTACAAATCCGGTTTCCTAGCAATCTAATATGAAAACCATGCAGACTTAAAATAGCTAACAGAGAGCCAATCATAATACTTTATTTTGAGAATGTAATTTTCTCATGCCTTGCCAGTAATTAACCTCAGCACAGAAAGGTATTGGAACACTACAGACACAATTCCAGCTATAGTTTGTTAAAGGAGTGTCTATGAGATAGGATGGGGGGGTGGCCAGATTCAACTTTATCTGTACCTTCTAGCCCCCTCATTGCTGTCTTTCCTCTTTATTTAAAACTGCTGTTTCTTCGCTTCTGTTGAATTGAGTTCCGAGCTCTATCGCCCATTTCCATTAAAAGGGAGCCTTTTGAGATGTGAGGATCACTTGCACTCAGGGTAGGCAGGCACCTGATGTGGCCCTGACTGTGCATGCCTGGGCACACTTGTTTTCCCAAATGTCTTCATGAACAGTGCCAAAATCAAAATCCCTGCTGATAGGGGCTGAGACAAGTATGTATAGTTTTAAAAAAGAAATTTCACATCAGCTATAAACAAAGCAACTAATGTCTGGACACACAATTTAACACTTAAATAACAACAAAGTGATATATTCATTGGTTCAGCTAGGGATGTCACTTCCTGCTTCTGTGACATCATCTAGAAGCTACCTGATTTTTCCAGAGCAGCGGTTGGACCCCTGGCTTCCCAGCCCCATTATCATTCACCAGAAGGCTACATATATACACCTGGCTTTGGGGTGTCAGGCAGCATAGTACATCTCAGTACCTGTTTGGACCTGCGTAAGATTCAGCACCATTCACCATTGGCCAAATACTTGCAACAGCTGAACCAACACGCTGATTGACAATAGAGGCTGCAGGCTAGCTGGAATTTCCTTAGAGTTTTGTTTATATATGTATTATATAGATATTCTATATATGTACATGTTTTGTGTCTGTGCCTTATAGTGTCACATATATATTCCAGGGCCTAGGTGACCCAAGCAAACCTTTATTATTATTTTTAAACAGAGAGTAACAGGTGTGTTAGCAAAAGGCCACGAAATGGAACAACATAACGCACGCTGTGCCTCACGACTGACCCTGAATGGGGAGTCCTGGGGCCCCGCGGGGCTGTTAATGGGTCAGTGTGAATGGAAGGTCCGCTATAGCCATCTATACTGGCTACACACCGGCTCAGCCCCAGATGGGGGAAGTCTGGGCTGAGCGGTGGTGAGAGCAGGAAGGCAGCGGTGGGGTGAAGCCAGGCAAGGGGTTGGAACACCATCTTTCCCTACTCCGCCGTGTGCTGTCAGGACGGGGCTGAAACACTGTCAGGCCCCGTCCCTCGGGTCACCCCCACCCCACTCATGGGACGTCTCTCGGAACGTGTGCGACGGCGGACGCCTTTCAGCTAGCTTATGGACGGTGATGGATGCGGCTTGTGGGTTTGGGCCCCATGTACCGATGAGTTACAGACTCATCAAAGTACTCATCATTAATCACCCCTGATCTGCACCCAGCATTTATAAAGCAGATACAAACACCAAAGTAATTGTTGTGTTTTGGGAAAATGTTGCATATAGATTAATGGATGTCTCAGAGTGTTCCTAATGATGGCTGACTTGCCTCTGTGTGTGTGTGTGTGTGGGCAATATACTATATATTAGGATCAAATGTCTCAAAAATGTAACTGCAGTCAAAAACCTAAAAAACGTCTTGTATTTTGTTCGATTACTTATAGTTATGTGCATAGCTGGGTAGGGGTTAAAGGTTAGGGTTATTGACGGAATTAGGGGTTTTCCCATAAAAATGATTGGACGGTCCCCACAAAGTAATGGATACAAACATGTGTGTGTGTATGTGTATATGTGTGTGTATGTATGTATGTATGTATGTATGTGTGTGCACGCGTGCGGGGCAGTGTCACCATCCTTTCCTGTCACTGTCTGTAAACGCCGGCCAGCTTGCTGCACATGATTCTGCAGAAGGTGTTTATCCACACACACACACACACACACGCACGTGCATACACCTGCACGCTCTCACAAGTGTGCATATTCACACACGCGCTCTCCCTAGGCATTCACAATACTGTACCATGTGAGGAACGCCACCCCTAGTGGCAAGGAAAAAGAGGAAGTGAGATATGACCGTCACAGAGCGAGCACGAGGAATGGACAGGCCTCCATTCTGCAGCCAGCTGGTCTCAGGGGCACTGAGGATTTCACTCTGACATGCATAAGGGAGCAGGAACTGGAATCACCAATTACCAACCCAACGCGACACACACCACTACCGGCAAAACACAAATTACTGGCCAAACACAAAACTACGAATTAACTGTAAATCACAAGATTACCAACCAAACGCGACACACACCGCTTACCGGCAAAACACACATTTTTGACCAAACACTACAAATTACTAAATGATTAAGTTAACCTTAGACTACAAATTACCAACCAAACGCAACAAATTACTGACCAAATATGACATAAAGAACAAGTTACCCTTAAACCACAAATAACCGACCAGGCACAGCATGTGGTACCCAGGATTCTCATGCTGCCCCAAGCGGCACGCGTGAGCGGTGTCATGGCGATCTGCAGACCGCGTCTTCTGCAGGACGCGCTGAACCTCCGTCATGCCAACCGCTCCGCTTGCGGAGGCCTCAGCTGTGTTTGGAAGAGGTTCCAGCACAGACACAAGCTCTCCTTCTGCTTAATGTGGGGTCTAAAGACCCCCTGTGTGATCTTCGTGACATATTGAAAATTCTCCCTCTTCCGGATGCTTCCCATTGGCCCGCTGTCACTACCACTGTACAATTCAGTAAATTCCAGTCCTTCAGCATAAAAAAAACATAATTCCCTGACTGTGAAGGAGAGGAGGACAAGCCTGCCATCTGTTTTAGGAAAATAAGGCAGATGATTGAGATTATTCATGATAAGTAATTACACAGTATAGATATAATAATGATTTTAGGTTCATGGTTTATGATAAACTGGACTGTACCATTTTGAGACCAACAGCAACACCTGCGTTTTCATTTTTTGCCCCAATCGCAAACTTTTCTTTGGTTCCTTTTGTTTGTTTTGAAGCTTTTTTTCATGTCCACTTGTGGTGCTGTGTCAGTTCTGTCCCATGCCTGTCACCTCTGCAAAGGGAGATCCTCCTCCCAGGAAGCCCACTGCCGCTTCACTCCCCATCACTCGCTGCCGCCTTTAGACGCTCCAGGTGCTCTCATATTGATATCAAAGAATGCTTTTATGTTTGTCTTTTTTGCTTTTCTGAATTAGACCAGTCCAGTTTCACAACAGCCAGGGATTCTGATGCCATAGTCCAGCGGTAGAGAAATAGAAAAAAAACTAAAACAAACCTAACAAAAGAGGAAAAATTACTTACAAGTTTGCTAATTGACTTTTGCCTATTATTTGGTATATCATATAGGAAAATGGGGAAACATTTTGTGTGTCCTTTTTGAGAGGTAAAACAATTTGTGTGGGACTCCTGTGAAAGACATAACCACCACTGGTACCACACTGAGGTCCACAAACGGAGTCCTGTGAAGGACAGAGCCATCACTGGTACCACACTAAGGCCCTTAAAATGGAGCCCTGTGAAAGACAGTACTGTCATTGATACCACCTTGAGGTCCACCTCTTAAACCCACCAAGTGTGAAAGACACCGCTGGCAACACACTGAGGTCCACAAATGGAGTCCTGTGAAAGACAGAACCATCGCTGGTACCACACTAAGGTCCACAAATGGAGTCCTGTGAAAGACAGAACCATCGCTGGTACCACACTAAGGCCCACAAATGGAGCCCTGTGAAAGACAGAACCATTCCTGGTACCACCCTGAGGTCCACAAAAGGAGACTGTGAAAGACAGGACCATTGCTGGCACCTCACTATGGTCCACTAAAGGAGCTTGTGAAAGACAGAACTATTCTGCTCACATTGTGCCTCTGTTTTTTAGCCTGATCTTAAATGGAAGATTAAGTTTAGATCTGAGCTTAAAAGATTATGCCCTGTCGTGTGTATCTGGAGTCTCTCGCTGAATATTCATCCCTCAACCCATACTGTGCATTGCCCCTGTTCTCTCTGTGTATATATGTATGCTTCAAAAAGGTGAGCGAATTTAAGGCCCACTCTCAGTATTCTGGAGGCGTCTGCACATTTGTTCTGCTTGAACTTTTCACCAATGCTCCAGCTGGAAATGTCTTGTTGTCGGGGGGCGGGGTGGGGGGGGTATCTTTGATGTTATAGAGTGTGTGGTCATCTCACCTCCTGGGCTGCACGCAACCCCCACACACATGTATGTTCAGATGTGATGTGACATCAGGTACAGAAGGAAGAATCCCAGTCTCCCCCCCTATCACTCAGCATGGGTCCTTACCTTACAAATTATTTAGGAAATTGGTAATGATTTCCTATGCTGGTAGGTAGTAATAAAAACAAGCTTAATTCACAGAATGGTAATTAATCGCCAAACACTTACCAGAAGCAATAAAAAGGCTATTAGGTAAATACCCTGGTCATTAACCCAACTTTCCTAATATGGGGGTTCAGCAGGACTTGATAAAAGGAACCAGCAAAGGCCACCGATGGAAAGGCCCGTCCTAAATCGTTGTCGTTAATTGCATCACCGGAGACCGCCAGCCTGAGCGCGCTGAGCTGAATTGTGACTCCTGACTTTGCCGGGCTCCGCCAGCGCACGGCACTCCGAGTTCTGGGCGCGGGTTCCGCCCGTGGAGGTTACTCACTTAATGCTCCCTCGTGGCTCACATGTCATCCGTCCAGCTGGGGTCCGACGTCGTTATTAGATCTCAGACTCCATTTAAATGTCGGAGTTGGCTTGGGAATCTAATTTTGGCGTGAAAGGAAAGCACGCCCCCCCATCCCCCACTCGCTTCGACAACGCCTCCTCCGTGAGACCGTTTACTGTAAGTCGCTACTCTCAACTACCCAGAATTCCCTGTTGCTTCAAAGAGAACAGTGGATCCCCAAAGTCGAATCTAATATGGGAATTAAAAAAACAGATCAGGGAATTTGAACAATTATTAATATGCCTGTCATCACGTAATTTAATTGTTCTTGTGTGGAGAGGGGTTCAGGTTTAGGGTGGGCTTGCAGGGGCATCCCTTCCATGCATCAGTCCAGCCCCTACTAGGAGCTGATATTCGCAAAGCGATTTTAACCCTGGATAAGCAAGTCGGTCTCTAGCAGAGATGTGAACGCCAGATAACTTCCACGCTCAGAGAAACTCCTCTGAAGGTGCAAAACCACGATAAGGTCTGCCAGTCAGACACAACCATTTGGAGAAGAGCTGAACCCATCGAATATGGCAACAGCATGAAAGATATTCCAACAGATAGGACGTGTCTTTCTTCCAAAAATAACTGGGAATCAGACTCAAATGCATTCTCATAAGTCTTGTTTTTTTCCATAGTGTCAGGCCATAATATTATTATTTCCATATACGCAACGCTGCAATTCACAAGAGGCCTCTCAGGATAGAAATATATTATTTTCCTTTCTTGCTGAGAGCATTGGTTCCTCCGCTTCAGTGAATGTGCTTGGCCAACACCACCCAAATCTCTTAAATATCTAGTTGAAACATACATTCAGCCACAAAAAAACCTTTTAGAAATAAACAGTGAAAACACTCAGAAATAACTATTCGGTAGCAGATTGGTGCCGATTGGCCTTTAATGTGGGAGGGGCTGAGACAGAAGCGCCTCCCCCTGGCCTTCGCCACCTCGGTATTTCATCCCTTCCTCTCTGTAGTGTATAGAATATGGCCTTGCGACCGTGAAATTGATGTGATGAAAAACAACTGGGATATTTCTATGAGCCATTTGCTTTGCTATTATGGTGTCCCTCTCTTCCTCAGCGTGAAGCTTGGACTACACTATGATAGGGAACAGAGCAAATTACCCATCCTCTATCTCAGGTTATCAGCTGGTGGACACCCCTAAAACACCCCAGCCCCCACCCCTATCAGAAAAGTTTCCTCCATCTTCAACAACTGGTTTTTTATAACTTCAGTGACATTGGACAGCTGGACACTGGACAGCTGACCGGTGGACGCTGGACACTGTCATGCTGGAGGCGGCATGAGTGGACACTGAGGCCGAGGTCCGACACGGTGGGCGGATTCGCCGGCGTGGCCCGTGAAACCCGGCGAGATGTCACTGTCAGACTCGAGCCCTCTGCTCCACCCCCAAGCCGAGGCCCCTGACTGGTACTGCTTGGCCTGATATGGGTTTCTGGCTGCCCCCTCTACGCCCACAGAGGGACCGGGTGCGGGAGGCAGCCGCCTGCGACCAGGTTTCCATCCGCCGTATCATTTTTCCTGATGTACTGACGATTTGCCAATTACTCCCTAATTACTCTCATCATCTGGCTGAGCGTGTGGATAGCCGGCGCTGATTAATCCAGTTTACCACGCTGACAAGAATTCCGATTGTCACGGCGATTTTGGGGAGGGAGGGAGGTGTCACCGGCAGCTGATTGCAATCCCGTGCTGGGGGGGGATCTCTGATAGAAATGGCTTTGATGTTATAATCACCCGAAGATGGCGCCTACCCCAGTGCCGCTGCCATGGTGAGTGTTTGGGTGGGCTGGAGCCGTTCGCCGAGTCAGCCGGCGACAGCGGGTGGGCGGGGCATGTGATTGAGGATGGTTTTAATGCATTGCAAGGCATACAATTAGAGGCAAGGCCATGGGAAAAGGCCCAGGAAAATCACTGGCCATCATGCAAATTCTGTAGCAGAAAAAGCGACTGTGTGAAAACTGAGTAAATCCAGAGAAAGAAATGAGGGAGCTTTGATATGCAAACACAGCAACTCATCAAAAAAAGTGATGGACACACCCTAATATACTACCCACACCATCACTGCTTTAAAGCAGGTGTGCCTGACTAGAAATGCGGTAAACGCATGGCCGGAAATATAAAGTGCAGTGAGAGGTAGCAGATCTTCCTATATTTAAAAAAATGTACGATGCAGGACACCCTCAGAGTATGATGGGAAAGCATAAAACAGTCTGGGGTATGATGACCGCATGTGTTCAGATGAGCCACTCCACAGCAGCCAAGCCGACCCGCTCTGTCTTGAGCCGTTGAAGGGCTCTTGTTCCTCTCTTCCTCTCTCTCTCCTCCTTTCCCCTTCTCCGGTTGTCACCCGGGACGGGCGGATGGTTTTGCCGGCGGAACAGCCCAGTGCGACGTGGGTGATGACTGTGCCGTTTGCTCCCAGCTGTTTCTGTGCCTGTCTTGACGGCTACCAACAGCGGCCTGACGACTGATGATGAAAGTGCTGTGGAGGAGATGTGGGGTGGTGGGCAGTGGGGTTAGGACGGCTGAGGGCTGTAGTCCAGCTCATGTCTATGTGGACCAGAGGGGAAAAAGCTTCATAGAGACTGCCCCCCAGCCTCCACAAACAGCAACGTTTCGCAGAAGTGGATCTAAACTTCAAGACTGTAATTGTGCCCATATATAGCATAGCCCTCTTGGAAGTAAACTACACTCCCACTGACCAGAATTCTCACCCGGGGAGCTCAGCCGAAGCGGCAGTCAAACCGCGTCACCTCCAATAAAAGGCGGTTCCGCTAAAATCGAACAGAACCCTTTTGTTTACATGTCCATCTCCACTAGCAGTTAGGATTGAAGTAGCAGGTTCTTTCTTTTTTGCAATTTCAGTACTTGTTTTGTTTTTTCTCCTAGGGAGACAGGTCCACTTCAGGGTTTTTAGAGAGCTGCAAATGATCTCACCCTCTTCTTCAAGTTGTTCAGCTTTAGCTTACGGCTCTGTTGTCCTGACTGAGGCCTGGAGCCTCTTTCATGAAGTAGGTTTTCTTACTTAACCAGATAATTTGTCAGATTTAAGGTAGTCTGGGCTAGATGTAAGGGAACAAAGATGAAGTACATTTAAACTGGTGTACCTTAAATCTAACAAGTTATCCAGCTAAGCAGGAAATCCTGCTTTGTAAAACAGGCCCCTGAGCTCAGAATATGTGTTTGTTAATAACAATAACAGTCCTGCCTGATTTGTTTCCAGATATTTGCCACTTCTGGACCAACTGTTCTCACATTATTATTATTATTTTTATTATTATTATTTTATTTTATGCCATGAAGCTGATGTTGACTAGTGTCCATATACACCGGATTACTCCAAAACTCTGTCTCCTTTGTGGGTCTTTCGGCTTCTGACTTCCCAATGTCGTGACGACCATCAGGACATCCTCTTCATGTTTTTATGGTTCACTGAAATAAGTAAGTTGCAAGCGCATGACACCAGCTGTTTGAGCTGCACCGAGTCCCACTGATGGTGGAGGACCCCTTACAGGTACAGTGCTGGTAATGAGAGCCGGTGCTGACGGCTGCCTGGACCGACCGGTACTCGCATCCCTGGCTGCTCCCTGCCTAGATCACTGAGGAACACATCATGATGTCGTCTTCCTCCACTCAGGGCGTTGATCACTGACTCCGTGGCAGTAAAGAGAACAGGCCTACGATCAGACAGCTGACGGTATCTGTCCCGCGAGGGGTCTCCCTTCTGAGGCGATGCGTCACCAGAACCACCCCGGTACAGTGTCCTGCCGCATGAGCAGTAAGCCGACGGAAAGGTGCCCCGTGCCCAGGCCTCGAGATATTTCCAAATGGCCTAAATTAACAGCGGAGCACGCAGGGCAGAAAGCGGGGCACTCAGCTCTTTGCCCTGTTAATCGGGGCCACGGCGTTCCCCACGGCATGAAGCGTCCGGCGTGACAGCGCCCGCCGTGGGGCCTGTCGTGCTCCCAGCTCGGAATTCCACATGTGGGGGTGTCGGCCCCTGGAAATGCCTAAATCAGGGCCCCCCTCCACAGTGTCTTCCCCCGGCCTTTCTTTGTCTTGCTTGGCTTCCTGAAAATGAGCCTTTTTTTTATTCGAATTTGTACTTGATATGCATGTTGCTGCCTTTTGGCAAAGGCATAGATGCCCTATAATCCTGTCTTTTCACCAGGACTCATTTGCCGTCACACAGATTCTGCTCTTTTTATTTCTCCGGCATGGCAATCTACAAAAAGCTTACATTTTCATTAAATTTAACTGTAAAATGGCTCACAGAGATTAGTGCCATTTGTGGCAGAATCGATCATGGGCCCAAACAACGTGTTCAAGGCTGGCAAAAAAATGTCTTCCAAAAGATGTTCTTTTTTTTTTATTAAAGATGTTTTTTTTGGCAGGTGATAATTTTGACATATCGTTCTCCTTCACAGCTATCAGAGCAGTCTTCTAATTCATCATGTTATGCTACAGGCTGCTATGTTTAAATGGACAGAATCCCACTTAGCAAGTGTGCCAGAGATGATAGCAGAACACACCACTTACTCCCAGCAGATTGTGAACAGCAGGGAATGTGAGGACACCTTTTTAGGTAGGGCTTGAAACCCAGGTCTATGGCCCACTAATGCAACGAGACTGTGGGAATAGATGTGATCAAACTGCAAGGTAAGCTTATCTCCTCCGTAATAAGTGCTTGGCGCTTGGGAAGTGTGGCAATACATCAGCATTCGCGGCATAAAATACACGCGGATAAAAATGTCATTTTCAATAAAAATAATTCAATTATCTGCCGGTTTTGTTTCGGCTATCTTAATCTGCCGTAAAGAGGACGATCTGATAAAAGATTCAGCGTGAGTCACAGGCGTTTGCTGCTACAGAAAACGCGGGGGTGGGGGGATCTCAGCACGACAGCTTAAGTCTGGGTTTCCGCCGGTGAAATTGTTTTCGGGAGCTGTCTTCGTACGCGATCCGGTGGCAGCGCTGCCGGCACACGGCTGCAAGGAAGCGGCCCCGGGAGGTTTCGGCGCTCCGCGGCCGCTTCCGAAGTGCGCGCACCGCCTGACCCATCATGCGCCCCCTATAATAACCAGCCGTCCCAACACTGTTCACTTCACAAATCCGCCTCTTGTTTTCTTGAAGGTCTCTGAGCAATTAAACATTTAATTAGCATTCCGTGGTGTTCTGATTTTAGGAAAACACGATCAGACGAACTACAGCTGTACCAGAAAAGTAACGTAGCCTACAACCGAACTGGTATAAAGAAGACAAAAAAAAAACGTTTCGGATGGGATGTCACAAGGAACCTGTTACCGAAGGCATTCCGCTGTTCTCTTTGTGCAACCAGGAGAGGTAATTCGTGATAAATGGAGGCGGAATAAACTTTGTATGCATCTCCATTGAAGCGCGCAACAAAAGGACCTGTGCGTGTTACTGACAGATGGCGCGACTTGGAGGATAACGGGAATATACTCTTCGCATCAGGAGAGCTATTTTACTGTACATAGATCTGCTGCATGCTACATTCAGTAACCTCTACATCCAGCCTAAGACGACATCATTTAAGTCGCGTTCACACTTGGAAGAAACGGCAACAGACATCCAACGGATGTTTGTTAGATGGCGACGGAGTGTTTCCAGTAACCAGGCAGACGCTTTGTTGGTGTTTGCCGTAGTTACGTTTATAGTACACACGGCGTGTTGATACTATACAGTGTGCCACCCCGCCGGTAGGCTGTAATGGGCAGCAGATAAAATGATCTTCATTAACCTAACACCATCGATTCATTTCACTTCGCTGGAAAGCGACCTGACGTATATATTATATCTTTCTTAACCCGTCAAACCTCTCCGGGGATTAAAGTGTAAATTGAATTATGGAGAAATATATGAAAATAGATAGATACAAATGTAGTCTGTAATTTGGACTGGGGCACGACTGCAAATGGGAAGACGTGACAAATTGGAAATCTGGCGCGGTGCAGTCAAGTTGATAATATGCATTAATAAATGGCCAGGTGAATCGCGGTGCATAGAGAGGCGAAGTGGCCGCACACTTCCCGGAGCATCGTCCGCAGCACTTTCTGCGGATTAGCGCGGTATGTGCGTGACGCTAACGCGCCAATATTGTATGAATAATCGGCGCGGATCGACGCGCTACCAACGACGGTATTTCGGTTTTGCGATCCTACGGTTTAAGGATACCTGTCCGTGAGAGGGAATGCAAAATAGCATCCGTGCATTTGCCAATGGGCGCACAATCACCATTCGGACTCATTTACCCTGAACACTTGCCATAAAGACACGTGTTTAAGGTGGTCAGAATGTTGCACCGAGACTAGTTACTGTTTTCAGTTTTAAAAAAAAAGGTTTCAGGCGTAACCAGCTGATTAAGCCCTTAGTTAAAGTAATCTCCGCCTAATAAGAAAGATTACCAGAAAAAAGGGGTTAGCAGGATGTACACAGTGACTTCACAGAATTCGCATAGTAACCGACCAAAATAACCTCCGTCTCCGCCTATGTTCAGCGCATATATTTTCTTGCGCTGTCCTGTCTTCATATTGAAATCCGCCTACATACAGTATGCTATTTGCAAAATAAAATATACACCATGAATATTTAAATTCGCTGTTGCAGCTTTCGGTCATGCAGAATTGGATTTTTTTTTCTTTGCAGGATTTCTCTCAGCACACTGCCGGCGCCCATAAACCGCCTTTGAAATGTATTTAATATCAAAAGGTGTTAAAATTGAGGAAAATGTTAGACGGGAGATTTACTAGGCACTCGGCAGACCCCGCCTGTTTGTCCGCACGTCATTGATGAGTACTAGGGAGGGGGGAGCTTGACAGAGTTACTCCCCTGCCTACTTTTAATAGCTTTGTCATGTGACGGCGAGCGGTTGTAAGACAGGTGCCTCCAGTTCATTCCCAGTAAGGGGGGCAGTTCCCTGAGTGAGCGCAAGTGGCGGAGTGGGGTGGATTTTTCCTATCGGCCCGATTTTGACTCTCCGAGCGCCATTCAGTGTCTGGATGGCGTGGGACAGGTGTAACCAGGACTCCGTGTGGACGGAACTGGAGGTGAGCAGCGCGGCACCCGGCTCTCAACTGTTGGTCGGCAATCAATTTCGCGAAGATGGACCACGGAGTGCGCATCGCTAAGTGTCGCCGGTGCCTCGCATGATCTGTGCGTTTTAATCCCGCAGTGCTGAAGACACGACGAGGAAATAAATAAAATACAAAGCGTAGGAATATAAGGAATGGAGGGAAAGTAAAACGGCTTATCTCTTTTTTTTGTTACTTTGCAATGCGCCGTTTCCTCACCGTGTGATTGCAGTAGCGGTGCACAGTGCAGCGTCGCACCGGAGCTCGTTTTGAGCCTGTCTCCGTATTCTGCTTATGGTGCCCGGCAATTGGAAAGTATGTTTACATGCCTACGGGAGTCTTTCCATCCGCGGTTTGTATCCTCCGTGCGAATAACGTGACCCGAAAGCGATCGCGAAGTCTTTCCAGTGACACTTGGTGCGGCGGAGTGCCAAAAATATTTTTAAGTCGGGATCTGTACAGTGCAACTTTTTATCTCGGTCGGCAGCGATCTTTACGAATGGCCACTTAATCATTTAAAAGCAGAAGGAGCGCATGTTTTATTATTCTGGACGGCGCTGTAGGACGTCATCTACAAGGGGCTGAAAAAGTGTCATTTAAATGTATAGCGTGCCTTGGTGGCATTAGAAATTTCCCCTGCTTTGGCAATGTGGTAAAGAAACGACAAGGTTTACTATTCGTTATCGACATATCGAGAGGAGAATTCTGCTGAAATGAAGCAATTTGGCAGGTTGTATGGCATGGCGAAATAAGGGTAAAAATACTTGAGATTGTCTTAAGACTGCGCTATACAGTGTCCTGCCATCCCAAGCACACATTTCGGCGCATCATCTGTAAAATCTTGGGCTTTCGTGTTATTAATCTTACAGTGTCCTTATGGCTAGTGCCGCTTTGGCGTGCGGTCGGTGGAATAAGTTGGCTTGTTGTTTGTGTGATGTCCATTAATTATCGCCTTTCTAAGCGGAGATATAAGGAATAACATTATAAGACCGGCGCCGGTACTCTCATCATTGTGCCTTTCGTAACAGTTGTTCTTTCTTGGACAGTAATCTTAGTGTTTCCTTTGGCGTAACATTATATTGTATCTTGCAGACAGAACTCACCCCCCCCCCCCCAAAACGTGAGATTTAACGCTTCCATCAGCGGGCGTCTGCACCAAAAAGGCTTTATATATTTTCTTGCCTTTTTTTTGCGAAAGAAAATCAGTGCTTTAATTGCCTTCAAGTCAATAAGTCTGCCGTCTCCTGACGAAAGCAGCCCCCCCCAGTGTCGGAATCGGCTCTGCTGACGTCTGGTGGTGCTGCTGAGATGGCCACTGGTCCAGCAGCAGGCAGTGCACCGGCTGAAGTGTAAATCACGCAGCCTGATTATGAAAGGCGGCCAGGCTGAGGAGCGTCTCGCAGCTCCGCGGTGCCCGGCACCCGGCCGCAGCCCCGCTGCTCTGCGCGCCCGCGCTGCGAGTCGCCTTGGGGCGCCGCGGCTACCTCGCCACCTCCTCCCTTCCGCTCCATTAGTATCCTTAGAAGAGGCCAATCAGAAGGCTGAATGGAAATTTTCCATTTCAGGAAATTTCCCTGTATACATAATCTAAAATCTATTTTTAAGTGCCTGCTATTTTATTTTAATTATTTCTCAGTGAAGTGCTGTCTTCCTGTTGGTTTGGTGGGTTTGCGGGCTGCAATAAATCAGCATCTAATCAGAGCCTAGGGGCACACCGTGGCTGGCGCGGTAAACGCGCACTTCGGCGGCGGCTGCGCCGCGCAGATAGCGGCTGAGCTGCAGGAAGCCCTCCGCGTCCCCGTGTGCATTAGCCTGCCGTCCTGCATGCCAAGTGCATGTAGCTACTGCCCCCAGCTGAACTTGCACCCCATTCGTGTCGGCTAATGCCCCGAGCCTCCCCCCTGGAAAACATTTGGCCGCGCAAATAGCGGCAGGCATTCCGCGTCCGAAATAAGCGCCCTTGAAGGCGAGCGCTGCCAGCCGCGGGTGTCGGTGAAGCGCGCCGGTCGGAGACCCTTCCCCTGAAGATAACCCGGGCCCCGTCACGGGGTGACAACTGCAGCTGACCTCACACCAGCTGAGCATGTGTTGTGTTTATTACACAGCCGGCGCCCCCCCCCAGTCACGTGTCTCAGCCGGTGATAATGTGAGCCTGTGAAGTGACGGCCAGCACGCTTGGACACGCGCCTTGGGGGGGGGGGGGGGGGGG
>JAODKL010000017.1:8624071-8659985 GCA_026780765.1 Petrocephalus schoutedeni
GAGGGGGTCGGGTGGGGGGGGGGGCACCATTCGAGCCATAGCGGGCGTGTTTGCACTCTTCACCAGCATAACAGAACATGGAAAATTAAAAAGCACTTTCCAGTGCGTAAGCAGACAGCTTGGAGATGTCTGAGATTAGGAGCAGGGAGCTGATGTATTTATTTATGTGTTCCGGAGCTGCGAGAGATCGCGCCGCGAGCCGCTGCCGGGTTATTGCCAAGGGGTGATGGGTAAGAAAAAAAAGTTTGGGGTTGTTTGCAGGAGTGAACAGAAAAGGGAGCGTCAACAAAATGCCGGCGATTCAAGGAAACATTTTAGCGAACGCGGGGGAATTATGATGGCCTATTTCACTCCCCCCCCCACCTCTGAGTACTGTAACACCTGCAGGGAATGGCAGGGCTATCATTATCAGTGTAAGAGAATCAGAGTTAAAATGAGCCGCGGTTCAGATGGGCGTTCTCACGTTGGGCTGATATTTTGGGCCGGGGGAATCCGCACTATGCGGGTCCGGAGTTTTTCCGACCGTTACGGACCCACACCAGAAAGGGCGTGCCATCTGCTTTACCGATGCCCGGAAACGGAGCTGTTTTTCTTTTCGTGTTTTGTGAAGTGGGGGGGTGAGGTGGTGGCTGGGGGCGGGCAGATGTAAAGGTAGGTTCGCCTGGGGATAATTGGAGGGGGAGGGGAGGAGCAGATGCAGGGATTTAGGGCTTTAGCGGCATCATCCGCGCCAAGTCGCTGCTCGCGTGAGGCCCGGTGGATTAGCTGCTGGGGGTCAGAGCTACGGTGTGGTCAGCTTTGGGGGGGTCCTGCGGATTGATTGCCCCCCACCACCACCACCCACCTTCAAACACGTTGTGATCCAGGCCTCTTTGTTCTCCCCGCTGTTTGCTCTGCAAATTTATGCTGACATTTCAAAGTATGCCACCAATAGCCGCCGCCGACAGGGGTGGGGGGGGGCTCCATGCATTGGGGGGGGGTTTGCTGGATTATCGCGGCATGCTGTATAATTCAGATTTTCTCAGGCGGACAGCCTGGAAAGGGGACGGGGTGCATTTTTCGGGACCTCGCATATTGACACAGTTGAGAATATTCAGTGTCAGATGGAGTTATTTAAAAGCCGCACAGCGGTGTGGGGGGGTTGGGCTGATTGGGCATTCCGGCGCTGCTGAGTCGTCCTGCCGCACTGTGTCTTATCTTTTAAGTGCCTGTCAATTCCGCTCCTGTGTCTGGGCCCTCGCCTTTGTTTTTCCGAAGCGGCCCATCGCTCTCCTGGGCCCGTCCTGCTCGAACAGTGTTAAAGTTTAAATTCTACACTGGGCGGCGGGGGAGGCCGGAGACATTAGAGTGGGGGCAGTCGGCCGAGGAGGGACAGGAAACGCGGGACAAGTCAGCACTTGCAGTAGGCGGGTGCCCCCTCCTGTCTCCCGGGACTGTGTTTGGAAACAGGGTGAGTTAATTACCCCCCCCGCGCCCCCCCCACGGGCATCCTCCCATGGTGCCTGGGCGCTGGATCCCAGTGAGCTGGGGATTAGGGCTGCGGCGATTTGTAATCGTGCCCACCTGAGTGGAGGGAGACCGGGACCGGATTATCCTTCTCGCACCAGGGGTGGGGGGGGGGGCTCGCCCGTCCGCTGCCAGAACCTGTGGTGACTCTGCAGGCTTTTGTGGGGGGGTGGTGAGGGACTCTGCTGATTATGGAAGTCTTCGGCTGCCCTGGTGGAGGACACGCTGTGACACAGAGAGTCGGACCTGGTCCTCCGTGACCTCCTGGTCCTGCTGGTCCTGCTGGTCCTCCGTGCCCCCCTGGTCCTCCGTGTCCTCCTGGTCCTGCTGGTCCTCCGTGCCCTCCTGGTCCCCCTGCTCCTCCTGGTCCTCTGTGTCCTGCTGATCCCCCTGCTCCTCCTGGTCCCCTGTCTGTCCTGTCTGTCCATTCGCCACTCCCTGCTGTGTCCCAGGGTCCCTGTTCTCCCTGCATCCTGCATACAGTGTGCCCCCTGCCATCCCTCGGAGGGTTCAGGCTGACTCTGAGACTCTCAGCAAGGCTGTCTCCCAGACAGACTCGCATTGCGCCGAGGGCTGGCCCCTGGAGACTGCCGCTGGGGGCTCAGACGGGCTCTTCCAGGGATTTCCGGGTCTGGTTAGCTCATAAAATATCAGGTGGTTGTGTTTACATGTAGCGGATTGATAGTTGTAATGCTCAGGGGTGCACGGGCAGGCGGGGGTTGGTGGGGGGGGGGGGGGCTATTTTTAGATGAGCGTGTAATCTGCTTTAAGAGCTTTTCAGGAGCACCTCGCTGTAACCTGGCCACGAGCGCTAAGCCAATAAGCCTCGTTGTCTGGTCGTTTCCCTTCCCGCGAGGAAGCGGAGGACTGATAAAGATGGCGGTGTGTTAATATCCCCCATGGGTGCTGGATCCTGACAGCGTCTCTGCTATGGCATGGAGAGAAGGCCAGGGATACCTCACACTCCGCCCGACCCGAATGCATGGGGCCGCTGACGAGATGTGACGAGACGTCCATCTCCTACCGTCCCACCCCTTCCTCACCAGTACAGGGGCATTGTGGGGGTGTCACCCTGCAATGATTCACTGGCTATTAACCCATCAGCCTCAGCTCTTTGGGTGTCCTGGGCTCTGGACGTCGACGGTGACATGGCTGGATCATCGCAACTCATTCTTTCCACCCTTAGGCTGACATCAACCTGAAGGCCTCAGATGTTCTGCAGATGTTCCCTCCGGTGTCCACTGTCTACTCCGATTACCGTCGTCACATCACTGTTGGTCACACTCATCCCCAGAAGACCAGCAGCCACACCTTAAGAGACTGAGTGGCGATGATCTTTTAACAGTGCTGACTGGAAGCAGTGCTCCAGCAATGGTTATAGGCTCAGAGGTCCAGAAGAGCACAGTGGTGGCGTTGTTGATAGCGCCCAGTGACGGGCTTACTGCCAAGCTGCTGCAGGTCAGGGCGGGTTCTTCAGATCAAGGGCTCCGTCTCATTGTCAGTCACGGAGCACGTTCCGTGGGAATAGTCCGACAAGCGCCTTTGGATCAGGAAAGAGGTATCAGATGGAGGGTCCAATTAATATGCCCCTCCTTTTCCCGGAGCTTCCGTTGAGTCCGGCACGGGTGTTTGCTTTCCGAAAAGGTGACTGACTTGAAATCCAAGAGTGAACGTGGCGGGTGAATCGGGCGCGGAAGTGAGAGCCAGGCAAATGTTAGACGATAGCTGGAGCCGGGAAGAGGCTCGCTGCAAAGCAAGAGCCGAGGACATGCCGGCTGCTGGAAAACTGCGATTCTGCACTATATCCCCCATCCTCTGGGTGATGTGCAGGTTTTTAGCAACGTTTCATAATGGGCTTAAAGAAGAAACTGGAAAGTATTACTGTCGTGACACCTTTTGTATGGGGGCGGGGTAAGGTGACATACTCCGTACCTTAAAGGCGCAGTCGGGACAAATGCTCTCTGTTGGCTCTCATCTGAATTGTAAACTCCTGCACCCGCTCTGTGTGTTTGGCTGTTTGTGCGTGCCAAGTTCAGGCTGTCAGAAAGCCAGCCCACCCCCCCTTTCATTTTTAATCCTCCAGCCTTTGTTTGATGCCGCAGACGAATCCTCCACTGGCTGGCCCCCGCTTACACACATCCATTGACGCTCGTTCCTGGGTTCTGGAGATACAGATATCTTTGGTGCTGCAGATAGAACTATTTATGGTCCTGCCAAGTTCTTTTAAGTGTGTCTACTCGTGCAGTGAGTGCTGTGGTCTGAGGAGTGCAATTAGAAGGTGTATTAAAGCCCTGCTGCTTAATCTCGTTACAAAGTCAAGGCTCCGGCAAGGCTGCCTCTGACTGCCTGCCGTCCGGGGGGGTCGGGGCGTTGGGGGGAGGGGGGTAAGACGTCAAGGTAAAAGGTAATGCGTTTATTTAGTAATCAGCAAATAGCTTTTATGTAGTGTGTAAGTGCCGAGGTCTGGATGCTGATAAGGTGATTTGCTTTCAGGTGTTTTCTCCGTATTGTACTCCGACTCCAGTGTAAATTGAATAGTGTGACCTTTTGCTACTGAATCAAATTGACTGCATTTCCAAAGATTCTATGGTTTCAATTACCATAAATTTTTGATATTGGGTCCGTAACCTTGCACACGCTGGTTCCTGCATAACAATATCTTATCACTTTTGTCCTGTTAACTGATACTTTCTCCCTCCCTGATCCTGCTGGCTCTGTGTGGGCATGCGCCCCCCCCCACAAACTCACCTCCACCCTTGCCTCCGCCCTCCTCCCAACTGGAAGGCCACTCAGCTTTAGTAACACCTTAAAGGTCACCGGGGGGAGAGGTTAACGACGCACTTCACAAGGAGGGGGCCATTCCCCATATTCCCCCCCCCCCCCACTTTCCGTCCATACGTGACCCAGCGATCGGTACAGCCGTGTACGGCGACAGCATGACAAAAACCCAGAATCCTTGCTGCCCGGCGATGACCGTTATCCACATTTTAATTCTTTTAAACGGACGCTTACAGCAGAGGATTTACGGCCGCCTGCTTAGGCAAATAGCTTTCCGCGTGTTATTTTAAATTGCACTTTTCCATTGCGCTATTTTCGTACATCTATTAGAATGGCTGATAAGTGCTGCTGGCACGTTCCAAAATTAATATTCCTCCTCTATAGTGATCAAATTTCATTTTCGCTTCCTTTCTTTGCCCCGGCTTTGCTTCAGTGTTAAAAAGACAAAAAAAAAAAAAAAAAGCGCCGTGTTTCCTGTCGAGTCCCAAATGACGCCGCGTTGTGTAATCGCCTGGCGTTAAGGCCCCGCTTCTCTGTCATGCAGAAAGCTGAAATGATAATCATATTCAGCAGCCTTCCGCGCTATTCCTCGGGGATTTCTCATTTATTTTGCCAGTTTGGGGAATATGCCGACCTTCACGACAAAACCACAAACATTTTTTCCCCCCCCGGCCTCCGTTCCTGTTCCCCCAATGATATCTCCCAATATTGCCTTTCCGACACCTCGATCTGCGGCTCGGCTCGGAGCCCCTCAGCCTCCGATGTCAGATGCGTCCCTGCACCTTATCTGCTCCTGTTCCCCAATGAGCCCCCATGGTTTACATGTTTTCTACTGCAGTCGATGTGCGACTCGCACTGCCGGCTCTTATCGCGGCTCTGGGAGGCTTTTAACTGTCAGATTCGCTTCTCTCACAGTCTGGCACACTAATAAGGTGTTTGAATCAGCAGAATCCGGTGACCTGGGCTCCTCCTCTCCGCTTTCTCCCGCTGCCAGGAGAGCAGATCACGTGGCGTCCGCCAAGATCGAGCCAACTGTCGGGAATCCTTCCTCTGGCCCGAGGGCTCGTTTATGGAGTGAGAGTTACAGAGCGCTTCCCGAGTCCTGACCCCCGGAAGAAGAACGTTAGAAGAGAAGACTTATTGTGTGCTCTCGTCGTTTTTTTTTTTTTCTTTTGTAGTTTTTTGCCGGGGAGAGCTCTTATTTCTGTGTATCGTATCCATGGAGCCTTCCGGAAAGGCCATGGCGGGTTCTCGCCGGTCCTCACCTTTGACCTCTCATTCCACTTTCGCGCCGACTGGAGCCAGGATCTGTGGAAAAAGGCGGGCCGCAGCACCGGGCCGCCAGCCGGCTGGAGGTCGGCAGAAATCAGCACACCAGATCACCAAAGGCGCTGGTGTGTAAGTGGGCCAGAGAGGTCCCCTGTCTCTCCTTATCTACGGCCAGCGAGTTAGGCCAGAGGGAAGACTGGGAATGTCAGCCTGCCCCAGGGGGTGAGGGGGGGGGGTGCTCTTTTTAAATTTCACTTTTTGGCAGGTGGGACTATATGTGGCTCTGACTGGCCCATCAAAAATTAATCCGTGAAGGAATTGATCATATTTTCTGAGTTTTTGGGCTGCGGGGTCCTTATTTTTATTTTATTTTTTAAGATTTCAGAAGGGGAGGGGTCTAATCCGAAGGTCGCTAGATCGCAGATGCCTCAGAGTCCCATTTCTGGATGGAACGGGAGACTGGGCTATTCGTCGCCGTGGAGACGAGGCTGTTTATAGCTTGGCTGAGTGTGTTTACCCCATCAGCTTGCCCTGCACCACGTACACCCGCCTCAGAGGTGCAGGGAGAGCCCATGCTTTTTTGCCAGTAGCCGGGCCCAGACGAGCCTCTGGTGCTGCCCCCCCCGCCTCGCGTGGCCATGTCCGCATTTTCCCGCAGCGCATGAGCAGGCCGGTCATCTCGTGATGGGCCACTTTGATTTATTTCCCCTGAAATCGGTGACCGGAGTTATAATAGGGAATGACATTGTGTGTTTATCTAATCTAATACGTTTTCTCGGTGGGATTCACATGTGTCGCCCCCTGTCCCTAATTCCAGCGATGGCATGTATGGGAAGCGTGCCCCCCCCCCCCCCATTTGACCTCATCGCTGGGAATGCTTTGGAAACCCGGGGAAAACGCAGCACCTCAATTAAACTGTCAGGATGGGAATTTCACCCCGACGCAGCTCTCGTCAATTTGCTGGCCGCATTTTCTAGGTGAGCGGACCAGCAGCCTTCGCATTTGGGAGGGAATGTAAAGGCGGCTGTGCCAGCCAGCCGGATGAGCGCTTTGGGATGTGTTTGGCAAGGATCCACCCTCAGTCAGGTCGTCCTTTCGGAGCTCTTCGCTTATACGGAGGAGATGATGTTAAAACTATGCCTGCATTTCTCCCTTTGTTGTGAAACATGATCCCCGGTGCCATTACCAGACGCCCGGGGTCTCAAAATCCTCAAGAGGAGCTCGCCGGTGGATCTGATTCCGATTCCAGGGGAGCCAGAATAGGCGTGTAGCCGTCCGCAGCGCGCTGGATGTCGACAGGACGGAGTGTTTCTGAGGCGGCCTCCGCGTTAACAAAGGGGTTCACCTGATGATGAATGCGTAACAGTATCCCCCCCCCCCCTCCCAAAGGGGGGAGCGGGCTAAGGCGGAGGAATCAAGGTGCTCTCCATTTGCCTGGGTGTTTTATGGCTAATTGAACCATTTTGAGAAAAATGGAGTGAATCGCACCCTTTAGAATTGAATTAGGTTAATATATTGTGATCTCACTGCGAGCCCTTGATTGCTAAGATCTCTTTAATTCAATGAGGTCCATTTACTGTGTGTGTGTCAACTGTGTGTGTGTGTGTGTGTGTGTGTGTTGAGGGGGTAGATGGCTGCATGGGTGTGTGAGGGGTTGTTTTTTTTCTCGAGGCTGAGAAAACAGACATCATTTTAAGTAGGTGAGGAATTCCATTAACCAAGATCTGTGTGCTAGGTACCCATCACATGCATGGAGCCTAGGGAGCTTGTACTAGCCAGGAAAACGTTAGATTAATGGAGACAGACATGCAGAAATACAGATATAGAGAGTCGGACGCAGGCATATATGCACACTGGGTCATGGATGCAGTCACACGCGTGTACACACGCCCATGCAGAGAGACACAAACGACTGCGGACACGCTTGGACGCACACATGCACATCTGTCCGAGCGTGAGGCATGCCGCGATGCATTACAGCACCTCCCCCCCGGACCGCTGTCTTTGAAGGTCTGCAGGCATGTGCCGAAGCTGCCCTCATGTCACCGCCCCCGACTCGGTCTTTCCACCGTAATGGGCCCAGAGGCGGGCCGATTTCAGTGACTACCAGAACTGGCCCATTTTCACGGCCACCGAGGTCCTGCATTTCTCCATGAAGCAGGCAGATGGCTGGGTACCAGAGCCGTGCCTTGGAATGATCCGGAATGGCATGACAACGCCGGGTATCTCCGTCATGACCCCCCCCCGACTGGCACCCGCTTAGCGGTGATCTGGGCCTCTGCGTTTGCGTTATAACGACACATTAATTCACTGGGAACTGCTCACCTATGACCCTGATAGGCCCATGCGGGCATGTTTGGTACCAGCCTGAAATGTTAACTGGAGGTTACTGGGGCCTGTGTATGGGCCCTGTGCAGCATGTCACAGGACTCGCAGTAACCCTGGAAACATGGCCATCTTAGGCACGCAGTCTCCCTAGAGACACAGTCACCCTGGGCGTGTGGTAACCCCGGAAACTTTGTCACCCTGGGCATGCTGTCACCCTATAAACACAGTCCTGGAAATGCCGTTACCTGGGATCATCGTCACCCTAGGTGTACAGTTACCCGGGAAGCACAGTCACCCTGGGCGTGAAGTCACCTGGGACATGCGGTCATCCTGGGCACATAGTCACCCTGGAAATGCGGTCACCCTGGGTGTGCAGTCACCCGGGACATGCGGTCACCCAGGGCGTACAGTAACCTTTGAAATGCGGTCACCTTGCACACAGCCTGTTTGAAATTACCAGTAGATTTATCTGTTTGCTGGTCTCTGTGCATTTAAAATATGGCCTTGACAGCATGTGACCATATGGAAACTTAAAGAGGCGTGACCATAAAAGATCATGTTGTACATCGCATTTCCTCCAAGGAGAACCTGGCCTGGGAGTCCTGTGGGATGCTAGCTGGGTGCTATGGGTTTGGTGCTGGAACCTGGCCTGTGCGTCCAGTGGGTTTAATGCTACAATCTGTCCTGTGATTCCTATGGGATTGATTGTGGAACCTGATCTGTTTTATCCAGTGATCTTAATGCTGGAACCTGGTTTGTGAGTCCTGTGAGATTTATGCTGAAACCTGGCTTGTGAGTCCTGTGAGATTTATGCTGGAACCTGGCTTGTGAGTCCTGTAAGATTTATGCTGGAACCTGATCTGTTTTATCCAGTGATCATTGGATAAATTGGATCATTGGCCAAGCTGAGTGCTATGGGTGTAATACTGGAACCTGGCCTATTTTGTCCTATAGTCTTAATACTGGAACCAGGCCTGTGAGTCCTGTGTGCTAAAAGCTGGAATCTGATCTGTTATGTCCTATGAGCTTAATGCTGGAAGCTGGCCAAGCTAAGTGCTCTGGGTTTAATGCTGGAACCTGTACCTTCCTCAACAAAGCGCATCTTTGCTATTATTACTCTGGTCTGTAATACAACATGAATAGGCTGAGGCATCTTCAAAGAAAAGAAGTGACAGATTTTCATTTGCTCAATCCTCCTGCTCCCATGCCTCCTGATATACTTTTAAAGGCATCCGTTCGGCATTAGCGCACCATAATTCTTCTTATCTCGGGACTTTTAGCGAACATCTTGTCGACACGCCATCATTCCTTTCCGCAGAGAGCGTCTGAGATTGAAGCCAGTCAGCGTCCTCTCCGTTGTTTCGCGCGCCCCCCCCCCCCCCCCGTTCCCCGGCGGTACGGGATGTGTAAGCGCGCGTCTGCCGCACTAATGGGTTTCTTTGGGCATGTATTATTTTGGTCCGCTAAGCCGCGCGCGCCTTCCGTGTGAGTGACTGATCCGACTCACGGCGAAACAGCAAGAAATGGAATTTAAAAGGAACGGCAATGCGGATGTTTGTTGCTGGGAAAAGGGGACGTTTCCGTGTTAACAAAGCATGATGCTAAAATAATGAATAAAAAAATCAGTAACTCTTCTAAACCATCCAATTTATCCCCCCCCCCCCCCTTCTGCTACTAAGAAGATAGACGAGGAGAATGAAGCCAATCTCCTGGCAGTCCTCACGGAGACCCTGGACAGCATCCCGGTGGATGAGGACGGCTTGCCTTCGTTCGAGGCCCTGGCGGACGAGGACGTGACCAACACCAGCGAGCAGAGCTGTCCCTCCACGCCCGAAGGCTCGCCACCCACGCAGGAGGTCGAGGAGCCATCTCTGGTAGGGACATCTAAAGCTGGAAATGATCAATGTCCACCCCCGACCTCCGCCCGCTTCCTGTCCCTGGATGGCTGAAGGTGGAAAATTATACTGCCGGATAATTAACTTGAGCGGCTCAGGTTAAGTATCATGTTGACAGATGCTATAGGCGAGTCCTTCATACGCCTTGAACTAACAGGCCTCTGTTTTCCCAACTATGGTAGTGAGTGGCACTTACAGCAAGACGCTCGTGGTGCAAGGACACTGGTTTGAAGTGATTTAGCGTGGGTGGCCTTGGTAGTGGATCTAAGCCAAAGGTATCCAATCACATCTCAGGCTAGCTGTAGGCATTGTCAGATTTTATTGAACCCCAACCTTTGACTGATTTAACTAAAGTCGTTGTTTGGGTAGAAGGTGGCGATCATTCGCTGATCTTTACAGTCAGGTGACGGTATTTTCTATCTATCTTTAATTAATTAATTGACTGTCCCCCCAAGGCAGGATTGCCCAACCTTAATCTAAGCCACAGAAATAGACATCGATCTGTGTTCGCTGTATGTTGTTGCTAAGCAGCATGTGATGCAGGTCGTTTGAGTCTGGCCGTGTTAAATCAAGCCTGACTGTGGGCTGGATTCAAAGAAAGCCCTTCTACACATCCGTTCATTCGCCCCAGAGGAGCGTGGGTAGTGAGGGCTTTCCGTCTGCCGCCCACGTCCGGGATTCACCCACAAGAAGCAGCGTCAGCCATCCGCCCTGGAAACTGAGCTCTGATGTGCTTTAGTTTTGGTTCATTTGGCATTATGTTCAACCTCTTACACACATCCATGTTGTGTGAACATACGCCTTGGACACGCGGTCCCCTGGGGATGTTGTGTTGTCAACATGGGTTTCCTGTCAGGCGGTTGCTGGGCATATTTGTAAGATCTGAGCCTCCATGAACTGTTTGTGTGCATGATATAACCACAAACAAACATGATTACACGGCACCCGCAGCACTGCTCAGAAAAAATGTCCATTAGATGCTGGCCGTGGTGCGTTCATTGGCTGTGGTCACGCTCGCTCATCCTCCTGTCCCGCCTTCTCTCCGCAGCTGAAGAAGCTTCTGCTGGCACCCGCTAACTCGCAGCTCGACTACGGTCAATACACGGGCAGCAAGGCGCAGAGCCATGCGTCAGGCAGCCAGCGGCTCAGACCGCTGCCCGTCGTCGCCAAGGTAGCCACACGCCGCAGCACTCGTACGCAAGGCCGCAGACGAGCCGCTCGCAGTTACCTGTGAGCAGAATGAAATTTTAATGAAACCCTAAGATTTTACATGCAGTAATAAGGAAGTATTAAATACTATTTATGACGATAATAAGAAAAAAGGATAACTATCGTTGGCTGAAATTATAAACATATAAAAGCTGTCATATTGCATCTCACGCTTCTATATAATCATTGGCACATTATTCACTGGAACCAGTTTAAAGGGAATTGTGCCTTTAAACCTTAATTCTGACAAAATGTATATTCATTTAAATTGCGTGAATTCTACATTAACTTCGGGCGAAAGCTGAGTGACCATATTTTACGGCGTTTCTAGTTGAACGTTTTAAATTATCAATGAAGGTGCTGAAAACAGTTTTTAAAAATTAAGTACGACTTTGCCGGAGATGGTTTCAGAAATGGGCAAATCTCTCAAGTTTCCATGGAGCAGAAATGGGAAAATCAGCCGCAAATCTGAGACCGTGGCTGATATGAGACATCCAGTGTTGTTCTGCAAATTGGCAAATATAGAAAAAGCTATTTTGTGATTTCGCTGATGTGTTTCTGAAGTCTATTTTAAAACGGTGCTTTGAGTCACTGGTCGGTGAGGCAGAATGACTCGAGGGCTCCCTGAGGAGGCCATGCTCTCCCCCGCCTCACCCTCCCCAAGATCAAACTGGGAGCATGAGTGGCAGGCATCAGCTACTGTTTTGTTGGGGGGGGGGATAGTTTTGAGCATATCTCGTTAAGTTTGAATTTTTGGATGGATGCAGACAGAGAACCCCTGGAACGGCAAGCAGAGGAGTTCCGTCCTGCAGCAGAACCGGCCAGTGAGGCGCCCGTGTACCGAGCTGCTCAAGTACCTGACAGCCAGCGACGAGACCCTGCGGACCAAAGCCAGCCAAAAGCGCGGCGGCCGATCCAGTGGCGGCAATGGCGGCAAGGACAAAGCCGGAGCCGCCTCCTCGTCCTCGTCCTCCCCGTCGTCCTCTTCCACGTCCTCCTTCTCCTCGCTCTCCTCCTCCTGCTCCTCGTCCTCCTCCGAGACGAAGCCGCCCTCCGCTCCCCTGCCGGCTCAGCCCGCGCGGCAGCCGTCGCATTCCCAGCGAGGTGAGAGCCGGGCTGCTGGAGCGCGTGGTGTGGCAGGCATGAGCGGTGGGCGGTGGAGCTGTTGCGTTTGTGGGGCCGGCACTCAGGGACGGTCTGAACCCACAGCACCCTCTCCCGTCGCCCCGGGACCCCGTAGGGACGGCCACACGTGCCCCAGACTGGAGCACAGGCCGCCCGGCAGAGAAGGAAGGCCTCCAGGTCAGCAGTCCTCCATGGATGCGGGGCACCTGCCCGCTGCTAGGTTCATTAGGTACATGCATTCTTACTCTCTCCCCCCAAGAGAGACGGGTCAGCCCGACAGCTGTGAGCGTTGCCGTGAGGAGGCCCGCACTTTGGCTAGCGAGAACTTGGGAGGGGCCAGACTTGCAGATAGGCACATCACGGTGACCATCAGGAAAAGGGAGGCACAGGAGCACCCTCTGCTTAGCAAGCTGCTAACGTCAGACCGGAAGGCGGCCCGTCATCAGGGCCACTGGTGTCCGTCCGCAAGCCCTCCAGCGAGAAAGACGCTTCCTCGAGCCCGTGAGAGCGATGGGCCTTCCAGGCAAGCTGGCAAGGTGGCCGCCACGGGCAGCCGGGGCCTTGTTCAGGCCGAATGGCATGCCCCAGAACACTCAGTATCCGAGGGGCCAGGCAAGCCAGCCTGTCTGGCCAGAGAGTTAGGTGAAGGGGTCGAGATGATGGTGACGGTCGGGCATACGGAGTGGGGTGGCCATGCCGAGGACGATGTTGACGGCGATGCCTTGGGCAGCCCCGTGTCATACTCACCGGGCTTTCTGAGCCCGCTCTTTCCGGACTCCGTAATTCCTGTAGGAGACCTCGAGCCCTCCGTCACACAAGAGCCGCACCTACACATGCAGGCACTCTGCAGGCACCCCGGCGACCAGGTCCTTCCGTTGTTAGGTAATCATCGCAGCATCCCTGTCCCTCCTTCCTCCTTCTCCTGCTCTAACCGCTTCCTAGTTTGACTAGCTACTAACCGCTGTATTAATCCAAACCTAACAGCCAGTTTGAGCCTGTGCGTCACGACAGGAGTAAAAACAGGCTGTGTAGATGCAAGGCGCATTCAATTCACGCAGCACTAGCAGCAGCTGTAAATAGGATGGGAGGATGCAGTTATGTCTTAATGCGTTAATGCATTTGAAGCCAACCCATTTCTGCGTAGATTGAGCTGAATGTTTGTGTATACCGTTATAGCCGAGCATTGCTTTAATGACATAGTTGTTTAACTGGAAAGCATTCCATAGTTGCAGTTGGAGATAATCAGCACCTCAGGCAACTGCACAAGCTTCTCTGACTCTTCTTTCTATTTCTGCTTTGTTTCTCTGCATGCAAAATTACTTCTAAGTGTTTCAGTCAGGTTTCAGACATTATATTGTTCAAGGTTTGTGCTGTTTATTTTTTCTTGTTCTGTTCGGCCAAGTTAGTTTCACATTGAGAATATGCATGTCATTACCTCATCCTGCCTCAAACAATGAATTTTCAGCCAAAAAAGGGGTCTAATTTAATAACCACATTAAATAATAAAAAAAAAATCAGAGAACATAATTCTAGGCTTATAGGGTTGTGTTTCTAACCACACTGCTATCAGTGATCAGATCTGAGACTGGTACTTAGTTTTGGAAGTGACTGCTTCCTCGCTCAGTGTGGACTAGTTAAATAATTATCCATGCTCCTTTGTGTTCTACAGCCAAACCAAGCACCTTGCCACTTCCTTTGACCCCAGAGTCTCCAAAGTAAGTGAGAGAGTTTTTCAAACATTTTATAGACAAACGAAAACTAGAAACAAAAACAAACCAGCAAACCAAAAAAAAAACAAACAAGAAAACTAAAAATTGAGGCACATAGTTTCCTTTCATTTCCATTTGTAAGACCATTGACCAAAGAAAACCAAGCAACATATTCACTCTAGCGGCAAAATGTGTTCCTCTTCTGTTTCAGTGACCTCAAGGGATCACCGTTTGAAAACAAAACCATCGAACGCACATTGAGCGTGGAACTGTCAGGGACCGCAGGTAAGAAGCCCGGCATTTCTGGGTAATTACATGACTGAACGGCTATTCCATTAATTATCGGTGAGGGGGTATCCACAAAATCTCAATTTGCTCATCCGCAACTCCAGGCATTAGATGAATCTACTGGTAATGGAAAATCACTGCCCTGTGAAATGGTCTGTAAATGGTTAAAAGGGGTACCTCCCTGCAGGCCCTCTGTTCCTGCTGATAGTAGTGTAGTTCAGGGGTTCAAGGTTAAGGAACAGCGCTGTGTGCCCGCGTGTTTTTATGTGCCGCCATATTGATTATGTCTTCCAATCTCCGTGGATTTATTGGATACTGTCTCTCAGCTGTGGAGTTAATATCTCTCCTCTGTGTCTGGCCTGGATCCTAATGCCACCTGACTGCGATTCTATTTCGCCTGATATGTCGCTAGCAAATTGATGTGGCATTATCACTGTTTTAATTGGTTTTGCCATGTAATTCAGTTTGCTGATATTATCTTCACCTTTTCAGACAATCTGCTAATTTGATTAGGGACATGAAGGTAATTTCCAGTGTTGAGGCTGATATTTATGTAAACGGTGTCTCCTCCTAAATGAGGTCAATGCAGAGGGAGGTGTTATTGTTATTGTTGTTATTCCCAAGTATTACTTATTTAATAACTAAGAGTGTAAGTAAATAGTATAAGCAAAGGTAATTAAACCCTAATGAAGTGAATGGCAGGTGATGTTAAAATACTGGGCTTTAGAGGATGATGGTTTCCCCTCTCTCTGCATGAGCCAAGTTGGTAATTACATCAGTGTCCCGCTAGCTGTGATTAATCATTCCAGGTCAATAAAAACTAAATATCAGCTTCTTTTCTTCTTATTTTCCTTTTTTTTTTTTTGGTAGGTAATTTAGGTGTTTGACATTCCGGTCAAGCAGAATGTTAACGATAAGAGAGATCATCCTCCCTGTTTTTCCTTCACAAACCAACCGCTTGAACCCTAGAGTGACCCTGGGCGCCGGGTTAAACCAAACCGTCAGTTGGGCAGTGACTGTTTCGAATTTTCTAGTAACCTGGTGGGGGGGGGGGGGGGGGGGGGTATAAGTGTACCACAGTACTGGAGTTGAACTCGCCAGGTGGTTTCTGTGTGTGTAGTCTTGGCAGAATTACAGATAGTGAGACGTGCCTGGGCCTCTTTCATTGCTCTGCGGAGTTTTGGTATGGAGAAACAACATCTCCGAGGCAGAAACAACATCTCCAAGAGCTCAAAGCGTTGTCTGATGTTGACAAGAGCGACGGAAAGACGGGAAGTCACATGGGTGTTTCCATCTTTATAACACCTGCCTGTTCACGCAGAACCTGTTGCCTCCACCTTCCCGCCAGTCGTGTCCGTATTTGGCGCGTCTCTCCATTCAGTGCAGCGTATGTCTAGTTCAGGAGTTGTGAATGTGAATGTGTGTCATTGGACTCAGGTCAGCTCAATGCCCTGTTTCTACAAGCCTGATCTGTGAGGGCCTGCCCCTGGAGGACAGCACTCTGCCGATTCTTTTTAATATGTATTACACGTGCACATGAGAAAATTAAAGGCAAAATCCGCAGTTTAACACCAGGATTAATTTGTTCATGTGACACGGTGACCCTCCCTAAGACCTCATAGCGAATAAAGGTCTGCGTTTTCTGTTGGTGTCAGTTTTTGGGAGAATGAGCCGTCATTTGAGCTTTGACCTTTGTGAAGAACCAACCAGACCGGGATTAGAATGGAAAGTGAATTTGTGCATTGATATCATTCTTCATTAAAATGGTGAACTTTCCGATCTGAAAATGTAGCTGCCATTTTTGTTCGGGAGATCCTGCAAGGTGGTGGTCAGACTCCCACGCCCTGTGATGTGTTTTCCGTGAATAAAATATTTAGAAATTTAGTTTAGCGTGGACGCCTGCAGCGCTGTTAATGTTCACACTGTTCACCCTAACCATGCATGTCTCACCGCTTTGGCCCCCTTGACCGCATTCTCTGTTTGCAGTTCTCCTGGTCTGCCTTTCCCATGGTACCTGTCCTAGTGCCCTCTGACTGACTCCTTTCCCAGCATGCATTGCGTGTGGTCCTGCTTTCCGGCCTCGGCGCATCACGTTCCCGCTCGCTGTGCCGGTGTCTGGAAGGAACCCAGACCATAATTAGCATTCCTTTTGCAGCCCCCCCCCCCCCCCCATTATGCCTTGGTGGCACCTCTGCCCATCGCATCCCCCCGGAATGTCCCTCGGAGTGCTGGGGATTAAATGGGAACCTGCCTCTCTCGTCAGGATGCTAGAGAAAAGGGAGACGGAGGTGGGCGGTGGGGGGGGGCGGGATGTGGACCGGCGTGCCGCGTTCGGGACCTGTAATTTAAGGCCCGGGCTAGCCGCTTACGAGGCCGGTGCCGGTAGCCAGCATGTCCGTGTGTTTAGGGCATGGGGGTCAGGAGAGGGAGCCTGGGCCCCCGGAGCTGCCTGCTCTGGCCGGGTGCATTCCTCCTCCACGCGTCCCGCCTCAAGGCCCATATTTATCTCATCTGATTTATTTCCGTCCCATTAATGGGCCTTACTTTACGGCCTTGTGTACTGTACATTGCGTGCACAGATGGCGCTGCCCTGGCAGACCCCTACCAGGCCCCGCCCCTTCCTTTACATCTCCTTTCATTGGCACGGCCATAAGAAATGTCGGTTCTGCACCTCTGCATGGTGCCTCCTGTCCCGATGTTTCCACCTGGCGAACGCCATTGTCATCCAATGCCTCCCTCCGTCGATCCCAGTAAAACGAGTATTAAGGACGGGATGTGGTCACCGCGTCGGGTCTGCCGCGGGACCATGTGACGGGTTCTAGTCCTCCCGAAGAGAGCGGCCCCCCCAAGCTGGCTGTTTGCGCGAGTTAACCATCCTGTAAAGCCCTGCCTCTCCGGCCTTTATGTGTAATTGCCATCTGTTTCGGCATAAATCTGTCGCCGTGGCCACGGCTTAGGCGGTGGGGGACGCAAAGGTGAGCCGCAGGATTCCCCAGTAGCCTATGCTTTCATTACAAGTTTAATATCACATTATATATATATATATATATATATGTATAATATGCGGGTGTCACTAATTAGCTTAGGTGCAGCCCGGCGCACCCGAGGCCGCAGGAAAGCGTGATGGCCGTTATCATCGCATTCACGGTAAAGGGCAAACAGGGCGGCCCACCTCCAGCTGGCACATAACACCATTAAAGCGGCGACACCGACGCACCTTAAATTTAACGTCCCCTAAACTCGCCGGGAATCATTTCGAATCCCGGCTTCGTTCGAGTCCGTCGGATTGCCATTATTCTGGTTGTGTCGTGGAGGCAGAACCTGGAGGAAAAATTAGGAAACATTCATTGGCGGGATAATTTATTTTGTAGCGACGGTTTGAGCCGCGGGACAGACTCCCGCTTCTAAATCTTTAAGAACATTTTTACTGGTCAAATCTTTACTATGGATTTTCGGGCCCTTGCACTTTGACGCCAGCATTTCTAAGTGGGCTTGTGGAGAGGTATATGGCACGTAGGTTATCACGGCTGATTGGGGCATGCTGTCCTTTCCTGTTAGTCCTGCTCTCGGCATGTCCCTCCTCATGCGGCGGGATTTGCCAAGGTCAGGAAAGGGTGCAGAGCTTCAGTCGTGTACTACTTTGCTATATTAAGTTACACAGAGCATTACATTAATCTGTCATGGTTGCAGTAAAATACGGATGAGGATTAAGTGCGATGAAAGTGAATATTTTAATCAAGGCCGCACGTCCGCTGTCTGTAAACAGGCCGCAGGGCATCTTATTATTATAATTCCGTTCTGTTTTATCACACCCCTCCCCCCACAGGTCTGACACCACCCACCACACCTCCTCACAAAACCAGTCAAGAGAATCCTTTCAAACCGTCGATGAAAACCAAGCTGCCGTCGTGCCCTCCTTCGGCCGCGGGCAGCAAGCGGGCACGGCTCTGCGACGACGCGCCCCGCTCCTCTGCCACCGGGACGATGGCGCCAGAGGGCGCGGAACACGGCGAGCTCTATGCCCAGCTGAGCAAGGCGTCGGTCCCCGCCCCCGGCGTGAAGCGGGGTGCCCCCCGAGCCGTGGGTGACCACGACTACTGCCAGTCCACGGGCACCAGTGCCGGGCGGGACGTCTCCCTGTGTCTCCAGCCGGCCGGCCCAGAAGGAAGGTGTGCGGAATGTGCTGATTCCGGCCATCCTTCCTCGCCTCCTTCCTCCTCCTCCTCTTCCTCGCTGGCGGGGCAGTCGGGGAGTATTTCTGAGTCCGAGTTGACTCTCGGCAGGCGGGACGGACCGCGGGACCAGCCGGCGCCTGCCAGACAGCCGAGCTCAACCGCCAGGAAGCCGCTCCTGGACCAGGAGATCCGGGCTGAACTCAACAGGCACTTTGGACCCCCTCAGCGGGCTGTGAGCGTCGACGTGGACTCAGAGCGCCCCCACCCACCTGAGGACATAGGCGCTTGGGACGACTACCTGCCCCCGGGGCTGCCCCTGGAGGACAGTGAGGACGAGTGTGAGCTTCTCCTCTGTCCCTGGGAGACCTCCCCTCTGGACCTGCTCTTCGAGAGCTCGCCGTCCTGCTCCCCATATAGCTGCTCCCCATCCAGGGGCTCGGTGTCGCCCCCTGCAGTTTCCCCTCAGCGCTGCCATTGGCCCCGCTCGCGGTCAGCATCCCGCCGGCGCCAGCCGTCACCCTGCCCCCGCTCCCGCTCTCCATACGGCCGCTCCGGCTCACGGTAAGGCTCACAAATATCTCCCAGCAGGCCTTGCCTGTGCCACTTATGCTAAGCAGGGCAGGAGCTGGAAAGCTAGTTAAGGATATGACTCCATAACCCTGGTAATAGGGTTAGGGTTAGGGTAACATACCAATCATAGTGGTACAACATGCGGGAACTTTTAACCAATACCCAAATATTTTTGTCTAATATCGCCAATACCTACAATGTGGGTTGATAGCTGTGGTCTTGCTAATTTTGATTACTAATAAAATTTAAATATCAGTGGGGCAATATCGGGCAGAACTGCCACATCGGCCCATTACCGACACCTCGGCCCGTTATCGATTTTTTTTTTCTGTGAATATTGGCAAGTACTGATATGTTGACCGATATTTGGTGCATCTGTAATGAAACAAGCAAGAAAGCCCCTTTAATTTCTCCAGAAAAATATCCAGCTGGATGAAGGAGTAAAATTGCATCAGCTAAGCAGCTGAATGAATGAATAATGCAAATGAGTACAGTTCAAATATTCCGCTTCTGAAAAGGCTCGGGTCAGTAGGGAGTATCCATTCCAGGCTGGGGGGGGGGGGGCTTCCTATTTGCGTCACACTGTGGGCGAGGGAAACCCCGCGGCACTGCACCCCTACTCCTATGGAATAATGGGCCGTTCGGTGTTAACTGCCCCCCCCCCCATTTGTCAGCTTGCCCCAGTGGAAGGTGTGAAGGTTAAGTAGCTGTAATGAGCCAGATCTGTAGCGTAAGAAACTAGGTGGAGTGATGGCCAGCGGCCTCCCTCCCCGGTGGATTTCCGCTGCCGTCCATGCTGGGAGGCTAACGGGCGCGTCCCATTTATCCGCCGCGTCCGCCAGCGCTCACACCGGGAGGCGGTGGTCAGCCGGCACAGCGGCCGCGTTTCCGGGCCCCGTCCGCGCCAAATCCCAGATTAATTTCCCCGCTTCCCCCTTCATCTCTTTCTCTACATCTATATTTGATGGTGCCGCTTTTTAGTGACAGCTGTTGTCTTGCTTATCGCCGCTACCCGTCTGCCGGCGGAGATGAAAGGCGGATGGGCGAGTCCTGGCCACGTCCCGCTTTGAAAACCGCCGTGGCATCACAATATGCTGGGGGAGAGTGTTTACAGTGCCGGCTTTGATTGGAACTGAGAAAAAAAGGCTTTTCTTTGGGGGGGGCGGGGTAGGAAATAGTGGGGGGGTCGCAGATTCAGCCATTGGGGGGGGGGGGATCATGTTTGTTTATTTAGTGGGCTTGTGCCGAGAGCCCGAGTGCCGTGATCCGAATGCACCAGAGGAACACGGCTTTTGCTTGCGGTGCCGTCTGCCGAGCCCGGTCCCAATTTGTTGCCCCCCCTCCCCCCTCCCATGTGGCCTGTCCGCCACTACATCCGTAATGACCAGAGCCACGGGCTGCTTCAGGACCCACACCGGTACCAAGAATATGCTTCATTTCAATGTCAGATATGAATTACATTCACCCCCTCCGCACCCACCCCTCAGCTCATGGCAGATCTCAGCTCTACTTAGTTGGGGGTGTTTATTTTATCACTGAGAGGTTAATTGGCAGCCGGCCAGGGTCTCCCGCTCCGCGGCGAGGTGGCGGTGAGGGCGATCCGCGGCCTGCGGTCGTTTTCCACCGTTTTCCGCCGTCGAGGTCAGTCAGGCGGAAGCGTTGCAGACGCCACGTTCCCTTCAAAGCCGCCAAAAACTCCCCCTCCCGTCTCCGAGCGCGCTCCAGAGACGAGACCCTCAAAAGCTCTTCTCTCAAGGGTCTCTAAAGCTGTCCAGAGCGCTTAGAAAATGGGAGCGGTGCAGCAGAGCTGGAATATTCTCAATAAATCGCCTCATTCCTTTGACATCGCAGCCCCACAAAGCCACAGCAGATCGGCTTTGCCCCAGCACACCGGGATTCACCTCCTTGCTTCCTGTGGTCCTTCAATAATTAATCGACTGTATTCGCAGTTAGATCAGAGGCAGTGTCGTGGGCGCCAGACTGACCCCTTACAGCGCTTGGCTCTAGGAGTAGAGCAGCCCCTGTCTGCAGTCATATATTTGATCAAATGAGCATGTTTTATGTTACAGTCCTGCCTTGCGGTTTTGCCCCGTGTTCGTTATCTCCCCACACTGCTAATTAGAGTTGCTCAGCCGCTTACATTTATAACGATGGTATAAAGCTAAATGTCAGCGCCGTTCATCAAGGCCCCCAATTCTCTGATGGACTGTTAACCGGCCTCTGTGTTTTACACAGCTCCCGTCTTCATGCAGACGCCGGCATGTGCAAATCCCGGACCCAGAGGAGCCCGCAGATGCAAAGCAGGCCAAGGTGAGTGTCTCTGAGCGCGCACTCATCGAGGAGCACACAGACCATCATGCATATAGAGCAGAGGTGGGCAACCAGATCAATGGCGGGCTGATGTGGGTGCAGACTTTTGGGATGACCTTTCAATCAGCCAATAAGAGTGGGTCCCCAGGACTGGAGCTGAGAACCAATGCTTTATTATTGGCTGATTGAGAGGTCATCCCAAAAACCCGGGCCTCCATGGATCAGGTTCCCTACCCCTGATATAGAGCATGGTTCACGCAGGGCGTACTTCACACAGAGCGTAGAGCATACAAAGTGTAGTGCCTACAAAACATAATGCATACGGAGTGTGTTTCACGTGGAGCGTTGTGCACACAGAGCATCACGCACATATGGTTCATACAGAGTGTGGTACGCACAGATCATGGTTTGCATAGAGCGTAGTTCACACAGAGTGTAGTTTACATAGAGCGTAGCACATACACAGCGTGGTTTGAACAGAGTGTAGTTGCCATGGATTGTGGTTCATACTGAGCATAGTTCACATAGAGCGTAGTGCATACAGAGTGTGGCTTTGTACAGAGCGTGGTTCGTACAGAGTGTTGTTTACATAGAGCGTGGTTCGTCCAGCCGTAGTTCACAAAGAGCATGCTTCCTATAGGGCATAGTTCAGCCAGAGTGTAGTGCATACAGAGTGTGGTTCTTACACAGCTTGGTTCGTAATAAACATGATTCACACAGAGCGTAGTCTATACAGAGTGTAGCGACATCTTACGCTTGTTACTATAACCATAACAATACCTGTGTGACAACAGCAGTCTGTCAGTGAGTGACAGCCCCTTTGGGTGGCTGTTTCTTGTCTGTGGGCCTTTGCCGTGCTGCGGGATGGCACGCAGATGCACATATGTGCCTTTGTGCTCCCTGAGAGGCCTCCTCGTGCCAGGTGACGTCGCCTTTCCATCGCACTCCCTCTTTCCCTGCACCACTTCTGCTGGAAAGAGTTTGTATTCTCCCTGCACGGCACGGGGCCGCGCAACCGCAGCCGCCCCATCCTGCGGGAGCCCTAACCTCTGCGATGAGGGAAGGTCCCATTAATGGCTTTATTTGTCCAAATTCTGGGGGGAAGGGAGGAGGGGGTCCCAAAGGCGTCCTGATCATCAGGGCACACCACGTTAAATTTGGCTCCGCCCCCTGCAGGTGCGACAGCTACGAGGAGCACCAGCACGAGTCTCTCCGGAGGGACGAGCGCCGGCGGGACCACGAGCGCCGCGAGGCCGACCGGGTCCAGCAGCGGGAGGAGCAGCGCAAGAAGGCAGCCGTGAGTCTCGGGCCGCCCTGCTGGACATTCTCGGCATTGCACTCTTATCGGACCAAATTTACGGCACCGGGCAATTTCTGCCAGGGATTCTGGTTAAGTGCCTGAGTCGAAGGTGCCACCTTAGGTGACCTCTTTGGTCAGAAGCCCAGCTCCATCACTGCCCCCGCATGGTCAGATATTGCCTGTGTTCACAGCCATCCGTGTTGAGCACGGCATCAGATTAAATTGATGGCAGTGACTTGTAAGTATTACGGTGCTAGTCTGGGGAAAAAAAAATATATATATGCTATAATTGAGTGCCGTGTTGTCATCCCAGCTCTAATGTATTTTGTGGGTGGAAGTAGAATTAAGTGAGATGAGATTCAGTTCCCCAAACTCCACCCCTGTCGGCACGCTGTGAAATGAATAGAACAGCGTTATTTCCAGCGCAGTCCTCTGCGTAATGCGCGCTCGCAGCGAATGACTCAGCTGTCCGGGTGCATGCCCGGCTTCCGGGCCGAGTGGCGCTCGTGGTCCGGAGCGTGGTGCTCTCAGCGAGGGGCCTCGGAGAGGACACGGCGTGTTTCGCAAGGCTTGCTGGCTTACATAAGCCCCCGCGGTATATTTAGCTAGCACTCGTGCATCAAAGCATGCTCGGAAAGGAACGACGGGACGGATTAATTAAATACTTCGGTTTCTCTGCTATATGTCTTCCTTTTTCGTCAAGAAATACTTCACGGGGGCCTTACCCTTCTGCTGACTTCTCGGAAAAGGGCTGAACTTCGCGTCGGGTATGAGGCAGTTTAATTTGTATGTATAAGTTCCTCATGCCCTGGGGATACCCTGTGAAATTTGACTGTATCTCAGTAGACCTAACGCGGGTAATGGCAACTAAATGAATGAATGAATAAACAATGCTAGTGATACAAAACACCCTGGGGTTCATTTTGTGTTAAATAATTAGCAAACAAAATTAGATTGTTTTCCAAAAATATAATCACAGCCTAACAATATGACTGCTTCCCACTAACAAGCTTGTCATGACCTTAATGCTTTGTGTGGTTCAAGGAGATGTTCCCGTCCCCTAGTTCCGCTGTGTTGTGTTCGTTTTAGCCTAAAAGCCCTTTGGTTTTTTTTTTTTTTTTTGCTTTGATTTAATTGTTCGTTTTCCATTTCTGTTTTATAGTTTACTTGTTTAGGGAATGCTTTTACCCAACAGCAACGTAGTTATCATTAAAAAAAAAACCATCAAGGTTATTTATGTACTCAGATATTTTCTGCTTAAGAATTCAGGGTATGTTCCTTTCTTAAGGGTACAATCCTCGGCATCCCCCACCTCTATACTGGAAACATTTTGTTTGCAAGTCCTAAAATATTTAATTACAACTACGGCCAAAATGCAGTGACTTCCTGTTGGCTGTTCTGCTCCTCTTTGTCCATGCCATCTGAAAATTCAGATTGTCCTTCACGGAATACGCTATGCGGTCACCAAGTAGGTCCCTGGCGTAGAATAAAAGCCAAGGTTGATGGTATCTGATCTAAGATGGACGGGAGGCTAAGGCTGGCAGGTAGAGACCGGCTCCGTTTCTTCGGCCTCACAGACGTGGTCGCGCGGCGGAAGTGCCACCCGGTCACATCCCACCTCTCGTCTTTTCAGGAGGAGCGGCGGACGCTCTGCGTGGGGAGACTCCGGCCCGACGGCGGCAGGGCCGAGCTGCGACGTCGCTTTGAGGTCTTCGGCGAAATCGAAGAGTGTGCGGTCAGCCTGCGCGATGACGGGTAAGGGCAAGCCGGGCGGCGAGGCGAACAATCACCCCCTAGCAGGTAAAATAATAGGAACCTTCCAGACCCCTTCATTTATATCTCTCTCCCTACTGGCTGGTAATTAACCTTGGAGCGACGCTTTCATTCTGGCGAGTGAAAGCCCAAAGACAGGAGAGCTTTACAATTTCAATTGAGTCTCCTCAAAAGTACCTTTTAATTGCACCGTTCATTGGCGGAAGGTATCCAGTTACTACATGTTTGTCTGATTTTTTTATAGATTTTTTTTTTTTATGATTAACAATGGACTGACACGACTTCCTCTGTTTCTCACCAGAGACACTCTTGGGTTTATCACCTACCGCTACAGTTGCGATGCCGTTGCCGCGCTTGAGAACGGACACGCGCTCCGGCGGCCCGGCGAGCCTCCACTCGAACTCTGCTCCGCAGGCCGGAAGCCATCCTGCAAGTCCAGCTACACCGAGTTGGGTGAGGCTCTAATTCTCACGTCCACACTTATTTCATAAGGCCGCCGTTTGATCTCTAGCAAATGGATACAGTTCTTACTTATTCCTGTAGCTAAAGGTTCATGTGTTTTACCAGAACGTTCCCAACACACAAGGATGGAGAGAGGATTGACTTTGAGAATTGCTTAAATCTGTAATAAGTGTCTCAGAAGCAGATTATGACAGGAGTGTAGATCAGCCGCACACATGTACCATATAGGTACAGTGACTAAGTTTCCCCAGGGGGGCTGGGGGGGGGGGGGGGTACCAAGGTCGAGTCCCATCAGTGCCTCCTCTCCAAGTGTGCCTCCATCTGCTGCCAGCTGCTGGGATATTGAGTGGAGGCTGGACCTGGCTGTGACACCTCCCTGGCAGCGTGGTGAGCTGGGGCAGTAGCCAGAACTGACAATGAAGGTCTGATGGACGCATAATTAATGCTTAAAAAAAGGCCTTGCTTTTAAAAAAAAAATAAAATGTTAAAGCTATTATCATAAGCTATCGAGCCTTCCGCTCAGGTGTCCCACAAGCCGCGGAGGAACCTTGTGGAACCCATCGCGGTATTAATATGAATGAAAGTACACAGAAGAATACGGCCCTCGGACAAGGACGGCGCGGCTCTCTCAGTGCAAACCGCGGCGACACTCCGGGATAGCAGAGTGGTAGCTAAAGTTCGGCACCGGGCTGCATACGATAAATAATTCAGGTCTGACCACGCTTAAGATTTTCATGATGTTACCCCCCTGTGGAGCCACTGGTCTTGTCTCCAGGTGCTTGGAGGAGAGGGTCATTGAGAGAGGTTGGGTAGGGCTAATGGGGGCCACATTGATTTAGCACGGCAGCAGGAGGAGCCGGGTGACCCGGATCCGGGTGGGGCTCAGGGACTCCCATTGACAGTTGGTTTTCAGTTGGCTATCAGAGGTTATTTCTGTATGAAACAATGCCTTTGGGTGGAGGCGCTATGTACTAGAGGAAAGATAGCTGGCTACTCTGGGGAAATGATCCATCCTGAAATAATCAGGACACCCTATAATAATAACGTAAGGGCATGGGTTAAATTCAAATACGCTCTGGTGACATAAATAAAACATAATTGCGGCTATAATTTCCATGTACGTGTAATGACCTGAGTTTGACGCCGTTTTCTTATGAAAAAAAAAAAAGAAATCGAGGATTGTAAAGTGAAAACAAAAATGTCTATGTTCGTTGCTGATGGTTTTATTTATAGGCATGGGGGTGGGGGGAGGAGTGTCACATTTAAAGACATCCCTAGAAACAAGGCTACCATGGCTTTAGTTCCCCCTCAGTAGCTTTTAGTTTTTTTTGGCTCTCGCTTAGTGAGACGCTGTCCATCTATCCTTACGGTGTGCCGGAGTATTTTTCATCTGTCAAGGTGTGGCTTTCTGGCCCACCGTCACTGCGCTAAATCACAGCTGGCGCGTCGCTATCCACCCACCCCCCCCCGCCCGTGGTCGCCCCTATCGCTCATACAGCTCGCATGAGGGGCCCATTTGTGAATCTGTCTGCCGACAGAAGATAAGGCGCCCCCGTTTATTATCGCCGCGTGGATCAAAATATACGCCGTGCGTTTGTTTCCCATTTTGTCACCTGTCTGGTGCAGAAGGCTCCCTTTTCCCCCTCGCACCTTTGAAATACGCAGAGTTTAAGGAATGCCATCCACGCGACAAAAGAAGGATTTCTAAATTAAGTGGGGTGAATATGTTTCAGTGTGGTATTTTTTTTTATCTTTTTCAGCGTAGATAATTCATTTTATATTTTCAAACTTGATTATAAAAATGCCATTCGTAGCACCAGGTAGAGCCTGCCCATAGCAGGATGCCTGAGCTGAGTGACGGGTAGAAACACGAGAACCCAGGAAGGTAGTGTGATTGGAAACCGGGACTGTCTCAGTCTTAATAAATATACTAATACAAACAGTTTATTTTTGCAGTCTGGGTCGTGGTGGAATGTTCCAGATATTTTATTGAGTAGGTTTGGAGGCTGACTCTACCCAGGAAGGGATGCAGTTCTGTGTGTAAATGGAGATCTAACCCAGGCAGAACATCCTCGGCATGGTGTTTAGAAGACAGCTGTGCAGCGGCAGCCAAGCGCGAGACACGAGAGCCCCTCGCATGGGCAAGCGCTTCCCTGGCATTAATGCCCGCGCGTGCCTGTCCTTCCCAGAATCCCACTGCGACGACTTTGACCCCGCCTCCGCCAAGAGCAAGTACGACTCTATGGACTTCGACAGCTTGCTGAGAGAGGCCCAGCGCAGCCTGAAGAGGTAACAGGAGACTCCTCCCGCTTCACAGAGGCGCCTGTCCCCTGACCTCGAGGCCTACCAAGTTTTACACTTTATGTATTAAAAATACACTACATATAAAATATATGACAAAAACAATGTTTACATGAACGTAGCTGCTAATGAACAGAGAAGAGACATTTTTAGTGGGGATAGCCAGTCCACCATCACACCCTGTGTACAGGCCTTTCTGATTTACTATACACTGTATTCACAAGAGGAACTAAACTCAAAAAAAAAATATTCAATGTCAGACAGCAACAACAGCTCTGTTACTGGTGAAAATGTGCAGCTTGTTCAGTTTATTTTTTTTTTTTGTTTTTTTTTTTGTTGTTGTTTTTACCTGATACTTGGATTTGGTGGTGTTATATTATTATTGAGAGTTTGACCAGATTGGGGAACTCTCCAGGGCATCTGAAATCACATCGCTGTCTACATTCAGAGAAAAATGTAGCTGCATATTTAAAGACGTTGAAAAATGGAGTATTTTTATTTTGTGTACATATCAGACTAAATTCTTTATTTGTTACAGCTATGCACTGTAAAATGCCGCCTTCTTTTTAAAAGGATACTGAAATTTTCTTAATTAAGAATGTCATCTCTAAAGACGCGCTATGGTTGTAATCATTGTGCCCCGTCATGAAATTCAAAAGACATGATACGATTGTATAGACATACAGGAAGGAGCCGACGTATAGCGGGGAACCTGAAGAGATTTTTTTAATTTATTTTGGTGGGTGTTGTTGCCCATGTATAGTTTTATCTGTTTTTAAAAGTTCTCAATCAGTGTTTTACTTATACAACCAATGTAAAATACATTTCTAATGTGTTTTTTGTAAGAACTTTCGTTCACATTTTCTTACTTCTAAAACCATTTATAGGCGACATTTATGCTCATAATTTTTGTTCCTGTACTCATCATCTCTCGGTGATTATTTTGATAATCGACTGACCACTTTTGTCTAGAACGGGGCAGTTCAGTCAGCCATTATTGGGGATGAACGATCCCATTATTTTGCCAGTACCTTATTTATCTATTTATGTGGGGAAAAAAATACAGTCTTCATTGGTTATGGAGACACTTGCAAATTTAACTATTTATTCTTTTTAAATTTTTTTTTAATGTGCTGTTAGCAGGGGGAGGCATACAAGAAATACGGTATCATCCTTTCTATGCCTTCCAGAAGTGATGAAACAAATCGAATAATCTTCACATGGCGTGTAGACTGTCCTGCTCCTGGTTAGTGGTGACTGTCTTGCAGATCCGCTGTCCATGGATTTCGCAAATAGCAGTCCCCCAAGATACTCCTCCTTGTATTATTCACTAGTCATAAAGCAATAAAAAAAAATGTCAGCGGTACTATGCTGTACTCCAGTGATCTTTCTCTCAGTTCCATACACGCTTCACGCTTCATGTGAATGCCAAACAAAGGTTTACACTTTTTTTTCCTGGAAATATTTTTAAATCTTGCATTTGTTGTAAATATAAAAGAAAAAAAGAGAAGATATTATGGTCACTATGAATAATTATTATGATAATAAAAAGACAAAATAATAATTCTATGAAAACATTTAAAAAGCAATAAATTATTTTTTTGTATCATGTTTTAGCTCATAACATTGTGTGGTTTAGGACAGGACTCATTACCCAACTGCTTACAAAAAACGTGGGCTTGGCCTCAGCAGAAAAACAATGTTTCCTGTTGTTTTATTTGCACTTGTGTGTGTGCATGTGTGATGGCTTATACAACTTTACACATGCTGACTAAATATCCCAGTGTAATTATTCACTCATGGGGTGTGAAAATCCCACACACGTAACATCTGTCTGGCACACGGGACTCAAAATTCCCACAGATATTTTTAATTTTGAGAATCTGAAGTACTTTTCATTTGGCTGTAGTGGTACCATGTTCTGTGGCATAACCAAGCTACTTCACATAATAGAGGCTGTATGTATTGCGGAGCATCTGCGCCCGCCCTGCAGTGGGGTCGAGGTATCGGCTGAACGTGACGCAGAAGGTAACCTTGTGATTTGGGATTCGGTCTGTGTCCTGTTTACATAGAGCAGCGGGGAATGTGAAAATCCAGTCACATCAGAGGAGCTGGAGCTCTTTGTGTTTCCGTTTGCTGATCACAGTTCACCTTTCATGAGGGATGAGTGTGAAAATGAAACTGCTTGTTCTCCTGAAAAATCCTTACCCATATTTATACTTTCTCCCTCTGTGTAGAGGTTGGGTAATGTTGTCATGTTCCATTTGGTAGATGTGGCTTTGATCATTGTAATATAAAATCTGCTTTGTAAATCGCCTAGAGTAGCAATATAATATAACACCTGATGATTCAACGTTTGAACTTTTTAATAATGTGAATTACAGAGGAATAAGGCGCTGCTTTGAGGTTTGTGGGTGAACATGTTTCTTTTGGAAGGACAATGTAGAAAGTGGGGGTGAATATGTGTGTGTGTGTGTGTCTCTCTGTCGGTTTGTATGTGTGTGTGCAGGGGGGTGGGGGGCTCTGTTTGTGTCCTATCCATGTTGCCTTCTGCCATCTCCTTGCCAATGCCTTTGTGATTCTACCTATCTTATGAATTTCTTGTGAATTTTATTTTTGATGTGCATTTCTCATCAGCCTCACCAAGCCAATAAAGGAAAAAAATGTTTTAAACAACAAACTGCCTTCTCTTCTGTCTGGTATGCGCACATAGATATATAGATGGGGTCATCTGTTCATGGATCCATCTGTTCTGATGGATGGATGGATGGATGGATGGATGGATGAAAAACTGAAAGGCCAGTAATAGATGGCTTAATGGGATGTGATTCCACTTATGCCATATCAAACATGTCTCTGATGCTTGGAATTTTGAAACTAGTAAGCATTGCATCATTGAATTAGATGGGAGAAGTTGCTGCATTGTTTTGCTGCCAAAGGGAAACTCACAGGGCCATGCTTTATCATTATTTTAGCCAAACAGTGAATAAGCAGTTAATTCATTTGTACGTGCAAGTATGCTTTTATTTTGAAGAATATCAGCCTTATTATAGTTTCTGAGTAACGATCTTCTGGACACTTTCCTTTGCTGTAATTTAACTCACTGCTGGTGCCCTGTATTTACATTTGGTGCTTTCACTTCCTGGTGCTTTATTCCTCTGTTGCTGGTTTTAACTTACCTTCCTAGATACAGAAGAGGTGCCAGCAGCCAGTGCGGTAAACATTTTCAGCCATGGCCTGTTTATGGATGCAGTTATTTTTGGCAAGCACTGATGTTGCTGCAAACTCTGCATAAACGGGCAAATGACTGATAGTCTCAGACTGTCACAATCATTTAGTACGACTTCAGAAGCCTCTGCGAGGCACGGGGGTGAGTTCATAGGAACAGTTTAATATGTGACAGTGCCATTTTGCAGAGTGCAATGTCAAATTTTCCTTTAATCATGGTTGTTATTACTGTTATTAATCCTTGTTGCAGTACTGTCTTGCTGGACCAATGCTCTGTATTTTTGTGCAAGGGAATGTGCATTAAATTTTAAGGCTGGGGGGTGGGTCTGATTGTTTTTTTCTTATTTAGCCCTGGAGGAAGACCCCCACTTTCATTTTGGCTGTAGCGCATTGCAGGAAAAGGTCTGCAGAAGCCTGCCCTTTCCCCCGAATAAAACGTCATGCCAGCCTCCCTGTGAATTTCATTCCTGAAGACGTTTCCTAACTGGCCGTGCCTTTATTATTTTTGCTCTGCAGTGTCATGTGTGCATCTGTCGGTTCGATGTGGAAACTGCAGCCTTGGCCCCGCCCCCTCATCCTCCCCCCCCACACGCATGTAATTTAACAGTCTCTGAGCACCGGGGGGGGAGGGGGGTACATTCCCTGGCTCCCATAAATCTGCTCTTGGTCTGTTCGATCCATGCTTGTTCCCTCAACAAAGCAAACTTCAGGAAAAGGCACGAAAAATCTCCGTTATCGATCTCCATCCCATTCCGAGCAGTGTTGGGTTCAGGGATCATTACTGCCAAGTAAAAAAAAAATATATAATAATAATATCTAAATCATTATTAATGCTTTTATAATTGACTTTGGTTTTGTTAAAGCTGCCAAGTGTCTAGCGTGAGGCTTCTTGAAATTCAGCTCGACACAGCTCACTGTTTTATAAATGAGGTAAGCTGTGCTGCCAGCCGTCACCTGTGCACAGTGGCAGGCATGACGTCTCTGTGCTCTGGCAAACCTTTGTTAGCTCGTCGGCATGCCGGGCGATACGTAAGGCCCCCTCTGCGGCTTTTTGGCTTCCCTGGTCCCGGCGTCGTTTCGAGATGCCAGTTGTCTACTTTTCTGTGATCAGTCTAAGCTCGCTGTGCCTGTGGTTAGGGTGGCCTGTTTACCGAAAGCACATCTCCGGTACCCCGAAGTTTGTTGTTACATGTTGATATATGCTGATCACGAAGACTATTGTTAAAAAAAAAAAAAACGATAATAAGATTAGCCTATGCAAGACTAATTAATTGAAAGTTCTGAGGCATAACATGTGCAATGCTACCAGTAATTTAGTTTTAGGAACATTTTTTTCCTGGGGATGGGGAGTTTTATTGGAAAAGATCTACCCGGGAAGAGGTGTGTTTTTTTCACTGACAGTGTGTGACCGTCTTTCTCTAGTAAAGCCAGTGGTCTGTATAATTCCATCTGAATAATTAAAGTTAAGTGATACAATTAGATCTAGGTAATGAGGATGAGTACATGGATTATTGCATGCCAAGAACAGGGATTAGGAGTGTCTGACAGTAGGAGCCTACTTGTGGGGCACGGAGGGGGATCGAAGGTCTCCTGATTGACTCCTTCGCAGCCTTTGATTTCCGGGCTTCACGCATCATCAGAAACATGACTACTTCCTCTCCGCTTCTTTTCAGACCTCTTCAGAGGATTCGATAGAAAAGGCAATTGCTTTCCAGTCAGTGTGCGAAGCCTTGCTTCTGAGAGCTCTAAGCACACGGCCAGCCAGCCTCCAGCCCCTGTCACACTGCCCGGGGTGGGGGTCATGGCGGACGCCTGCGTCTCACCATTCTCTGGCGCGCGTCGTTATGTGAACTTCATAGCTAAAATATCATCTGTGGCTCTTATTTTAATTTGAACTTCATCCCTGAAATATCATGGATGGCCGTCGTCACTAGGAAAGCAGCAGAAATAGAACGAGGGTGATTTAGTCTGTGATGCAGTGAGCCTCGTGCAGTGTGTGTGTGTTAATGCAAATATCAACTGTCTCAAGTGAAGCCGGACTGTTGTTGATTGATGGTCGGCAATGGGAATGGTGTAAAAGGACAAGGCAATTAATAGGGTACCACACTTTAAGGCGATAACAGCATACTGTCCACCATGTGACCTTAGGCGAAAGCTAAACCCTAATCCTTACATCTGTAGAAGGAATTCAGTCCGCTACTGAGTCTGAGATGCAGCAAGGACTTACTGACTGCCCGCTGTGGATAATGATCAAGTCATTATAAACAAGTATTTATCGCTTGTACTGCAGCAGTCTTTTATTTACTTTCTTTAAGAGTAATGAGGAACAGAAGGATGATATTATTTTTTCCTTAAACCATCAACTTTGTTACGGAACGTGTTCTTCTAGATAATTAATGGCTATAGATGAGCACCGGCTGATTGAGCAAGTCATCCCTCTCTACTCAGTCGCCATCTGGTGTGTGTCCTCAGCGAAAGCGCGGCACTAATTACCCAGTACGTGCCAAAGACATTCGTACCTATCCGAAGGAAGAAGAAAGGGTGATAAAGGAACGCCGGGATCAAACGAATTAGGAATAGGGTGGGAATAAGAGTAAATAAATTAACTTCAGCTGAGAGCTGGTTTAGCTCAGATGATGCTGCCAGTCCCCAGCTCGTCATTCTGCAGCTGGGCTCTGGGGACTCCTGGCTGACAGGGGGTGTAACTACATGACCGAACTTCTACTGGAGATATTTGCACTCTAAATGCCCCAAGGAAAAGAAGTGGAAACGTACATGATTTAACAATTTTTTTTCTTCCAACTTGACAATTGCCACGAGCCTCATGCATAACTGTGCTTTAGCTTCCTGACAGCAAGACATTCAGGGCTGGCGAACAAACCCAATGTGTTGGTCGTATGTGTCCGTTGAAAACTGATTAGAACGAGTTAAAAATTTCCGTATTATTGCAGAAGGGCAGGTTTTACGAGAGTGAAGTTGTCAGGAGGTCACAGATTGTCCAAACTGCATGGTGGGCCAGGTGACCTGTCGAGATGTTCCACCTGGGTTTGTTCTAACCGAATGTACAGCAAAGGACTGTCATGTTCTCCCCTTGTATGGGACTCACAGGACTGAGCTGACTAGCTGAACATTAAAAAATGTCCACCTGGCTTTATCTCCGCTTCGCAGCAGATCCCAGCATGCATTGTGCCCCTGGTGAAGATAACCCAGAGTGGGGGGGGCGGCTTTCTGAGTCTGACCATCACTAGCCACATCCTGGTTTATATTCCTGCGCATAAGTAATTAGTGCGAGGTGGTGAGCAAATTGCCCTATTGAAATCGCATTCAAATTTAAGCATGGTCGTCCTGTTCAGAGAAACCAAATTTTTGGTTCCTGGGGGAGAGTAAATGTGGGAGAGACCTGTAAAAATGGCATACCATGCCCTTAAAAACAAATAGCGCCTTGCAATGAATCTTCAGCTGCTTAATGGCGAAATGGAAAATGTTTCCTTTTCTTGGAATCGTGGGCCCAATGGTGTGAGGTGTGCGATATCAACCCACAGCAATAAACAAGGGCGCCAGCCAACGGCAATGTTTCTGGTGGATGCAAAACGAGGCCTGGATGTTAAAAGAGAGAGTTTCCGAGGCAGCTGTGCTAACACAATGCAATGTCAAGTAAAGATTCACAACATCCAGCCCAGCATATATCTCCTGTTAGCATTTATCCAGTAAAGGGTAATGATGCTCCTGTAGCCAATCTAAGGCCACTCAGGGCACCAAGCAGGGGACAGCCTTATATGGGACACTAGTCCATTGCAGTATACACATCACGAAAATAAAAAGTAGTGTAAAACTTTAAAATTATTTAAATTGTTGGGTTTGTTTTCAGAGCCGGGAGAGGGACACCTACGGCTGTCACCAAATGCCAGCGTACATCTTTCACTGCTGGAAATTGACAATGATTTTAGTCTGTTAGTTTCTAGTTTCAGACCAACTTGGAAAGAGATTTGTGCTGTGAGGCTCAAGATCTCGGACACGCGGAATGTAAAAGCCTACACCCGGTAGCTGTTAATCTCGCAGCTATTTTTACCTATTTGTAACTGGTATCCGACATTTTTTGGCCTTCCAGTGGGTTTGGAGACCACAGCCAGTGCCTCTGCTACAGAGACCGTCGTGACTCGTCTTGCTTCCTTAAATGGAAATGCGCTGCTGGTAACCGTCTAAATAAAAGTCCGCATCCTAAACCCGCAGTCAGTGCAGTAAGCTGTTTTCTTCGTCCAGCCGCTTCCTGGGCTACATGCTGATCGCGAGTGTGGGAACTTCTGAGCAGGTTTTAAACTCTTCTTCTCGGGGGTCTTGACGACCCAAGTGGCATCTGTTTTTAGGCTTTGGAAGCGGGAGTGTTTGCAAGGCGGGTCACCATGGATCTGATGATGTTGTTCTGCATGACCCTTGAAACCAGACATGCCTGCTGGTGATCCTGTCACGTGTGTGGTGGGTCTTGTGACACCTCTGAGATGTCAAAATATCAGGAATGTGGAATGAGTAAAACTTATCAAGAGGACTTTGGGTATGGGCTGTAATCTAATCTCAGTTTGTGTGCCGTGAGCCAGAGTTGGTATTGCTGTTTTATGCATACCCCCATTAAAGGACCTACAGGATGGCATTAAAGTAATTTATGTAACTTTTTAATCTAAACAAATGCAGATAAAATGAGAAAGCACAGTGTAATGGCTGCCCATCGCCCCTCCCTTCTTGTATTTGCTGTGCTGAGAATTTAGTTCTGAAGTCAGGGCCTCGAGGGTCAGGTAATACATAACCAACCAAGGCAGAGAGCTCTGCAGCCTGCAAGAAACAAGCATGACCCTAGAACAATACAGACCCAACCCTGTTTTGTTTGGCCTTTTGAAAGCCTGACGACTGAAGCTACAGTATAATGCTGCAAATTCAGATGATAACTTCAAAATACACCGGCATCCGAACTGTAACTGTTCTTAAAAAGCGCTGCGCATTAATCCACATGGTAATCACATAATTAAAGCACTATTTTACGGGCTTCATAATCTGCTGTGACAAGGCTTAAAATTTAATTAACCCTATTTTAACATTTGTTTTAACTCGTTCTAGAAGGCCAATTTGCTTAAAACTTAACTTCACTCAGAGTAATTATGCATCGAAGGTAATTTGTTTCTCAAATGCGCGACCATCGATTGTTTATCGTAACAGAGCATAATGTGCCGCGGGTCGCATCATATATACGCCGTGGAGGGCGCGATATCCCGCCGAGTGCTCATTCATTATCAGCGCAAGCAGAAACGACGGCACTCGCTTCTAAAAATATCCCCAAATACACGCCTCGTGCTGAGGAGCACAAGCTGTTACACTTAAAGGCACGCCCCACTTCACGCCTTTCTGCTGTATCGCGTAAAATGCTTCAAAGTGCATTTCGACCGGGGCACCTGACGTGGCGTCACCCCGCCGTGCCCGTCCTCATCCCTCACCAGCTTCCTGACGTTAGGCCCGCTAACCCCCGCTAACCCCTGTGAGCCTTCCCAAGATCCTCCCTGGGCCCGGCCGCTCGGGGCCTCCTGGCAGTGGGCCAAGGATTCTGCACGTGCAGTCTGAATTAGCAGCCCCTCTCCTCCCCGGTGCTGCTTTTTGATGGAACAACCACCATTGTTGCTGTGGGAAACGTACCAGTGAGCACTC
>JAODKL010000017.1:8662337-8680917 GCA_026780765.1 Petrocephalus schoutedeni
GCTGAACAGATTTAGCTCAGCTAACCTTTCCTCATATGACATTCCTCTAAGACCAGGAATCATTCTTGTGGCCCTACACTGCACGTTTTCTAAGGCCGCAATGTCCTTTTCAAGATATGGTGACCAAACCTGCACACAATATTCTAGGTGAGGTCTCACCAAGGAATTGTATAATCAACCTGGAACAACCTGGATAGGATAATCAAATTGCCACAAACAGCTAATTGTAAAGGATTCATATTAAAGTGTTTGATATTTTTTATATTAAAATGAGAATCCGTGTAAGACGATTCAGATTCACCTGGCAAGGAACTGTCAAATAGATTGCTTCTCTGCTTCTGACTTGATCGATTGCCTCTCGTCGTGAGGATCCACGCTGGCATCTTTTCCAGACCTTTTCATGGCATCTTGTTGCACAGGATGTCGTCGACAGAGAAGCCTTCTTGTGCTCTGTTTTGCTTAACTTGTGCCGAGGGGCCAGACTATCGCCTGACACCTCCAGAGCAATGCCACACTGGCAGTATGGCCTAAAATTATATTACTGCCAAGGGAAACGTTACTTGAACTCTGACCTCAGGACAACAAAAGAATTGCTTTTAAATAAAGGAAGTCACAGTTCAAAACAAACAAGTCGCAACACTGACGTAAGATAAAAACAAATATATACAACATGCTTTTTTGATTAAAACATCTTTCGTCCAGCAAAAGATTTCTATTGATGAGCAACAAAAAAACATGGAAATTCCAGTAGTTATATGTACATATTTGAAATAATAGGTAATCTTTGGTACTGTGCCATAGTTGCCCAATAAGAATTGGATGAAATAATGATTGAATGAATTCATTCATTCATTTCGTAGCACTGGGTCATATAACTCAGTAATTCCCAGCCGGGAGTGAATATTTCACAGGGGCTTCATGGAAAAAGTATGGAATTCAATTACCAGGACGCAGAAATGACTGGCCATATAAATCCTATGGAAGCCTGTTGTCAAAGGTAAATTGAATTTAATCCTGATTGGAGAAATAATTACAGAAATAGGCATTACTGCACGGCCCACCTAAAGCAGATGTTATCGGACTGTGTCTGTTGTAGTGCATTATACTGATTGATCAATATGCTGAAGGAGGAGCTCAACTTCTGGCTGCTGCCACTTCCAGTAGAAGTATTGATATGCTAACGAAGTGCTAAATGTTAAATGGATATGCTTGCTAAATGCTAAATGGATATGCTTGCTAAATGCTAAATTGATATGCTAACGAAGTGCTAAATGCTAAATGGATATACTTGCTAAATGCTAAATGGATATGCTAACGAAGTGCTAAATGCTAAATGGATACGCTAGCAAAATGCTAAATGGATATGCTAACAAAGTGCTAAATGCTAAATGAATACGCTAACAAAGTGCTAACTGCTAACGGGCTCCCTCTCTGATGCTACTCGTGCATTTCTCCACCGTGAAAAATGTCTGAATCCAGGTCAGAGTCCAAGCAGACTGAGGAAGGCTGCTAGCATGTCAGAATAAAGCACCGGGGGCATCCTTGTTTCTTGTGGCTAGTTAAAAAGAATGTGCAGAGGAAGAGAGCCCCCCCCCCACCCCCCGAACCGACAAGACAAACAAGCTCAGGTGCAGGGTTGCCAATTATGGTCCCCTGGATAGAGTGAGATTTTCAATTTGAGACCAGTCTGCACACACATGCACTGCATTTACATGTATGTAGCAGTTTTATTGCTTTTTAAATAGCCTGGAGGGTCTGCAAACTGCCCCAATGCTTTTGATGCAGCTAATTTTAGGTTTATAATGGAATAATATAGATTTACCTTGACGTTTCTGGCATGTGCATGAGAGTCTGAAAGAGTGAGTGTCATGCCAGATGCAGGAGAGTTGGCAACCTCAACAAAGGAATCTACCTGGTAAGCCTGACACACGCTAACAATAATGCTCTTTGGGATAAGAGTGTAATAATATGCATTTCAATAATATTAACAGTGTATATTAATACAGCAGTTTAATGCTGTTATGATGATACTGGTCTGGTTTGGATGAGGGAGTGCTTCAGCTGTAATGTAAGTGCTGCGGGGGACGGGGGTGCAAAAAATAAATTTGGGAACCCGTGACATAACACAGAAAAAGCCCTGATGCTTATCTAAAATTAAGGTATGCTGTATTGATGCAGGGACAATTAACTCTGGATTTTCACACTGCAACCTGCAATATTAAAACCAGCTCATCCGTACAAACTAAACAATATCCGTGGACATCTGGCAGAGGGGTGATGTTCGGGAGTATTCAGTGACTTGGTAAAAGGAGACGACGTGTAATTAGAGAATGTGCTGTTTAATTTTAAACTAAACTTTACATTTTTGATGCAATAATTGATGGGAGTCACGGCGAAGGGGGCTGACATCATGAATTACGGTGTAATTTTCCCAGCTGTGCCCGACTTTATTGACTAGGATACCAAAATAATTACTGAACCATGAAGCCAGGATTGTGATATATATCAAACATATCTTACCTCATGGCCCCGCCAGTTCTACGACTCAAATGACAAGTCTTTAGCTGCGATCGCTTATTCGGAAGAGCACGCCACACCCCGTTTCACATTTATCATCTGTGCGCTCGCAGCGTCATGTTTTTGGATTTAGTGAGGAATTTTAAGATGCTTGGAAATAAATTGCATCTTGACAAGCTGTCAAGGTAGACTCCTTGAATCTGTTATGACTGCTCCCCACTTTGCCACTGACCTAGTTTGAGCAGAGCTATTTGGATACACTGAAATACCATAATGTACAGCAGAGGCCTGATTCTTGTTTTATTGCACTGTTCTGTAAAAGATAAATGTTGGATCTACAAGCCCAGTCTTTTCATAGTGCCAAGACAATAAAAATCTATCAAAATGCGGTTCAAAAGGCAGAGTGCTGTAATAAATATTGTAGTGGTGGTGGGGGGGGGGGGGTAAATGCACACACGCAGCCGTGGTTTCACAAGAATTGAGTTTCATTCCACACAACCAGAGGAAAGCCAGAAGTAGAGAGGGTGAATACGGCTGGGCAATGACTTCCAAGGGGGAGATTCCCGGGGTGGCTGGAGACAGCTACTAGGATCCTCACATGGTGCCACGTTCATCTGGAGCATGGGGGAGGGTGAGAGGAGCTGTGAAGCAGTGATTTCACTTGGAAAGAGAGAGGAACACAAGATCATCTGCAGAAATGAGACGGCTGGTCAGTAGCTGCAGCTAGCTGCAACCCAGTGCAGTGACCTGGGACTGACTTGGGAGTAGCTTTATAACCAGTACGGATGCCAGGGGTGTGGCTGCAATGACAGGGGTGGCTGTGCAAAACACAAGTGCAAAGCTGCTTGTGGGAGGTTTACTTGAACAAAAATGTTCTGATGACAGAAAGAAAAATGCTTGGTTTGGATATATAACCAATCAGATTGTTGAGGAGGCAGGTCCAAGCAACTGGAGGAAGCAGGACCAAGACCTCTGATGTGTTGGTCTGACATCTGGCACAAGATCTGATTGGTTGTCCCTCTGTACCAATCATTTTTTGTTCTACCGTCAACATTTTGTGTAAATAAAACTCCCACGAACACCAAAACGCTGACAGGTGGCTGCTGTCCATGGTGCTACAGATCGCGCATAGCTGGAGGGGCATGCATTGGCTGGTCCCAGAGCCATTGTCATGATGATATTTTTTATGCAATTACAAACTTACAAAACACAAATGGCAAAAAGATCTATCGAGGTATTTTTCTGCTATAAAATTGTAATAACACACATCACTTTCATAATAACACAATGATATCAAACATGCATTATAACATGAAAATATCAAATGCACGACAAATGGGGAAAATCAATATTTCTGTATGTGGTCTGTATTCCTTTTTTCTCAATGATTAGTCATCTTTTTCGGTGGAATCCTTTCATGCTGAGTCATTATATGATATATAGAGCTTCTGGTTTCCAAATGTGGAGTGATTCAGGTCAGCGCACCACTATGTTATCCCCTGATTTAAGATGGACATTTCAGAGTGTTTATTAAATGGTTCTTTGTTGATTTTGTTGTGCAGGATCTTGTCTTTCTGAAAAATCCATGTGGCTCAAGCACCAACATCTTAAGGGCGAGAAGTATACATACTTGTAAAGCAACAAAATGTTTAGTCAATGCATATCATTTTGAGCAGAAGAAATAGGTCAGTATATATTTTTTAATAATACCTTTTCTTTGTATTTTCCATGGGAGTGAATAAAAATCGAGCGTGGTATATAAATGTGAACAGAAGCAATAGCTATATTTAATGTTTCTTTAATGTATGAAAAAAGCAAAAACTTTTTTAATGTTTACAAGAACAAAGATGTGTTTTAAAGTCAGCAGATTTTACGGCCAGTGACTTGGCAGTATTAGTGAGTCAGCATTGCCCAAATCCAGGCTAATTCAAATACATCGCTTAAGAAAAAACACATTTTGGGAATCAATTCCATATGCGACTGTGGGCTCTGTGTTTCCTCCATCTATGCCCCACCCACCACCAGGAGTCAGAACTCTTCAAGCATCCAAGGGGAGCATGAATCAAGTTGCCCGGATTTTATGCTCTATAAACAGCCCCTGGGGTTTGGTAATATTCCCGAACATCGTGACTTTACAGGTGACAATGCTTTCATCAAGGGTTTTGGGAGCGAGGCAGGAGGGGAAGGCGTGGAATTATGCTGGAGAAATCGGATACCGTGTGACCCATATTAATATTGGATGTGAATCAGACACTGCTTGGGCTGAAAAAGCCACTTGCCTGCTGATAATTTGCTTGATAAATTGCAGGCATTATTCCTTGTAATAGAATAGTATCGGGGTGGCATGCTGATGAGGGGGATCTATGGCATGACAGATCTCCCCCTCCCTCTGCTCCCCAATAACATCCGGCAGCGAGCGGGGATCTCTGGGGGCTCGAGGCGTGGGCCAGCTGTACCGAGACGCTGTTAATCAATCTGGAAATGAGGGACAGGAAGTTTGGGGACCCCGAAGCTGCTCTGATCAGGCTCTGTAATATGAAAGAGATGTAAATAACTCCCAGGAATGGAGAAGTCATTAGCTTACCTTGGCTGTCAGAGGTGATAGAACTCCCACCCTTTGGAGTGTTTTGAAAACCTAATGGAATCACTTAACGACTCGGATATTTCAATAAGGCATGAGTATTTTTTTTTGGAGGTAATTTCATTTCCCATGCAATTTGGAGGGTGCATTTTACGATATGACTGCGGAGCTGCAATGAGGTCAAGGCTGTAAAGGAGGGACGAGGGAAGTATGTCTATCGATCTGGCTTTATTCTATCATTCTCTGAAAATAGCCCTGTGTTCTCCTGAGGTCAAAGTTCTAGTTAGTTTATATATTAACAAGGAGCTAATTAATGAGAGTTCTTCATTACCCATTGTAGGATTTTCTTCACACCGTTTTTTTCTGTTTCAGCCCTGTATTAGCAGGACCTGAGGATAGTGGATGGATGGATGGATGGATGGATGGTTGGATGGATGGACTAACATTATGCCACCTAGAGTGCCCTCCATAATTATTGGCACCCTCAGTAAAAATTACCAGAATAGGCTGTGACAAAAGTGTCTTTATTGGTAATTAGCCTGATCTAACACTCAAATTATGAAAGATTTAACATTTCACTGAGGTAAATGTATTCAAGGAAAAGATCCTGATATGTGTCCCAATCATTGGCTCCCCTGCATTTAGTGCTTTGTGAAGCCTCCATTTACCATGATGACAGCACTGAATCTTCTCTTATAGTGCTGAACGTGATGGGAAAATTCATTTACAGGGAACTGAGACCATTCTCCCATACAAAATCTCTCCAGATCCTCCATAGTCCCTGAACCTCGCAGAAGATTCTGCCTGTCAAATCTTCCTCATCATTGTGAGTGGAGGCAAAACAGACCTGCATCGTCTCCCAGGCAGATTCATTACAATTCCAGTTGTTTGAGAAATCTTAATTATTGCTCTAATAGTGGAAATTTGGGTATTTCAGGAATGCAGCAAGTTTTATAGTCATTATTTGATCTATGTAGGTCAGCAACCTTTTGTCTCAATTCATTTGTGTATTCTCTGGTCTTGCCGGTGTTGATGGATAACGCAGAGCAGTGTCTCTCAGCCCAGTCCTCGCAGACCCCCAGACAGTGCACATTTTTGCTCTCTCCCACCAAATGTGGACCTTCTGGTAGTCCACCAGGACTGGGCTGAGAAACACTGACTTAGAGGGGCAAGTCCAGGGGTCTCAAACTCTAGTCCTGGAGGGCCTGTGCCCTGTTGTAGTTTAGTTCTCTCCCTGTTCCACCACAAATGACTGAGCTGAAGAGCTGTGTGGTAATTAGCACAATGAGCTGTGAGGAGTTGAATCAGGTGTGTTTAACGAGGGTAAACCCAAAAATGTCCTGGGCTCCGGCCCTCCAGGGATGGAGTTTCAGACCCCTGGTCTAGTCTGTGTGTTACCTCATACTGTATTTGTAACCCAGTCCAAAGTCCCTCCCAAAAGGAAGTCATGTATAAACACTTAAGTGTTTCTTACAAATCAGGTGTGTTTGTAAAAGGTAAAATATGACCGTGAACACATATACCAATAATTATGTGCCAATAATTATGAAATGTACGCTTTGATAAAAAACCAATTAACAACACTAGCCTTTCCATCGACATTTTTTGTCCATTTTTGCCAAGGTTACCAGTGAATCTTATAGACACTAGGTAGGTGCAAAAAAGCCAAAATCCTCAGAGTGCCTTTGTGACACAGCTATGTATAATAAATCTATAGGTTTATCCTCATCATAGTCATAATAATATTATTATTCAGCCACCTGATTCACGAACAGCTTCATAAGCAGTCGCAAATTTGTGCAGATTTGGTCCAAGGTTTCGAAACTATTTGTGCATTTCTTTAAAATACTTTAACGTCTTCCCTCACGCGTCCAACTTTCTTTTTTTATCTGTAAAGTTTCCCCATGCATAAACTCCTTAAGAATAAACAGCCAGGTGTATCGTGCACGCATTTGTTGAGGATCTAGATCCCTGCAGGGACAATGTTACTCGTGACAACAGGACGGCTGCCACTAGCAGTCTGAGCATTTATGCATCCCTTTGAAGGTTCATTGCGTGAATAGCATGGTTACGAAATGACCTGCAAACTGCCCTTTGTGTTCAGTTTGTAGGAAGCAGCTCCAGTGGTCCATGCTGATGCGTAATCTGTGTGACGGCGTGTGTGAAGCCATTATTACCTTCATTTGGACTCTTTCCATGGCTCCTTGTAATATTTAGTGTTAATACCTGAGCACTGGCAAGAAAAATACCGGTAGAGAAAAAGTAAGCTCAAGGGAACAAGATTCAATAATTTGTCTTTTGGCAAATAAATTAATTTAACATCAATCCATTTCATTTTATTAAATCGTGCACTTTGCTACAAAATCGTAACATACAAAGGCAATAATTGTTGCATGTTTAAAAGGATAGTATTTTTTTTCTAAAGGATAGTACTATTTTTCGATATGAAACTTCCCAATAGTTAAATTGTTTTTTTTTATTTTAATTGCAGTAGCTAGAGAAATATCTTGTAATTGACTAGTCATAGTCTGTACATTTTTTCCATGCTTTGGTTGGTCTCTGTGAATGTTGCATCTCAGTATTTCACAGTCCAGTCCTGGAGGACCCCCAGACAATCCACATTTTTTGCTCCCTCCCAGCTCCCTGCCAATCAGGCCACATTTTTGCTCCCTCCCTAAAAAAAATGTAATGTCTGGGTGTCCCCCGAGGACCGGGTTGAGAAGCACTGCCATGTGCAATGTACATACAATATAAAATAACATACAATGTACAATAGACAGTAACATACAAGGCCCACAATAGAGCATGTTCTATGAATAAGGGCTACATTCAGGGACGCACTTCCAATTGTCAGGGCCGAAATAAATTTACATAAAGGTACACATAAAAAGCTTTTGTCTTTTATAATATTAATCATTTTAATCAATATTAATAGAGAAATCTAGTAAAATATTCTGACCCCCATTTATGTATTGCGTGCCTAGACTTCTACACACATTACTCTGAAATTTACAGTTGCGCGTGCCACAACCAGAAACATTTTCCGGAATATTTCAGTTAGCCCTGTCTCATAAGAAATACACACCCTAATTCAATTTATTTACACTAGTTTATTTTCACAATGACTTTCTCCCATTAAAATATAAAAGTAACAAAGAGAATTGTATTTTTGGCACATATGCACAATTCCCATTATTGTTTGCAAAAGACACATCATTGATGAATTATTCATAAATCCACTTAAAAACAGATGTGTACCAGTTGTATAAGCTGTATAATTTTCTGTGCTCCATCTTTATGCGCTGCGCAGTTATTTTGGGTTTACGGCGGAGTGTAAGTACACCCCGCCACGTCATCAGCCTCCTAGATGTGCGTCATATAAAACCTTAATTAACGGCTTATTTTAAAGCCATGCTGCCAGTTAACTATATTTTACACCGGCTTCCATCCTCAAGCTGTATGCAGGGTCACAACTTTCAGTTAACAGTACTTAATGCTGCAAAGTGACTCTGGATTATTAATGATGACATCGGCCAGATATTATAGAATTTGAGAAATGGGGTTTTGACACTTTCTGGGGTCTGGATATTTTCAAGTTTATTTTAGCAGGAAATGTACAGCTTTTTCAATTAGATTTTTTAAGTGTAAATTGAGTCAGCGCCTCTGGTTTGTTGACCCTGTGACGAATAGAATTCTGATTAAAATGTTTCTTTTGATCCCACAGCCCTCTGGTTTTATTTCAGATAAAAATTGTTGCTGACTTAAAAACAAATGTGTAATTGAACAAATAAAATGAGACCCACAGAGGGGTGAAAAAGTAGCTTTGATTGTGGTACAAATGCCTTTTTTTATCTAGACAGTTATTCCAGTAAGCTTTGGTGTCTATAAAACTGGATCACATTCTGAGGTATTCAGAAATTAAAATATGCTGTTTTGTTGTTTTTAATTTTGGCAGAGCCCCTAGGTTTTTGGCACAGCAATATCCCAGGGAATATTAAGCCGTTAACTTTGCACGGCAGTAGTTATGGAATACACTGAAATACAATCAGTTTAAATGTCCGAGGGACTGGGGTTAAATCATTTACATGAAAATGCATCTTTGGAAATGTCAAAATACTTTTCTTACTCAGAGAACTTCCTGTGGTTGTTTTGCTGTTTGTTAGAGGCTGTGTTGTAATCTTTAATGCCAGGCATTATTCTGAACCCGCAGTACAAACGCTGACTTTTGAAGTTTCTGACTTTACTATAGCAGCCTTAATAAGATGAGAACATTTGCATCATCACCTGGCGAGTGGGTGAAACTTCGGTTTATTTTTCAGTTTTGTGTTATTAATTACCTGACGGAAATATTTTTATTTGTACTACAGTTTTTTCATCAAATATGTTTACCAACTAAAGGATTGTACTTCGGATGTGACTCCGATTACAGAGGCTGCAATCCGAAAGGGAGATCTCAGTGTCTCTGAGAAGCTCCCAGTTTTATCTTACAGCACTTCGAAAACAAGATAATGTGTTTGTACATATATACTTCGAAATTAATTTTAGGTACTTCACCAAAGCACAACATCAACCTCCAATTCTATCACCACCCCAGTTCATTTAATTTCCAAGATTAGCGGCTGTGTGGTGTAACTCAGATATAGGCCAACCATATAGCGTCTAAGGCCCATGAGGCTGTCTAGCGATTTGCCTGGTGTTTTCACAGGTGTGACTAGCAGCTGGGGGCGCATAGCGGTTGGGACACGCCATTGTGTTTTATTTAATTTTTTACTTGCTTACAGTGTATTTTTATCCAAAGTGACCTCCTAGTTTCTTTCCCATGTATATGTTTAGAGGTTTCTGAAGCAATTTGGACTTTGTGACTTGCTTATGGCTACAGTGCAATAGAATTGGTTTAAATTGCTTGTAATTAAATTACTTTTTGGTTTGTGTTGCTGTTTCTGTCCCTCAAAGGGTCATTCTAAAAATGAGAGACCAGGGAAGGGGGATTCTTCGCTGGAGTAACTGATTCACAAAGACAGATGCTGTAAAATCGGCACTGTTTGAAGATCAGGTATCTCGTCTATCGCTGATGTAAATATATACGTAGGCCTGTGCGGTGTTCGGTGGGAAATGTTTTTAATGCTTACGGGAAAGCACTTGACAATAAAATCAATGGCTTCTAAAAATATTTGGAACATCAAAATCAATGGGAGAGATAATCTACAGGCTTTTGTGGAATGTGTTCGCAAATAGCCCTTTGATCACATCGATTGCCCTACCTCCTTAGGCCTGTTGCCTTGTGGGTAACGAGACCGCAGGTACCCTCGGCGGGAGGCTGTGGATGAGGCCTGGGGGATGCTGGTACCATGGGCTGCTGAAGAAGAACAGCCCAACAATAGATACTAGGTGCTTGGAGCTTGCCACTAAGACCGGCCTATGTTTCCGCGATGATCGTTCTCAGGAGCGAGGTCCCTAAATGAATGGAGTGGTGCTGGTCTGCCGCACTCTGTCTGTATCGGACCTAAGCAGCAGTCTCGGATTTAGCAGACAGACAGCCGGGCGCAGCACTTTCTGAAAAGCCCGCGTGCAGGGAGTAGCACTGGGTATTAACAAATATGTTATCTCTGTGTGCTAGCACTGTGTTGCAATTCATCATGTTAAATCAGCTTATTACACTTCTCTGTATACACTGCTGTGTGTTGGTGTAACGAAACAGATTTTTCTGTTTAACATAAAAGCTGTGACTTAGAATCTTGCCTTCACCTTGGGGCGTAATGCGCTGAAATTTTCATTCGAAAGAGCCTGCAGGCTACCTGCAGGTCCTAGTTATTTTATTAGTATTAGAAGCAGCAGCAATATTTCAGAACAGAAGGTGGTGTTACATGGCACTGGCTTTCCCATTACCGCTCCAGAGGGCAAGGCTGCCACCAGTCCGAAATCAAGCTTGTCTATCTTTCAGCTATGTGGTCTTCAGAGACAAGCTATGGAAGCATGAGCTCATGGGAGTTTTACTTGAGCAAACATGTTCTGAGGGCAGAATGAAAAATGATTGGTTCAGAGAGGCTTTGTGTCAGATGTCAGACCAACCAATCAGATATCTTGGTCCCGCCACCTCTAGTTGTTTGGTCCCACTTCCTCTATAATGAGATTGGTTCAGAGGGATAACCAATCACTTTTTGTTCTGCCCTCAGAACATGTTTGTGTAAGTAAAAGTCCCACGAATGAAGCATGAGCTTGAAAGGACTCAATTAGCGAAATATCGAACCATATCACAAAACTATGATGATACGTTGAAATGCTGATGAAAAGAACAGTCTGAGGAAAAAAATCTCTTACACAAAGCAATCTAAAGACTTACCTTATAAATACGAATACAAGGCAGAATGCTTCTTCTTCAGGCATTTTTGTGTTTTTGGAACATTTTGTAAATTTTTCATTTTTTCAACGTATTCTTTTGTTTAAATTGACAATCAAACATGTATTGTTATCTTCTTGATTAAAATTCCAATAAAATGAGCTTATGTTTCATGGTATAGGAAATATCGATCATGCATTACTCAATCGCATCAAATAGTATCGCAGTAAGATTTCAGATATCGCCAGATATCAGATCACTGCCTTGCAAAATTGAAATTGAAGCCAATCTTGGCAAAGCTTACGATTTACATGCCTACGACCAACGCAGGTGCACACCTCTACACCGATGAAGGCTTTTCGTCACGCATCATTGCGACTTGTGGAGAAAATGAGATGTTGCTGAAGAGTGCTGCAGAACCTTGACCCCAACAATACTCTTGATGACAGACGATTAGCCGGTCGGTTCTTTTCCGGTGGAGGCAAGCAGTGAACCGTGCCCTGAGTGGCGGGCCACCTTCCAGGATCAGATGGCCTGATCATGGTCCTTGTACCGCAGGCTGTGGTCTTCATTATTTAGAGTCTCATTTGTAGCATGGCTGGAATAAAACCTGACCTGTGGGTGAACTATGAGGAGCAAGTTGCTTGAAGTTGACTGCAGCATTAGGCAGCAGCCTCTGTGCACGAGCAGCCACCTTATATACCACACAGACGACCTATGAGAGACTCTAATGACTGAGGCGTCCCATTACAAATACGGTGGAGAACCAGAACTGACCAAATACAAAATGACGTAAGTAGCACGAGAGAGACATTCTGCTCTATGCACCAAAGTAGATGGGACGGCCTCTCATATATCCTGGCAAAGTATTATCACCCATGACCCTTGACCTTGAGGTCTGAGGTGGTCAAATAACCCCTGTTGTGGTGGTAAAGCGACTCTTTGACTGAGGATGAACGGTTGGACATTTACAGCGGATGGAATGGATTAAGCTGTGGATTAATAATATCAAGTACATTAGAACAAGTAACTTCTTTCCCTCATGATTTAAAGGTCTATAGTCCTGCTAAGCTCATGATTTAGTGTCTAACTCCCTGTATAACTCTTTTTAGGTTTTTTTTTTTTTTTTTTTGTCTGACCTTGTCCAGGCTATGACTATGAGCTCGGTAGTTGCTAGGAGACTATGAAATTTAGTGTCTCTGGTTATTATGGAGTGCCATGATTGGGAAAGATGTAAGGTTTATATTTGATATAAAAATCCCAAGTCAAACATAAGTCAGCCTTAAAATATGATAGTGTCCTAGCTCTGTGATCAGAGACCTTGGTCTGCAGTCACTACTTAAAGGCTGACATAGACGGGTCATTAACTGGAATCTTGGTGCACATTTAGGATCCCAAACAAGCAGCCATGCAAACATCTTCGTTATGCATGGAGGTTGACCGACGAGACCGTTGGCCTTGGCGGGGGCCAGTGTGATCAGAACCAGACCCATTAGCCCAGCTGGTCGGACATCCCCTAGCGCCACCCAACATGCAATTCTCCCCGTACATCACTTTAGCTAATTCTAGGAGCTGAGTGGGTCAGAGTGAGCCCGACCCAAAGTGAACGCGTTGGGTATATGTGTGCAGGAGGCGGAGCTTCTAGGCACACCGTGATTGGTAACCCGGCGTAACAAGAGCTTTGGAGGGCACGAGCTCACGTAGCTTGGTGCATCACTAGCCTCACCGCAATACTGATTCGCTCTCCGCCAATAATCGAATTAACCCCGTGGCTCCGTCGTATATTAAGAAACGCATGATTGCCTCGACAGAGACAACACAATTATCGGCCAGGCCCCTCTGTAGGACGCCTTTCACTCTCCACAATCACCGCGCGCTTTAATTGGACATGCAAATGCAATGTAATTGATGCACCTTTGCCTTCGTCCTTTTATGGAAAATGCTAGTAAGGACCCAGATCTTTTAACCGCTCCCATGCTCCACTTCTTGAAACATAGGTCCTGCGTCTCCGCTGGCCTACCCCCTCTAATTTTTATAATTAACGCAGTCAGATCTCCCCGTTAAGGCTGAATAAACAAATGCCTTTCCTCGCGGTGAGGAATTTCATTCATCCTTCCTGAGTCTCCTGCTAAAAGGAGATTTCTGCTGGAATCGCCATATTAGCCACGATAAATGCTCCAGGCGGGGCGCCAGAAACGATGAATGGCTGACCTGATACGATACCCCAGACCCCAGGCTTCATTCTCACCTGAGGTGGAAAGTTCAGGTTCAGGAAGTATAAATCCAGATTTTGTTCCAACCAATTAGTTGAACCTAAAGAGTCACAGTCACGGAGTCCTCAATTGGCTGGTTGAAACAAAACCTTAGTCTAGATTTGTACTTTTTGTACCTGAACTTTCCACCTCTGATTCTCAGCTGTAAGTGTGTGAGTCTTATAGGAGAGCTACATGGGATATATGAAAAATGAAAATTTCCTTTGTATTTATACTTATACATTGACAAATGGCAAAAAATGTAGCTTCTTCATCATCATTATTTATTATTCATCTGCGTTACTTTGACCTTCTTAGTTAGCAGGCTTTCTACCCCAGCTGTCGAGTTAGAAAAGCAGGACAGAAAGTGTGTGTGACATTTTCCCCTCGTAGAACCACGCAAACGTTCCATGCTGAGACCTGTCCTCAAAATTGCCTGGGTGGCTAAGAGCAGATCCAGCCCATCGTAAGCAGAAACATAATGGTTAGCCACGGCCCAAATCAAGGGCAGTCAGACACTGGTGACCCCTGCCCCCCTCCCAAAATTGAGGTGCTGCAGGTTCTCAGGTAAATAAACAAACAATGAAGGATCAAAGACGATTCTGAATTTTAATTGAATCTGCTCTAATGTATTATGTAGTTCATTTATTTTATTTAGATGCATTGGCTTTAAAAATTGAGTTTGAAAGGTCAAGAACACATTCTGGTACACCTAAGGAATTTATTGAACAGTTTTTAAAAGATGTCACGTTTTAATGTAGCTGTTGATGCCATATACGCAATGCAATTGATCTAATGAGTCAGGCGTTCCATGGATGCGGTAAAGATTCCAGCTAATTTGTATTCAGTAATGTAATGTATTCAGCTTAATATTAAACATGTATATTAAAATCATTTATTAACACAGCTGGTACTGAGTGAAGAGTTGGGGAGACACTTTGAAGTAAACACTTCAGGTAAGCATAAGCACACACTGCAAAGGCTAGCCTGATTTTTTAACTTGGATATTCGCGATCTAGTCTGCCTGCATGTGAGTAGCCAGGCCACCAAGACAGTAAGAGACAACAAAATAGGGAGAACAATTACAATGATTTTGCCCCTCCTGAGACCTGCTATTTGGGACTTGGGAGACGCTGAGGCTGCCATTTTGAAACGAAAGCTCCGATGAAGTTTAAAAAAAAAAAACAATTCCAAAAGGGGGGGGGGTGCATTTGATTCACAGAGAGATTGCAAGAGGACACGATAAGCAATCTAGAATGAACCAGTATGAGGTCGGCAATGCTTAAAGAAAAAAAAACTTAACTTGTGACGTTCAAGGAGCAAAGCAAAAGTGAAAGCAGCAGAGCGTAACGCTGACTCGAATAAAAGTGAACGTGCGAGCTTTCTGTGTAATCGTGCCGACGGGCTTCCTTTGTCTGACTAAATCGGCCGTGAGATGAGCAGGTCAGTATTATTGTCCCAGTCAGGCCTGTTCTCAGTACCGGTGCCGATGCTGTACAGATACTGTCCTTGGATGTCCTGAACTATGTCACGTTGTTAATGCAATCTGCTTTCGGGACCTGGTAAGGACATCAGTTTTGTACAAAATAATCCAACAGGAGCATTATTCTCATGGTCACCATTTAACTTGTGTCTGCTTTTTAGCGGTTAGGTGTTTAGGCTAATCGCTCATGCCCTTTAGAAGTCGGTCTTCATGAGATAACTTAAGGTTACGTTTTTACTCTGCCTCTCTTTGGAATTAATTATAGAAGCCTCGTTCTTGCTGCTTAGCTCAGCAAAAGCGGCCGCCGGGCAAGGTTAATCTGGACGGAGAAGGACGGTGCCAGCCATTCGCATCATATCGTTTACATCATAGTGAGCATAGACCAGCTGCTGACAAATGAGCCTGAGGGAGCCCTGAGGCCTTCAGGGACCAGGTCATGTGACCAGGGAAGGCTGGAGCAAGGTCTGCGCTTCATCTGGGCGATTCCTTTACCCAGGGCATGTGGCGAGAACGGGGCTTCGGAGGAGGAATCGTACAGCAGATGAAACAAGTCTCCGACCACCATGAATGAAGGATGGATATTTTTCAAAGGCACTGGGAGAAAATTCAACAGAGAGTCTTAAATGAGGCCCAAGTCCAGAGTTACACACACTTATACCAGCGGACATCCGGAACAAGGAATAGGTGACACAAATCACGGTGGATTAAACAGGCCCGCTTAACTTACCCTGCAGAGATGGAGTATTTCTGTGCATGCGTGATTGCGTTGAGTGTACCTTATTCTATTCTTCATTCACCTGACCCCAGTCAATCCGCATTAATTGGGAACCACACAATGGGAAAGACGACGTGACACAAACATGTGGAATCTAATCACCGGTGTTTACAGTTAAATATTTGCCTGGCGGGGAACAGAGAAGCTGGAAGATAAGAGGCAGGCAACACTGGCTTCTGTGATTCCGCTTTCCCTCGTGATTTCACCGTGATTGTTCTCGTTAAAACAGATTTCTCCATTTGATAAATGCCGGTATCAGGTGGCAGGTTGAAATTTACCAGCTGCACTTTTTGAATAGGTAATTTTTATCATGCAATTCTTTATCAAAAGATTGCTTAAGACCCTTTCACTGCTTGTGTCTGTAGATTGATTAAAATATCATTTTACTGCTTTAATTGTGCGGGTCAATAGCCAGTCTTTTGAACACTGAGGGAAACGTTTGTTTGCTAGCGTTTAAAGCCATTATTCCAAAACTAGAAATATTACCATTAATATTAAATAGTTTTTGTACTCTTTATGAACTTCATGAGGGTTTTGAGTACTTAAAGAGCAGGTTCCACGTGAGTGAGGCTGCACCCGAGCATCGCCGGTCCAGGAGTCAGGAATACCAATGTAAGAGCCTCTGACTCTGTGTTCCCATGGCGATGACCCTGCATTTGGCAGGTGCTCCCATGACTTCTCTTGCCCTCACGCCACCCCCCCCCCCCCCCCCAAAAGAGCCCTTCGTGAGCCCCTCAGGAGGCCCCGAATGAGCTAAATTATATCTGATGGATCTTTATAAAACCATCTGTATCTCCACAGCTGCATGCTGGAAGGCTATTGATGAAATGATTACAGCCACAGCACTCAGAAATTGGAGTAAAATATGTATGTTTTTTTTATATACTCTTATTTCTTTACTTGGTATTTGGACCATATTTTGGTTTGTTTGTTTTCACCCTGGGGCGGGGGGGGGGGACCCTCTGGTGCTCTGGTCCTGATTCTCAGGCGCTGTTACCAGCAGGTCACAGTGGAGTACTTTGTCTCGCTCTGCCGTGTGGATCGCTGGAATGTGTTTCGTGACCTGGCAATAGGCATGCTCTCCATGGCGAATAAAGGTTAACCGTCAAAGGTAATGTGCTCGCAGTACAGCGGCAATAATTTACTTTATTGCCCATTTAGATTCTATAATTACCAGCCATCCTGCTTTATACCCATAATGGACATTTTGGCATGGGCTTAAGTTCTGTCCTTTCTCATTCTCCATACCGCACAGTACTATACCATACTATAACATACCACACCATACAATACTATATCATGCTACAAAATACCATGGCATACAACACTACAGCATACTATAACATGCCATACTATACAATGCAACACTATTCCGTACTATAACATACCATACCAAATGACACTACACCATACTATAACATACCATACCATACTATCCCAAGTCATGCTATACAAAACTGTACCTTGTCATTTTATATTATGCCAGCCCAGTTTTGGGTAAATGAGGTCTAATCCTTTAAACATATTGCTACACATATATACATATATAATCTCGACCCAAAGGTTGTGTGTGTGTGTGTGTGTGTGGTACTCCATGTAAATTAAACTGGGCAACATTTTTAAGATCAAGGTTATGTGTCTTCCCTTTTTTTTAATCCAGGGACAACCCCCATGTGCCCTTTAAGTGTGTAATTCATAAAAGGCTCCCATTGTCCTTGCATGCCTGCCAGACAGTTTAAAGAAATTGAACGAGATCAAATTTAGTGCAACCTGCTTTGGGTGACCACTTTATTTTGAAGTGCTTCATTACCATGTCAGTAGGGCTGGGTGTCTTCATTTTGGATGCAACATATCCCATTTATCACAGATAAGACTCTGGTATAAAGCCAAACCCCCCGAAAAAGGCTCAACCGCATGTTAACCGCTTATTTTCAATAAGCCCCGTGCGATCTCACCTCTGTGAAATGGTGCTCAAAGCCCCCATGCTTGTAAGAAAAAGAAATCCCAGGACGGGGGTGGGGGGCTTTCTTTTGGGCCCCTGAGCAGCAGTCTAACCTGAACAGATTTGGTGACACTATTGAACCAATATAAAAATCACATATAGTATGTGCCTTTGGAAAAATGCCGTGCGGTAATGTAGCTGTTTGGAAGATGCGAGGGGATTAACATCTGGCCTTTTTGCATTTTTTTCTGAGCATTGGTTTATAAACTGTCAGGAAATGGGTTTATGACGTTAATTAAAAGGAAAGAGGGATTTAAAGTATTTTTGGCCCGTTTGCTTGAAATCTGTCTCCATAAATTTCTTTCATTGTAAACCAGTTTCACAGTTAAATGACCAGACACTCGGTCCGTGTTCTGTTCTGGACATACATGCTGCCACAGTGCGGTACAGTTCATGTGGACACTCGTGCCTCCCACCCCATCACCAGCCTGACCTAGACCCACCTGGGATGAGTCCTTCCCAATCACCTGTCAGTATCCAGCATCACCTATCAGAGCAGTACAGCTGTACTGATGACATACACCGCAATTACATACAACACTGATGACATACACCACAACTACATACAACACTGAGGGCATACACCACAACTACATACAACACTGAGGGCATACACCACAACTACATACAACA
>JAODKL010000017.1:8681017-8695715 GCA_026780765.1 Petrocephalus schoutedeni
ATACACCACAACTACATACAACACTGAGGGCATACACCACAACTACATACAACACTGAGGGCATACACCACAACTACCTACAACACTGAGGGCATGCACCACAACTACATACAACACTGAGGGCATACACCACAACTACCTACAACACTGAGGGCATACACCACAACTACGTACAACACTGAGGGCATACACCGCAACTGCATACAACACTGAGGGCATACACCACAACTACATACAACACTGAGGGCATACAACGCAACTACATACAACACTGAGGGCATACACCGCAACTACATACAACACTGAGGGCATACACCGCAACTACATACAACACTGAGGGCATACACCACAACTACATACAACACTGAAGGCATCTGCACACTGAGGCATAGCCCATTACGAAAGAAAGCTGAAACCAGTTATTGATGGTGTTGGTGTGGGTATTTTATTGTTATTCCTTTCTTTTTAACCATAGGTTTGGGTGTGATGGACGCTCAAATGGGCAGGTGATCAAGCTAATTAGTCATTACCTGGGATGACAACTACCTGGTTTGCAAGGTCATATTGTGATTGAAGAACCCACTTGAAATGGGCAAAATGTGTTAACATGTTAGAGTAACATGTTTCTGTACACTGAAAAAGCACCCTTTTAATTTCATCATACTGTATATGCATGCCTCTGTCTTCATCCGCATATACCACCTTGAAAAAGATCCTAAAAATATTAAATAAAACAATCTAGCAGTTAATTTAAATAGTCAGCTGAATGACAAGTTAATTATCCATTTTATGTTTAAGTATTTCGATGCACAAGGCATACACTTAGACTAGGGTAAAAGGCATATGTATGTATATATACAGAAAGCCTTGACATTATTATGGAATTATTTGACCTAGCTGACTCATCGCAATTTTTACAGCGCTCAAAGTTCTGCGCAACCTTCAAGCCTTCGAGTCCATCACCTCCATAAACCACTGACATTGTCCTCACGAGAAGATGAGATGTTTTAAATACCAGCCGCGAAGAAATGATCAGCCTTGCCTGATACTCCCAAGTCTGGACGAGCTCTGCATACCCTCTCGATGTCCCTTCAGAACACTGATGATATCCCTATCAATAAGCTGCTAGGCAGGTAGGTAGGTGGGAGCTGGCCCCGGCCCCCTTTTGGCATCCCTTAACTGTATTTCATAACCATAGAAGTTTTAAACTTTAAGAAATGAACCAGAGAAGGGCCAAGAAAGCTCCAGGTGGCCTGTGTGCAGCACGCTATAATGTATAATGAGAATCCCAGCAAAGGGCTTCCAACTCGCTATGCATGTACCCCATATCTCCCATTTTCCCTTTCCTACCTCCTGTGTCCAGCTACTGTCTGCCAAATGAAGCTGCTTTAGGTGAATTAGCTATTGTCCAGCGATCTCCCCATAGGTTTCCCAAAGCATGATCTGTTTTCCTAACAGGAAAAGATACAGGAATGCATTTAGGCAAACATATGGTGGTTGGGACACATTCTAATTTCTGTCTTGGAATATATTACCTCTGTGTGTTTCCACTAGGCCTTGGGAAGACACAATAATCGAGAATAATGAAAATAACAGTACAATGTGAGAACAATGAGCTGGGAGCTGTGTGCGGCAAACATGTGGACTGTCAGTGAAGCAATCAGCAGCACTGAGCTGCTGTCATGTAAGCTCTGTGGCCACTTTATTAGGTATGGCTGCATGTGGCTGTACCGTAGTACTGTCTCTTTAAGGCCTGATGAGTTGTGCCTTCAGAGATGCCTGTTTGCACACCCCTGATGTACTGAGCTGTTTTTGCACTTGTAGCCTTCCTGCTAGCTTTATCAAGTCTGGCCGCTCTCCACAGACCGCTCTCATTAACAGTGTGTTTTTGGCAATAGCATGGGCACCGGCTGGAAGTCTCTTGTTCGTCACGCCATTCCCTGTAAACTCTAGACACTGTAGTACGCGAAAATCGTAGGTGGTTGGCTGCTTCTGGGAGGCTGGAACCTCCAGGTCTGGCAGCAAAAGCAGTATTTCGGTTAAAAAGCCATAGATCACATGTCTTGATGCTTAGCTGTACAGCAGCCACATGATTGGCAATTCGGAAGAGCAGGCCGTTCACATTGAGAAGTTATACCTAATAAACTGGCCCCTGAGTGCATGTTTGATAAACGTGAGCAGGGAAGGAAATCAGAAATGAAGGCCTGGCAAGGTGTTTGAAATTGTACGGCTGATTTGTTTTGGTTAATCTGTCCTCTACTGAATGTAACACACTTCATTTCATGGCTCCTGCAAGCTTTGGTTGTCCAGGTACCAAGCCTGGGTTCCCCGTGATGATACACTGGGATGACTCTTAAGCACATGCTCATTGTGGATATTCTGAGATTTAACGTGCTTTCGCAGATTTTCTGTACCTGGTCCTGAAATGTGCAATCGTCTCATCCTCTGTGCAATGCCACAGTAAAGATTTTTAGCGCTGGGTGGTATACTGGTTCGTTCAGTTTACTGATTTTAATTTCTTGTACGATAAAATTTTTTTGTATACTGCAGCATAATTGAAACAACAGCTGTAATGCATCAATAGGCAGCAAATTATATGCTGCACGTGCTATGGATCACTGTGCAGAGAGTATTGAGAGGGGACTAACAATTCTAACATTAAAATACAGCAGTTCTCTGTATATAAGTGTTCAGCATTGTGGTATTTATAGCTACAGTCTGTGACTGAATTTTGGACTACGTGTAATATAATTAGGTCTACAATTAAATGCATATTGGCAAAGCAAAATCCCTAATATCATTGATTTATCAAGGAAATAATTATTAAAATCATTCCAGTTAACATGCTAAATATGCCTTAATAATCAATAATATGTGTCTCTATGGAGCTGAATATACATCAATAATCTAATAAATCATATCTGTTATACTATCAAGCTAAATCTAAACAATTTAAAAACTTTATTTAAAAAAACACACCTTTTAAAAAACTTTCATAAATGCATTTTTTGATGTCAACGTTTGCTTCTATGCTAATGGTGAACTTGGAAAAGTTCTGTGAAACTTCCAGAATCTTAAAAAATACTGTGATACAAATTTTTGGTTATATCTCCCAGCACTACTTAATACAATGATTTCATCTCTGAGCATCATAAACATGCCTCCAAGCACTTTTAACATGTTTATACACTCTCCAATACTTACCCTCTAGACTGGAGCAAGCAATCACGAAGCAAGATTTGTTGCTTAGCTGGATAGTGTGTCGGATTTAAGGTCCCCCAGTTTAAATCGCCTTTACCTTCATTTACTTACTTTTCTTCCAGACTACCTTAAATGCAACAAGTTATCCAGCTAAGCAAGAAATCCCGCTTCATGTCACAGGGCCTGGATATATAAATTATTATATAAGAATAAAAAAAGAAAATGACGGTAGAAAGCATGTCATCAATGTCATTTTCAGTACCTCATTATGTGCTGTAATATTTTTTTTATTTTTGGACAGGTGCAATGTGAAAAAGACATTTTGAAGATGTTATTAAACAAATAATTACAGAAAAAAAATCACCTAATCAAGAAAACACACATGACATGGGGTGACATAAAAAAACAACACTGATCAACAGACCTCATGATGACAGGCCTCTGCAAATGGACTTTTCAGGTTGTGTGCCAAGAACAATTTGGAAGATGTTTTTATCAGATCTTGTTTTTCTCTTAGACCGATAAACTGGAGACATATATTGCTGTGTGGCAGTGGCTGTTGATCGGGTATTATTATTATTATTTTTTTTATTTTAAAAATGAGTTGAGATAAGAAGGTTGCGTTAAGTCTCAGTGAGTGGCACTTTGGTCCCGTATGTTAGGGAGCTCAACCCCCACCCTAGAGTGTGTTTTTTTGGATGCTCTGGTTTTCTGTCATGAATTTACAAGGGTGCCTAACGGTGCATAGCACCCCCTGATTAATCACGCACACCCTCAGGTGCAAGCCAATTGCTCCATGAATGCAAGCACTAATTCCACTCATTTCAGATGCACCCGCAGTGATTTAGTTCTGAACCCGGCACTGCACAGTTAAGCGAATCGGTGTCTCTAAATTGCCTTTAGTGGGTGAGTGTGTGTCCTGTGATGGACTGGCATCTGAATTAGGGTGCCCTCTGCCTTGTGCCCTGTGGTTCCTGGGATAGGCTCCAGACTAGGCAAACAGTTCAGGGAAAGGAAGGGTTGGATGGAGCCTTAGAAGAGAAAAACAGGCAGAGATTTCTTATAATGTATGTGAAGCTCATGCCATTTCTGTACAAAGTAACTAGTTAAGAGTTCTTGGACAGTTATAGCAGCAGAGTTTTTAAATTGACATTTTAAGCTTGTTTTCCCTCCACATACCTCCTTCTTTCTGTTAAACGTGTGTCTTTTTTTCTGTTCCTAAAGATTCTTCTTTTAGATAAGAGCTAAAATTGATTTCCACCCAAAGTTTGTCCTTCCCCCTGAAGCAGAAACTACAGGGTAGACGCAAAGTGTTGCAGGCATGTTGTCTCACTTCGGGCGCCTCGCGGTTTGTGGGTCACATTACAGGCGGCATAGGTGACACGGTAACTGAGGCTCCAGGAAGAAGAACAGGGTTAAGTGCATGAAATTGCCTGTCTCCAAAGTCGGTCATCCTGGCGAATTGGCTGAGCGTGCAATTTCCCCCAGGCACCGCGCCGCGGGTTGGCGCCCTGGGAAGACGTGTGAGAAGCCCCGGGGTCCGCCCACGCCTCTCAGATCCGAACCCGAGCAGAGCACCCGTCCTATCCCTCCTTAGATCCTGACCAGACGCTGGCATTTATCCCGAATCTGCACCTGTGGCCAGAATCTGTGCGGTAATGAAACGTCTCATCGGCCCCATCCGTTTGCGAGAGACGACTCGGGAGCTTAACTTAATCCCAGCAGCACAATTAAATATTCCGCTCGCTGGCATCATTATCTGAGCACTTAAAATGCAAATTAAAAGACAGGCAAACTCCTGTAATGCTCCCCGCTTCTCTCGTTTACAGCGGGTGGGGGGGGGGCACCCAAACGCTATAATGTGAACAACTGCAGGGCTTAGAGCTTGTGTCAGATGCTAGACGGAAAAGCAACGTTAGCCATTCCCATTTTTAGTGTTTCCTCTGAGGATTTGAAAATGGGGAAAAATAGAATGTCTGTTTCTATCCATTTGACCAGCCAAAGGCACATCAACTTTTTTTTTATATATATATATTTTTTTTTTAGCCTGAATGCAATCATTTCAGAATTGATTTTCATGGCTGAGAGAAAAATAATGGGAATTCTTCTAATGTAGAAAATGTATGTGTTCCTTTTGGTTAACCAATATAGACTATATTTCAGGCTTGTCAGATGGAGAGAAAAAAAATCTCTCATCTTAGCCAGCCCCTTTTCTTGGTTTGAAATGGCAAGTTATCATTTTAAGGAATCAATCATTTAATTTTATTCTTTGCTTTTGGAAGCAAGTAAAAGCTTTTATTTTTATTTTACTTTTATCTGTGATTAGGGAAGGAAATCTGTATGGGGGAGTGAATCATTTTTAGCACGGGAACCAGCAAATCACAAAACCAACCATATCCTATGTGTAAATCACCAGGTATCTGGTAGAATAAGTCGGTTGCAGATTATTCTCTTCCACAAAGCTAAGATAGGATGCTCGATTTTAGGGTGATTTCACCTGTCGCAAATCAGAGCTGACACGGACGTGGTGTCCTATAAGAGCCATCAAAGGTGCCTATCCTGTATTTGCCCGAGGTATCCACCCCATATCTGTCATAAATATCTGCCGTGTATCTGTTGTAGGTATCCATCATGTACCTATCAGAGTTATCTGTTATGTATCTCTCCCAGCGATCCGTCCCATACCTGTCACGAGGGTCCGTCTTGTCTCTGTCATGCTTCTCTCCTGGCCATCCATAACGTGTCTGTCAGGATCATCCCTCATATATTTGTCGCGGGTATTTGGCCGGAAATCCACAGGCCACCCTTTGTTTTGCGACTCCCTTCCATACTGCGGAAGCGAAATTTAGATTTGCGAGCGAGGCAAAGCCCTGTGGCCCCCTTGACCCCTCCGGAGGCCCGTCTTGGGGGTGAGGCACCACCACAACCAGTGGACGGCATTGCAGACGGCAGCGAGCCCTCGGCTCACATCCTCATTCATCACGCCCCGCCTCCTCTGCACCACTCTGCTATTACCGTCCATTCCATTTCTTATTACCCAAGGAGACAAGTCGTTGGTTATCAATGGCATTCCAAGCACATGGATGAGAGCGATTATTGATTGACAGATGATGAGGGAGCATGCCAGCCATCGCTCAGATGCCTCTGTCCCGCCATTTGTGGGAATCATCCGCCATAAATCACTCATTTCTGTTAGCACAGCTCATCACGTGTCTTCCTGTCGACTGCTAAATGGACACTGGGCCGGCTCCAGTGGCACAGGACGAAAGTCGGCCGCGTCAAACAACTTTTAAATGTCTTCGAAGCACGCCTCAGGTTAGTAATTCACAGTGGGTAGATCATTCTCAAGTCTCCGGGGTTGTCACGACCGTGAACCAAATATATGCCCCAGTATACACTTAAAATGGATTTGATAAATGCAAGAGAAGGAGAAATTGAAAGGCATTAAAGCGGAACCATTTTATCACCAGATGTTCCCAAATTTAGACATGTTTGTGTCATGCATGTCAATCACAGGGTGTTCCTTCCCGAGCGAGTCCCGCCTCTGACGAAAGCCAATGTTTGTGGAGGTTCTGATTTGCACATGTTAAACAGTTCAAGTGTCAGAAACAATTAGAGGCATGAAACAGGAGGGAGCCGAGCAACTGATCCTGAACTTAACACTGACACGACTGAGCTACGGCTTGTTAAATCATTGTCAGGGAAAATCCCAAATAATACGGAGTGTCAAATAACGCCACAGTCACTCTCTATGCTTCGACTCTTTTTTCCTTTTTCATTATTATTAGAAAAGGTCATTTGCCCATAACGTTGGTCGAAAAAAAAAAAAATCAGTCAGCTTTCAAACTACACAATGTGGATGTGGGAAGAAAAGATGTAATGAGGAAGGAGATTCATTTAAAAATTCTTTCACGCTTCCTGACAGATTGAGGGGAGAGATGACTGAATTTGACTCTGCGCGTAAACAGACTCTGTCCATGCCGGGAAAGGAAACTCATGGACAGGGTTGGCCTTTATCTGACAAGCGCCAAAAAAATCCCTTTTGGGTATGAAACGAAGGCATTTATTAAACTGTGAGAGCGAAACACTGGAAAGAACCTGCCTTCTAAATGGCCACATGGGATAGGAGCAGCTGCTTTTTTTATTTTCTTAAATCTACAGCAAGTATCAAAACACTTCGCACCTCCAGGGTCCTGCAACCGGGTGTTAATTACGCCCAGCTGATGAGAAACGTGCAGGATCTCCCATGCTCTGGGGGGTGGGGTTTCTCCTGTTCAGGTGTACGCTGCCAAGCCATCTTAGGTGTTGCCGAGGAACTTGGGGAAGCATGTAGCACAGCCACTAAGGACCTGCGCTCATGTCTGACAGGTACTGTAATCTTTAATCTAATAAGAGCCCACTGTTCTTCCCCTATGTCGTTCAGATTGAGAAAGACTTATACACCACTTACAAAGAGGAGTATGTTAAAGATCGAAGTCACTGGCTTCCCAATTTGGGGGGGTCACGTTCCTTGTATCCTGTGATTTCTGTGATAGGCCCGCAACTCTCTAGTGGAAAAGCCATATGTACAGTAGATGGATTTATAGATTTGGAAGTCACTTTATATAAAATCTCTCAGTTAAGGTACCTCTGTGAATATAATAAGAGAAATACTAGCACTTATACTATAATGTAATTTTACTTAATAGTAATGTAATTATGTCAGCATCATAATTATGGGATTGCCCATCTAATCTCCAGTGCCTAACATTATTTTTCCCATCCATATATAGAGTGGGAGTCATTTTAAAGGTTTGAATAAGCTACCTTCAGTGTACATTGGCTGGGAGTGTGAGTGTAGCCATTGCTCACTGCGAGTGCATCACTCAATCACATGGCCAATCACCAACAGGCAGCACCACTTAAACTTCCAATTGCCAACCAGCAGCGTCACTCAAACGTACCTCCGTACGCCAAACAGCAGTGTCAATCAAGCTTGCCTGCATTTGCCAACCAGCAGCGTCACTCAAACACGCATCCAATCACAAACAGGCAGCATCAATCAGACATGCATCCAGTTGCTCAAGCACACACCTTTTCATCAAAATGCAGGCCTGTAAGATTCTGTGTGAATTAGACATGGTGTCATCTAATTTTTAAAATGGAATCAATTATTCATGTATAACTAATTAGACTAATTGTTCCTTTTTCTTGAACTTTGATCAAAGACAGGAGAAAAAACATTTTTCTTCTCGTGATTTCAAGCCTTTAATATACAGAGTACATTCAATTCTTTCTCCTATTCTCATTCCTGCTTTTTTCAGTCAGAAATTATTTTCTGCACCCATTTAGCAGTCTTACTTTTAGTGAAGCCCTATAACATTTTGTGGATGCCTGCAAATGAATTTTTTATCAGAGCACATTCCATTCAAAGGTAATTATTTTACTCACATATCATCATTATGGCATAGGATTGGACTATTTATATGTCATATCTAACGATTCATCATGCTGACGGCGATGCAGAAATCTAGTATGAACTAGTAAAAATTGTTCCTGTTTAGTATCTAATTTCCAAAGCCCTGCACATTGAATCATCACCACAGGATTAACTAAGTGGCTTTGAGTATGAATACTGAATATTGAATACTGTCCGACAATGCAAATTCCTCGCTAAGACAGATTTAAGAGCCATCTTCTATTACCGAGCAATGGAAACACTGGTAAGCAAAATAAGAGGCCATGGACAGTTGGAAGGCAATACTATAGTATCTATAGAGAAACAGATGGCCAAGGTTATGCAGGAATGACATTCTGTCAGCAGTAGGCGGAGCCTTGCTCTGTGAAGACCCGCAGTGTGTCCTGGGCCGTCCAGAAAAGAGCCCGAAGGAATTGGAGTTGCTCCCCGGTGCAGGGAGCCCTCTGGCCTCGACAGCACAGCATGTCGTAGAACAAGAAGTTCTGGATTCCATCACGCACCTGTGCCGCGGAGCACCTGGCCGCCCCGGTGTGAGCCGGGCCCACGGAAAGCGCCCACTTAAGCCCCCACCTGCACAGGGGCGCGGAGAATGGCGGACGCTGGATATTCAGCACCAGGTATCCGACTGTGTCCCTCCAGGGGGCTCTATCGGAGGTGGCATGCACAGGTGTGTTGGCTGTGCGGAGGGATCTGGAAGGTTATTCGCCAACAGATGGCGGCTGGTGCAGGCGACGTGTGCAGTGAGGCGACTGTGCTCCGGGATGTCAGCAGTGGGTGTCAGCCGAACCCGAGGGGACGGTGGCAGTGCGTGCCACGCTCACTGACTCCTCCCACCACAACCTCCATCCCATAATGACCCCGAGCTTCACCATAGTATATAATCTCAGGAAATGGCGGTATAAATCCAAGCACCAGAAGACATTCTCATGCCCACAACAACGAGAAGGTCTATAGATTAGTGGCAGAGCCCGGAAATTGGATCGACATTGACTCACACTGTGATCTGTGATCTTATAATGTGCAATGCAGTTTTCCCAAGCATATATATATATATGTGTGTGTGTGTACATGTATATATGTACAGTATATATATTTTTTTACCAAAATTTGTACAAAATGTACATAGCCATGATTACTGTATAATTTTAAGAAAATATGGTGGTTTTACTTTGTCAGTGACAAAATATATAACTATAATTCGGTGACAGCCTTCATTTTTCCTCTTTATTCCCCCCCTCCCCCCGTTTTCCTATGCCCCACCCACCCCTTTGCACCTCCCCTGAGAATTAAAATGCCACCACTATAGACCTTGCCATGTTCATACGGTCGCTGCACACATTCCAATTCTATAGCTATTGTTGCCTCTGCTATTACAAATACTTATGTACTTCTACAGCAGTTAAGTATTAATATATTACCGGCTGTGGTAACAGTGGGAGCAATAGCAGCAGAAGCATAGTCAGAGAACACAGACTGGGTTTTGACAGCTATGGGTTTTAAACCAAATATATGATCATTAATATTAATGAAGAGGAAGGGGGGTTTTAGGGGGGAACAGAGCAGCGCTGGCGAAGAAATCAGAGTTTATTGAGTTTAATATTGTAGCCTCTTCCCACACCTCGCATTTGCTGCTCATCTCCTTCCATGAATACTAATGTCCTGTTGGTCTGAGCACCTTTGCATCGCACATTTGGTTCCAGCTTTCCAATGCACCCTTAATAATTCGGTCAGCCCATCCCGCCCTGTGTCATGTGGTTATGAGCTCGGCGTAAAAGATCCAGCCATAGGACTGCCGTCGGTCCTCGATATCGCCGGGGCGGACGTCCGACAGAGCCAGCTGGGTCAGGTACAGCTCCGCACGACATTGGGAATAGGAAAAGGAAATGACATTTCAATGCCTTTGTCGTCCTAGTTTAAAATAATTACCTTGTCAAAACTATTTTAGGGGGCACTCAGTTTCCCGTTGCGGGCCACACCATGCCAATGAGATCACAACACTTCCAAATGGTTATCACAGCCCCAGCCCAGCCAAATGGCTGCCATCACATTTAATGAAACCTTTAATTGCTGAGGAATTGTAGCATTTTCAGCTGAACCCATGTGGAGGCTCTTGACTGATTACCTGCTCGCTCCCTGTCTAAGCAAATTGATTGTGTGCTGTATTCGTTAGGATTCTGCTGTTTCATGTTTACAAGGGCCTGCCGGGACGCCTCTTCGCGGCAGTATGGGACCGCCTTTTATTTATGCTACCCACAAGCAGCGCAAACAAAATTAAACACATAAGATGTCCTTGATCGATCATTCAGTAGACTGATAGTTCGGATCATTCAAATTAATCTAATTTTATTGTTACACTATGACACATTTAACAGTGGGAATTCAAAAAGGAATAACAATCTTTCAAAATATTACTTCCTGAGGCCAACATTTTGGCATGAGAAATTTACATTTGAGTATAAAACTATTTTATTTTATCGTTTGTCACACTTTATATCATAAGGTGATGGAGTACTTGTTTTTAGCATGGCAGTTTCACCATTAGAGTTGATCCACAATTACTTAATGTTTTACATTAAGAGAGGTTTACAATATTACACTTTTTTTCCATTGGTAGTATGTTTTTACAATTATAATGTAATTTATATAATACTTATTTTACCATACTGTGTTCTTGGCTGATTTGCGTATTTGGGTTAGCATAACAATTCTGTTATCATGGTTATTTTTTGGTAATAAATAAAAAATAATGAAAGGCTTTTTACCAAGTAAAACATCAGTTATGAATATCCATGGAGTGACTTGCACCAGTCTGAAGGAGGGGATCTCGACTGCCTACCAAAAAAAGGCAGCTTCACCGACCCTTCAAATACCTGTGAGAAGCAGCATTGAGGATCATGTCAGCAAACGGATTGAAGCTTAGTGTGGTGACTGCGGTGTTTCTCTATGAAAAAATATCAAAGCGATGCTGTTGTCTGTCTTGTACAAACATCACTTACAAAACTGTAATATCAGACAGACAGGGAAAAAAGCAAAATAAAAAAAAAAACACTCTGAGAGATTCTGCCTGAATTCTGTTTGATTTTGACATGGGCTGTTTCACAGACGAGACGGGACAAGACCTGTAAACAGCGGACCTGCCGGGCCGAAACTGGGTCCTGAGCGACATGCGCGTGACCCTGGCTGCCTCACATCCAGCGTGAAATTTTTATTCTCAAGAAATCAAGCGGAAAAGTTAAATACAATGACTGCCATTAAAAAAACATAAGGATGGGGTCGCCTTCCTTATCAAAAATGGATTATCATCAGAGATCTGCCCGACAATAGCACTGAAAAGTATAACACAATGAGCATTGTGACGCCTGCGTGAACAGCCAGACAGAAGCTAATTCTGTCGAAGCCTCCGTGCTAGTCTGCATTTTGATCTCTAAATGTGATACGCAGGATCCGCTGGTATCATGGGTACCCATTCCCTTCCCCCTCGACTGAAACACAGCTTTCTTTTTTTGACAAGCTGCTAGCCGTTATCGGGGCTAGCCAACTCCAGGGCCAGCTCCAACACAGAAGGCTATATAATTCAAGCTTCTCCCTACACCGTAGCCCCTTCTCAAGGCCACTACCGCTTACAGCAGCTCACCGTCCACTCATCCATGGGCCCCCATCCATCAACATCAACAGTGGTGATGGTGGTGGTTAGGGGCAGGGTGGTGGGGGTTTGGGTTTCTATCAAACAAGGGGTTCTTAATGAATATGAGAGAGCCTACACGGAGCTTTCCATCTGAGCCACGAAGGCAATGTTCTCCACCCCCCTGCCCTTTGTGTAGCTTATCGCTCTCGAGAAGACGCATGCACAGGAGACATGTGCCGCGTAAAACGGGGAGTCTAACGAGGTGCTGGTTTTGAAAAGATCGTTTGGAAGATGTGGCACCCCTACGCACACTTCTCTGGGGTGTGCAGCCGGTCCGTTCCTGGGCCGATGCTCATTCCTGGAAACCTCCCTCCGGGTGAGGACGCAAAGAGCTGCAGAGAAATCGACTAATACTTGATATGGACGTGCTGGGAACTTCTGTTTGCTAGCATTAACAAAAATAATTGGAAAATCAAAAATGGGGAGAGCAGCTCAACCATCTCAAATGTGAGGAGGAGCCAGCTGTCCATTCTGGAGTTACGTAAAATGCATCGAGTTGTTCAATCGTGCGGCTGGGCCCCATGTTCTGTGAAACAGCAAAAAATATATTATCATAATTATTTTTCTGTATTAATGGTTTGGCGTTAACTCAAATTTGTGATGTAATTAGGATACTTATGTTATGAAAAATAGAAGTAATATACTATGTAAAATTAAATGCATGCAAGCATTACACAAATTAATTTGTGTAATGTCTTACATAAGCACTAGCATCAAAGTTTAATTTAAAAATTTCTACCGCAATTAGGTTAAACTGCAGATGGCGGCTGGTGCAGGCGGATGTGAGAATGAATGCTTAGCTAGTGCTAAAGACAACCGAGTGTAATTAATGCATTCCTTTGCACCGTGTAAATGCTAGTGACAATGGGCTGGTTTGTTGTAGGCTACCTGTATTTACTATTATAGCCTCAGAGTCAGTTTTAATTTCTGTTTATTGAATGTAGAAATAAATGAATAACGAATATGTCTGTATATAGTACAGGAGGAAAACCATTGTGTCTTGTATGTTTCTGGATAGTGTTCATAGTGCATATACTGTCTTTTAACAAAAACTCATACAGAAGCGCTGAGCCCCCAAATCATGACAGCCACTTCATAAAATGATTTACAAACCATTTAACTTTCTGCTGAATTAAGTAGGGATTACAGTATTTTAAAATGAAGGACTGCAAGACTGAAATGGCCTCCTTGTAAATGGAGGCGAATGGTCACAAAGATAATAACGATGTAGAAATCTGAATAATTACTCATTTGAGTCACAACAGTCATTCTGTTTATTTGATTTTGGTGGGATGGTCCATAATATTCTATCTACAAGCTAAGGATTTGTCAGTTATGGAAGCACTTTCAATTCAGTGGTGTGCACATAAATTATAGTGAATGAACCATGCTAATATACCTCAAGTGCAGTATAATGCATATGGAATTTTTCATTTTCAGTTTCGTTCAGGTAAACAGAATTAAAAGGTAACATACATCAGCGATGAAGGAAGAACTTCAAATTGGAGGTCAATTAATGGCACGAAAAGCATTTTTTTCTTCACTGTGCAGAAAACATCTCCTGCCACTACGGGTATGTAACAAATAAATCGTCATAAGGCCTTGGACAATGTTCAAGATACCCTCAGCATATAATAATGCGCCAGGGAACAAGCTGACCTGGATGTAGTCTACCTGTCTAGTTGTTTTTGATAAGTCGGCACACCTAGTTGTGCTGAAATGAAGGGGTGGCTGTTTATTTATTGAGAATGCTGTGGTCATGGGTTTCTGACTTAATGTGCTACACAAAATCATAATAAACTGTCCTGCAGGGGGTGCTGTGGGGTGCAGAGTCATACCTCGTAGCTTCATACTTCAAAGACTGGAGTCCTAGCTCTAACGTAGTACACTTGCAGAATATTAGCTCCCTTTAGAATTTATTTACTTCCCTCTCTTAACGAAATGAGCTAGACAAAGTCCAGCACATGGGGTGGGGGTGAAAAGCTACTGACCCCTGGAACAAGTGTCGGTGGTGGGGTTCCCATACTCTCCATTCTTTTATTCTACTGAAATGGGCAATATTTCAATTAAATATATTTGAAATACGTGTTTAATTACTTTAAACTTTTTGTTTTGTAATTAGTATTTTGCTAGATAATAAAAAATCAGATAGAATTTGTAACAAAATACTTTGAGAGATGGTGTTTTAATGCTTAATAAAATATATAATTTTATTTCTTTGTCATTTTAAGAACCTTCATCACCTGACTTACAGACTTTTAAATACAACCTATCACCGTCTTTGGCTAGGTGCGGGTAAATCACATGACACACCCCATTGGGCCAGCTTGCTGGTTGTGAGCAGTAGTGATGTG
>JAODKL010000017.1:8706598-8722961 GCA_026780765.1 Petrocephalus schoutedeni
CAGTCCTCGGTGAACTTCAGTGATGATTCTGCCTCTTGCCTTTAGAGAGAGCTAACCCTGCAGATGGCCAGCCGTCTAAGTGTGTGTGTGTGTGTATGTGTGTGTCTGTGTGTGGGATGGTATTTGCCAGTTTTCAGCTTGTGGGGACATTTTTTTAGGTCCTCACAAAAATCTGTCAAAGAACTAAAAATGCCATAAGTCTTGTATTTTGTTTGGTTACTTATAGTTAAGGTTAGGGCTGGTTATGGGTTAAGGTCGTCACTGGTGGGAGTATCCACAAATACACAAATATATGGATACAAACGTGTGTTTTTGTTTGCATGTTTTTCACTGGGTGAGTCTGTGTATCTGCACGTGAATTTGTACCTCCGTTTGGGTCATGCTTATTTTTCACTGCGCACTGGGTATGTACACTTCTCTAAATCGACTTACAAGTTCTCCTGATAGACCTTTTAGCAGTGTGTTCATACTGCAATAAAATGCTTCTGTCAAGTTTTTAAGTAATAGTAGCAAATAATGCAAAGCTCTGTCTTTTCAAAAATATTTTTGGTAGAGTGGGAAGCATGTGTTACCTTACAGTGGCATCAGTATAAATGTCAGACAATGACAATTGGGACCCCTGTTCTTTGTAATAAGTTGTGAGCAGGGCAGTGACTCCCATCATCATGGGAGGAGATGATTCTGGGTGTGGAGAAGAAGCAGGTGACTGGATGGGTCGGGACTGCAAACCTTGAGCCAGATGCTCTGCTACTGCTGCTATGTGGTTGCTGTAACGGGTGTTGGAAAGACAGCAGAGCACAGTGACTTTGCGCTGTCACGATCACAGAATGACACCATCCGCAAACGTCAGTGCTGTGATCCTGTACGTATGCGTCTCTCACTCGCATTTAAATAAAGTTTGTCCAAAAACATGTTTAAAGAGCACTGCCTCAGGTGCTGGCCTATATATGAGATTTCCGTTACCTTTCCTTTGCCTCCCACTCCCCGAGAAACGAACAAACACATCTATACATCAAGTGGATTGCGCTGCTGCTTCCTCCCCCCGTCTTCCTCCCGCTCAGACCTGAAGTCCAGAACCCTTTGGCATTGCTGAAGGTGACGCGTCTCTGATAACCAGCCCCGCTGAAAGCCTGCCTTCATGGCACGTGAGCGTCCCTGCATGATGATTTAGGCTCATAATCACTGCCGGCATACAAATGAATCGCCGGGCAGTAGCTGCAGTCAGGTATGAGACGATAATTTCACGGAGGCCCTTTTTTTTTGCTCGCTGTTGTTGTTGTTGTTGTTGTGGGCGCAGGCTTTTGCACGATAAATCAGGTCACTCTTGATGTATTTAGTAGTTTGTTTTACACTCTGAAGCTCATGACTGCTTCACGAAGCCGCCCGTGATGCGGCCCGTATAAATGTTACGGCAAACACAGAATATTCCCAGTCCATTACCGGGATGGCGGGCGTTCCAATGGCGGGCTTCAGTTTTATGGTCGAGTGTAATGTAGTAGACGGCTGACTTCCGTGAATTATGCTTGGGGCAGACAGCGACTTTGCAATATGAGTGTAATTATTATAGAAACCGCAGATAAGAGCGAGCAGGGATGATCGAGGCAGACTCGACCTGATTTAATTTCAGCATTCTGTAACCTGCAGCCTGCCCAGTATACTAGTATGGAGATGGTTGCGAGGGGCCCCTGCCGCACTGGATGCTTAAATTGCATTTCTTTCTCCTCTGCTTTGAACCCTTTGCATCCCCTTGCCCGGGAAGTATTTGAAGGATGTCAGGCTGAAAGGCCAAGGAGCTACATGACAGGGAGAGAGGAGCACAGTAGGGGTAGGTGTGGTGCAACTAGAGTCCATCTGAGCTGATGTATGACCAATCCAGTCATGACTTCGGAAGGTTGCCTAAGCGCTGATCTTCTAGAATATAGAAACTTTGCTTTGCTTTGTTCTGAATGTCCACTTACACGACTAATGGATGGACCGGGACAAGTTGAGTCACATCTGCAAGTTCAGTTTATTTCTATAGTGCATTTCAGACAACCGCAGTTGAAACAGAGTTCTATACAATCAAAATCCAATGAATAGGATAAAGGTGCAGTGACACGTCAAGCCAATGACAGGAAGTTTGCACACGGGGAGCGGGAGCCGGATTGCAAACTAAGCCGCGCTTTTAACCTCTTTGTTTCACATGCGCCATGACGACGAGCGCTGATGTGTCCAAGAACAGCCCGGTGCCTCGTGGACATGAGCCGTCCCTTCCCGTGGCTCGACCCGAGCTTGCCGAAGCCTCAGAGTCCTCAGCAGGAGCATAGAGGTGTGCCGTGTTGGAGGGTTAAGGTACCGCCCTGAGACCTTTCCACCTTGTTGAGGCTGCAGTTCTGACTCCGAGAGCGGAGCGGGGAAAAAGGCACCAGCTGGTCACGACACCTCGACTTTACCTTCTCTCTCTTCACCTCCGACACGCGTTTCTTTGGGGAGGGGAGGGCCCTCGATGCTGGGGAGCTAATCTGGAGCTGACTTTGCCAAGTTCCATTCCCACCGTGGGCTGTAAATACCCGCCTGGCTTCTATTTTTACGGCGGGCAGCTGGCGCTCCCAGTTATTTCTGGGAGGTGATAGGCTACCGACCCAGAGATTGCACTCTGCTCGTGATGTAATGGCCTTGGATATCGACCAGAGAAACGGGGCCCTAAATATAGACCTCCACCTCGCCGCCAGCACGAGTGCGGCATCAGCTTCGCAAAATGACGCGTCTCACAAAAGGGTGTCCACCTAGATTATTATGGGCTTTCAATCTCACTCTTTGTACAGTAAAAGCACCGTCGCACTGTTGTCTTGCCACAGTTTAGTCTATTCTTGGGAACCGATAAAGGCGCACTGTATACTCAATAGCCAAATTATTGTCCATACGAAACCCGTAAGATGAGGTACTGTTTTTTTTTTTCTTCCCCTTCTTAGAAAGTACGAATTAAACGCGTCTCAAACCTCTACCAGTTTTCTTCTGGCTGTACATAAAAACATTCATTTTTGGAGCCGCATTGATTTTTTATTTTTGCAATAAACACTTTTTTTTCACCCTTTCGTTCAGGAGCTGTAAGCAGACGGCAGACTGGTGACGTGGCACTAAACCTCACACAGTAGATGGCAAGGGCCCCGGGTGACATCTGTGTGCTATCGGGCCACGGGAAGCTGAATCCTGGCCCAACATCGCCGGCGTGACCTCGCGGCCGCGGCCGCTCTTACGTTCAGATGTCACTCGACCTCCCCGCTAATGATGCGATTAAAAGGCCCTGGGTCAGTCGATGAGGTTGGAGCTGTCTCCTGTACGCACACGGGACTGAAATGAGACATGTTCCGACCCCACGCTGCGGCAGTGCGGGAGAACTCTCATACGTGCACGTTGCATCGGGAACATCCTGTCTGCGGCTGTCTGTTCGCCTGGCTGTCACATCCAGCCTGTATGAACTTGAGGCAATGAAACCTGTATTACTTCCAGGGATTTTAGCCCCCATGCTGGTATACATGCACCTGACTGTCAATGGGATTCGCCAGTCTCTGTAGAACATTTCCATCAGAAATATACTCTGCCCCTCAAAGCCATATATTCTGAACTACATGTACTCCTGTAAGATAAATGCACTCCAGTGTACTCCTTCCTGCTGTACTGGACACAAAATACAAACCCCACCTGATTTTAAAACTCTTGTCGTTCTGTGGCAATCCCCAGTTTATCGTGATCCACGAATCCCTAATCTTTAACACCATAAAAGTCCAATCACGTAATGGCGACCCTCCAGACGTGGCTCTTAGTCATCATGTCTTTGACACTTCATGAGAATTGGGTCATTTTTTCAAATTAAAAACAGCTGTTAGTAAGTACATGTCCACAGGCTGAAGATGAGCTACTGCCTTACTTTGGTGGATCGATAAATTGGGAAACTGTGCCTCTGATTTAGCAATATCGTGCGGTGTGGGAACCATGCACGACGCTCTAGGTCAAAGGTCATGGGAGAGGAGCAGCTGACCTGGTGATGCCCTGAGCTTGACCTCAGGGTTGCCGGAGGTTTTCTTCCTCCACCATAGTCATCTCATGGAGATGCCACACGCCATTCTTGGTGCCGACAGTGTGCTGACAGGAACTTTGGAGGAACCAAAATATCGATGCTCCTGCGTTGATCTGCCTCTCGCCTTCCTGCAGGTGTAGAGCTTCGTTGTTTATGGACATATTCAGACCCTCTGCGACTCCGGAAGACTTAAACTATTCTTCAGCTGGCTGTGGAAACATCTGAGGGGAACTTATGTTGAGGTGCGGATTTGTGAAACTGCTGCTTAACGTCTAAGTAAACCATTTTCTCATGCTTGTATGTCGCTCTTTAGGGCTTTGGTGTACAGTTCCCCAACTTTAATTAGATACTTTTATTGGCTTGGACACGGCTCAAGGACATCGTTTTGGGCAGGTATCCAGCTTCTTGGCTGCAGCTCTACCTACGGCTACTGCCTTGGCTGTGAGAAAGGTAATCTTATTATATAAGGGTCTCACGGTCATCAGGCTGTTAGATTCCTATTTGTGAATAAGCCTAAGATGTACAGAAACTCCAGGCGTGCTCTTGCAGGCTGCGGGGGGGCACTGTGGAGTGACCTCCACGTATCCTGACGTTTTCCTCGGAAAGCGGAGCAGAACTTATTTCCACATCCTCCGACAGCCACGAAGAGCAGAAGAGGGTAATTATAGGGCGACCGCAGTGCTTGGCTAAATCGGAGGGGATCACTGGAGGACCGGCCTAAGTGGGGGTGGCGGCCCTCACTCCTGCCGTCATTATGGAGGAGAGAGGTGCGGGCCGGCGAGCTGGAAGTGCGACTTGGCGCTTGTGGCAGAAACGCACCGGGCTCCTGTCAGCTGAGCTGCCGTCCTGATGACTCTGCCGACATTGATGCTTCTAAATATCATGCAGAGTCTCTATCTCGAGCTCTCTGTGTCTGGCAAAGAAGATGTACAAGCCCTGTTTACCTCACCAGTGACTATGGCATGAATGACGTGTGCAAGACAATCATTTATATCTGCCTTCACAGATTAACCAATCCGACTGTCAAATGTTGTCTCCCCGTGCAAGGGGAAAATAAAGACATTTTATTTTTATATATATTCATATAAAACTCGGGTAGGAAGTTGCAATCTGTGGTTAAAGGCCATCTCTATCACCCAGGTCCCATATGGAACAGGTAGGCCTTACCACCCATCTGCAGACGTGCAGTGTGAGTCACATGGTTGGTGGAGGGCTGCTCTGATTGGTTGACTTTCAGCTGCTGCAGAGTGACAGCGGGCGCCCAGCCGGCCGCGCATGCTGTCAAAGTAGGCCTCGCTTTCATGATGGTGGCTCGTTGTGGCTTTAGGAATGAAGGCGCTGCTCGGTGGCTGTTTATCACCTGCCGCTGCACATTACTCATGTGGCGCGTATGCTCCAGCGGCTACACAGTTGGACGGGTGAGGGGAGCGTCCAGCTGTGGATCCGCGACGGATGGTCTTTGTGGTAGGGAGACTGATATGGACCTGCACTTCTGGGTTAGCGTGTGTGTGTCACATTGCACGTGCCTGTGCGTTTGTGTGCTCCCGTGCGTACAGTGCGTGGCATCGCAGTGCAGCACACATTTAGTTTCATCGTGTTTTTATTGAGTTTGTGCAGGCACAACACGTGCATGTATGTTCAGTCGGTGTATGGAGGCTTATGTGTATCTGCAACAAGTTTCTTTACAGTTCAGTGCATCTATGTGTACTTGCAGCATGAGAGTGGACTGTGTGTGTGTCCGTGTTTACAGTGTATCTCCGACTACTGGTTTGTCATGCACACACACCTCCTGTTAAAACCTTTTCATCACCATGACCCTTGGTGACCCTTCTCACACTTGGGGCTTACAAATTTATTTAGACTTAGAATACGTTGTCAGGAAGCCCTAAAGGAAGCAGTATTTTATATCCTTACCGGAAAATGTTAATGCCCAGATTTCAGTGCTATTTTTACTAAAATAAAGTTAAGGCCTCTAACCACTAACTCTATATAGTCAGCTCTTTCTCAACTTTTTTTTTTCCCCTTTTCAGTTTTCCCAGTGTACCCCACACTGAATATGCGGTATCTTTAAAGTGCAGAATGCGTACAAAATGTCCAATTTGTCTGGCTAAGCAAATAATTGCCTCAATTAATTAAGCAAGTCCTGGGTGACTGGAGGTGCAGGATCCATTAACATCTGCAAAAAGGACATTCTGCCACTAGAGGGCACCATGCAGGTGACCTTGATGCCCGTGTTCATCGGGCCTGTGGTATTTTATATTCGTTGGGGAGTGCTATAGAAAGTGCCGGCTCTGAAGTTTGGTGGTTTTTATGTACGGCTGCCCATCATTATCCACTGAGCAGCTAATGGCTCCTGAAAACACGCGCTATTTTCATAAAACGCCAAGGTGTATTTCCGGAAACGCTCTGCCGGGTTCCATAAAAGGAATGAGCAAGACGCATAAGGTGAAGGTGAACCAGCAGAAAAGTAGATTGCGATTCTCATTTCTGGCACTTGATGACCAAACCCCTGCGAAACCAATTTTTTCTTTATTCATCTGTGTTGTTCGCTGTGGATTAAGGTTGACTAATAACCGGCCTGAGATACTCACACCTTATTATCCGAACTGCCAGTGGCAGGGAATTAGAGCTGGAAACCACTGACCTGAAATCGCTCCAGTGACCCGAGGATATGAGCCGCTGCACAACAGCAGGAAAAGGATTAAGGCCGGCCAGCCCGTTGCCTTATCGTCCGCATGCAAAGACCCCCTCTAGTGGCCACTGGCTGAATTTCAGGATTTAGTATACGTTGTTTAATATGGAGCCACTGCAAGTTATTTATATAGATGTTTCTTTCGCCAGGATTCTTTTCTGTAAATATATGCCCAAGAGGTGTCAACGAATCCTGGAGGCGGTGGACATAATTGCTGTTTGCAGATTAAAATAAGATCCTTGGATCCTGAGGTATTTGAAAACCAAGTACAGCGTTTAATGTAACGCAGGCTGCAAACGGCTAGCCGCAGTTGACGATGCCCATTGTTTGGTGATTGTTAGCAAAACAATCTCAGGGTGAAATATGTGCTGCGTTGCACAGATTCAGCGTTCATTTACGGAGATTTCCCGCGTTATTCGTCTTCGGCTGGGAATCAGAATCACTCGCTTCGTGGGAAATGCACACGTAGCTTGGAGATGGCCGTGGCATGGCACAGATTCAATAGTTCCGTGCCGCTCCCCTGCAGCGAGGTACGATCTATTGGGCTGATCCTGTAGACGGGTAATTTAAAGACCAAACAACTGAAATAACAACACCAATAAAAACGGGTGGATACAAATGGCGTAATGCAATATTATGGAAACCGGAGTGAGATGGAGAGCTTCGCATGTTGTGTCTGTTTCGAGAGTTGCCTGTCACTTTTCCCTTTGACTGTTGTTGCTATATATGGTTGGCAAGCGGTCAACCCCCCCCCCCCCCCATTATGGCAAAGCAGAGGAAGACACTGGGCAAGGCCCATTCCTGCAAGCACCCTTGCCGTGACTCGGGGTGGGGGGGGGATTATTGTCAGTGAACTTTTTCCCATATTCCGGCTGCTGACAGTGGTGCTGAGCAAAGTGTAACGCTTCATCTTCCTTACATGCCGCCCCCCCCCCTGATGTGTCAACAGCCCTGCCCAAAGGGGGTAACCCCCTCGAAATGATTATATAGACCGGCCCGCCCGCCCACACCCATTCGTCTTCATCCGCTCCTCTGGCTGCCCGGAGGGGGCCCTCCCCCAGCGCCAAATGGCGCCGTGTCCGTGCCGAGGTGACGGATGTCCGTGATGAGCCGGCCAGGAGCCCCAAAACTCATTTCATTTGTGACCCAAACTGGGTGTTAATCCCAGACTCGCACCGGTAAAGGTGCGAAAGGCTTGACGAATTAACTCTCTGTGGCCCCCGCCTGACGGTATCGCCACGTATTCTATAGGAGGAAACCGAGAAGGGGGGAGAGAGAGAGAGAGAGAGGGTGGGGCTGCTTCCATGACGGAGGCGAGATTGTGCCTGCCAGAGGAGCTCGCTCCAGACACTGTCCAGACTGCCCGGATTGACTTTTCAATTAGCGCGATCAAACCCAGGCCGTAACATGGCAGTGATTTGATTAGCTCCGTCGGGGGATGTCGTATGTGGCGGGATGTGCACGTCGCTCGAAGGCTCTTTAGTATCGCGGGCTTGTTTACAGCTTCCAGGCTGCAGCCACATGGCCCCCCCGCTCCACGACTACAAGCCCATTCATTCCGTTTATTGTTATATGGCACGGGGCACCTTGCAGGGGAAACTTATACGAAACGGGGAGGACGAGATATTCCTTAAAGCCAGTGGAAGTAACGCACCTCTGATTTAATAAATTGGTTCAATTGTTAGATTAGGTAGATTACACACTTAATGCAATTCTTCTCTCGTAGACACATTTATATTTAGCATTTGTATATATCGAAAAACATGTATTATGTGTTTATATAAATTGCTCTTTTTGACTTGTCTTAAAAATTTGGTTAGCAGTAGCACTGTATTCTGATAGACATAAATCATACAGATGGATTACATGGGATTATGGTATTCGTTATTTTCCATATGAAGATATATCTGAGTGAAAGGAAAGTTATCATAACAGAAATTAAAATGGCTTCATTCGTTATTTTATCCAGGCCCGGGGCTAACACTTAAATTTCCATATAAAGTAATGGAACGGCATATTATTCAACTAATACTGACTTCCCATTCTTCCATTTTTCTTCGGCAGTGAATAGCGGGAGATTTATTGCTTGCCTTATTTTGCGGTAATATCTGTGGCATTAATGTTTCATCCCCTGCACACCTCTCTTGGGGACCCTTCCCAGTGAAAGGTTCGCCGGGATCACGCCGAGGTGGGCAAGGCGGCTCTGGTCCCGGAGCCCGTCCCCAGATGGAACGGGACCTCCGTTTTCCGTGGATTTGCGAAGAGGAGTTCTGTGGAGCAGTGTGTACGCAGGGTGGTGGGGGGTGGGTGGTTTAGAATGGACGGCGGGGCTGTAAATTCACTCTTTTGAGTGGGGGGGGCTAAAAGCCATTAACGGCGTGATCGTTCGTTTTCCCCCGCGCTCCTAATCCATCTCGCAGGGAATAGCCATGTCTTCCTTAGTGGAAATGTACACCTTAGGCGAGTCATCCATTCCCTGTCTGTCTCTTCGCATTATGCCGGAGCGGAAAAAGTGAGCAAATCCGCTCAGCCAGCGTGCAGCCCGCTTTTCTCCGCATCTTGCTCCAGTCGGCCAGAACTTCGAAACTGCGCCATTTTATATAAGATGTAGGCGAGGGTGGGCGGTGTGTTCAAGTCGCTCTTATTGCCCTGAAGGTGGTCCTTGCTCCGTAAGGATGGCAGCCTTTTCTGGGCATGTACCTGTTGAGCAGGCTGCTGTTTCTGACTCAGATGAGATGCTGGGCTCACTGAGTGTTACTCGGGTGCCTTCAAGTCAACGATCATCTTCGTTGAATGAGACGGAAAAGTTGTTTTTAATGGATGGGGGCTAACTGATCCCCCCCCCCCCCCACGTTTGTGGGATCATGACGTTTAAGAGAGTGGGAGGACGTGACTCCCCTTGACCGTCTGACAGTTCATAAGAAGATGTTAGGCCTACTTCTCCATCAAACAGCCTTTCCCCAAGGGTGACATCATCAGTTTAACAATAACCCTCCATGCCAAAAAGTTAGACAGGGATGACAGTCGAACCGAGGATTCCGGGAATCTCGCCCTCTGTCCAGCATTGTGCTGGAGCTCCTCGTGAATAGCTGAAATATATACGGAAACAAATAGACAAACGGACGTGACATGATGCAGACGCCTCTGTTTAATATTGATATAGGATGCTCTACTGCTTATACAGTATGATTTAACACACCTATTGCTCGGGTTCTGTCCCTGAAGCTCGCTGTACATATTTATGTGGCATTAATAACCCGCTGCTCGACACAGAGTGTCACGGTCGCCCATAGTCTACACAAGCCGCCGCGGTAATGGCTTAGAAATCATCGGTGGCTTTTCCTGGGATTGGCTGGCATGTGGTCTCCCGGAGACAGGCGGTCTGGGAAGAGCGTGGGAAGATGGCTGAGCGCCGGGGATCACGCTCTATCCAAACTCAGCCGGCTAATTGGAATAATTGTTTGATGAATGGCAGTCATTTGCTGTCTATCTGCCAGCTTCGGCGCACTCACAGGTATTATAAGGCACCTTTGATCGAGCACATCTCCACAGCCTTTGAGTGGAAAAAGAGTCCCTGAATGTTAAATATGTACAATTGTCCAAATAATTGGATTAATAAAGTAAGAGTAAAAGCCTGAGCTTGAAGATAAATGTGAAAACCCTTCATGATTTGAAGGCTGAAATGGCGCAATTTATCAGCCTTGAGAGGCCTTGAGGCTGCTGCCATCATCGGGGTCACGGCGGGGTCACAGCCCAGGCGCGGATAAAGATGCTCGCCTTGCCTCGTCGCCGTCGCGCAACTGCCAGTTTCAGTTGTCCCTCTTAATGAACAGAAATACAAAAAATGTGCATGAGGTCAAATTGTGAACTTTTGTACATTGGATCAAATACATTTGTTACTACATTTACATTTATTCATTTACATTTATTCATTTAGATGATTTTGGTCCAATGTGACATGCAAGTGAGGCAATGCATACAGTATAACCATACTACTGCTAATTAATTTTATTTACGGCTTTACCAAAAATCCATTAGCAAGTATAGGCTGAGAAATTTGTCTGGGTTCAGTCAGAAAGAGGCTCCTCCTCCGAAACTCATTTTTACGGATCAGCATGCCAGGAATTAGTGTGAAGGATGCTAGTTGCAGAGCGCCTGTAGAAGGTCAGGCTTGCCTCACATGCATGTTCTTCTGCAGGTGGTGAAGTTCATCCTACTGCAGATTAAGGATCGAGCCAATGACACGAGACACTGAGCACACAGGAAGGTGTGGTTGGAGCTTTGGCCAGGCAGGAGCTTAGCTGACCCTAAGCCTTCTATTGACGTGTTAAAAATACACACATACAGTGTATTTCTAACTGATTGTACCCAAGCCCCATTTCTGCTGCCTGTGAACAACTCATCCAGAGAGTCACTGTTGTGTGTCTCATGTCGTCAGGATTGCTGAGAATATTTCATGACTAAGTATAGGGCTGCATCGATTCATTGAGTAACTCGAATAACTCGATTACAAAAAATCCTCAATGCAAATTCTTTGCTTCGAGGCTTCGTTTAATCCACACGACTATGTACTGTTCAGTGATCACCGTGTTGCACACGGAGGATTATTACTGTCGCACAGTGTGCTTACGTTGCATTACGTGTAGCAGAGCGGTAGAAAAAAACAGAGTGGCAAGGCTGTACAGATCGGGTAGCAACAAGGCTGTACGGATCGGGTAGTGACAGCGACCCTCCCAAACTAAAATTAATGGCGGAGAAATTTTCAGAGTCATGGAGACGGTGAATAGTTTCAAACATTCACGGCATAGAATCACGGTCATTTCCATTGCTAATTACCGAGCACCTTAAGCAGTATGTTGATAAAATAACAAAAAAAAAACATTTAATACGTTAGTTGTCATTGATATACTAAATAATATTTTGTTTTTATATGTGCACAGCATTAACTTTTTCTGCAATATGGGCTATGGTAGCACTCCTGTGGAATTGGACCAAGCAGACTAGCTTTCATTCCTTACATACATCAATGAGCCTTGGGCGCCCATCACCCCATCCCCGATTCACCTGTTTGGCCTACCTTGTACCACTTTTGGTAGCTACTGACCACTGGATACGAGGAATATCCCTGCCCTTATTGGAGATGCTCTTACCAAGTGGCCTAGGCAACACAGTTTAGCCATTGTCAAAGTTGCTCAGCTCCTTACGCTTATAAGGATTCTTATGTGTGTGTGTTTGTGTGTCTAGTGAATCTAGCCAGCATAACAAGACCATTACTCTGCAGATCCCAGCTTTGATTTCATGCAGATATATGGCAGATGCACACTGTCATTAATCACTGGAAATTGCCCCAACCAGAGATTCCTAGATGAACAAGCAATTCAAACGTAAAAATGAGAACAAAGATTAAAAGTCAGCTGTAGGCTCTTTCTCTGGGAACTTAATGCACCAGCTAATCCTGAAGATATTAGCCATAAATGTCTGTAAGAAGGAATGGTGCCAGAGTCACACTGTGCAGAGGATTCCATCCAGTGCATCTTATGACATCAGGGATACATTCTTTCTGCCTGAGCCCCCCCCCCTTTCCAGGCATCCCACATCTCAGTGAGAGTGTCATGTGACACTGAGCCATTTCGAAGGCTTTAGGAGAGATAAGTCACCCTCGAAACAAGCACTCTCTGGAAGCTTATAGAATCTGTGACTCACTTTAGTGCTAAAAAAAGTTTTGTATCTTTAACTTGAATCTTTGACTAAGAGGCATTTCATGCTGCATAACTTTCCTGAGGCTGCCTGGTAGCGCCTAGGCTGCTGTGAGCAATCTTATTACAGTCGGCCACCCTCACCAGCCTGGTGCTCATAAACACCACCCTCACCAGCCTGGCCCTCATAAACACCACCCTCACCAGCCTGGTCCTCATAAACACCACCCTCACCAACCTGGCCTTTATAAACACCACCCTCACTAGCCTGGCCCTCATAACCACCCGCACCAACCTGGCCTTTATAAACACCACCCTCACCAGCCTGGCCTTTATAAACACCACCCTCACCAGCCTGGTCTTTATAAACACCACCCTCACCAGCCTGGTCCTCATAAACACCACCCTCACCAACCTGGCCTTTATAAACGACACCCTCACTAGCCTGGCCCTCATAACCACCCTCACCAACCTGGCCTTTATAAACACCACCCTCACCAGCCTGGCTCTCATAAACACCACCCTCACCAACCTGGCCCTCATAAACACCACCCTCACCAACCTTTCCCTCGTAAACACCACCCTCACCAGCCTGGCCTTTATAAACACCACCATCACTAGCCTGGCCCTTATAAACACCACCCTCACTAGCCTGGCCCTCATAAACACCACCCTCACTAGCCTGGCCCTCATAAACACCACCCTCACCAACCTGGTCATCATAAACACCACCCTCACCAGCCTGGCCTTTATAAACACCACCCTCACTAACCTGGCCCTCATAAACACCAACCTGGCCCGCATAGACACCACCCTCACTAGCCTGGCCCTCATAAACACCACCCTCACCACCCTGGCCCTCATAAACTCCACCCTCACCAACCTGGCCCTCATAAACACCACCCTCACTAGCCTGACCCCCATAAACACCACCCTCACCAGCCTGGCCCTCATAAACACCACCCTCACTAGCCTGACCCTCATAAACACCACCCTCACCAGCCTGGTTGCAATAATACCCCAAAGAAGAAGAAACTGAACCTTATGAGACCCTCACAAGGCCATTGGCTGAAACAAATCAATCCATATTTTGCGCCTGTGTTCAACATGGAGAAAAGGGATAAGCATCCACATTGGGAGTGTATGCAGGCCACACATGAGGGAGCTGCCTGCTAATCTGTGCTACCTCATGTAGGTCAGGGGCCTCAGAGCGACCTACACGCCCTCAGCAACCCCGGGCTCCTACCTTCCACATGGCTAGAGATCGATGTGCTCCAATAGCAAGCTAAAGATCGGGCCTCACAGCGGCAGCCGTGGGGTCAGCGACACCAGGGTCACGCCCCCTCCTGTGGTTACCCCCTCGTGTCCTGAGGTGACAGCATCAGTGGCTCCTCTCTCACCCTTTCAGGCTTTCCGGCTCACCGCGCATGTGATAGACATTCGCAGACGTGCCGGCATTTCAGTCCCCGGCACGTCTGACCGCATCGCGGTCACCCACGCAAAGGGGGCGGTGCTCTTTCTGATGCTGCACATCTGGCCAGACGCCCCCCGCAGACGCGCTGGACACATGCCGGCCGACGCCCTTGACCGCGTACGTGCCGCTGTCTCGGCACGTGAGCGACGGTCGAACTCTTGCATATGCAAAACGCGCCGTCAGCTCTCCGGCGGGGGGGGCAGAGCGAAACCCTTCAGGCCGACGCCCATGACGCTGATGAGCGCAGGTCTCAAGCTGTGCCCTGAAATTGGAGAACGCTTCCTCACAGGCTGTTGCCAGGGCCGTCTGCCGGATTACGCCCAGCGGTGCCATTTATGTGCCGTAACTTGTTTAGCGGGGATCTCTGACCTGCGTGACGCTTTTCTGTCCTGATGCGCGCCAATTCAAGATCGTTTGCAGTTTTAAACCCCCCCCCCCCCCCCCCCCCCGTCCCAGCCAACAGGTTTTCCTCCCTACTGTGGTACAAACAGGCGCAGAAACCATAACCATTACCAAAACCAGCACTGGGTGATTTTAAATTTGAAAAACAAACAAAAAAAAAACATCCAACTCAGTTCATAAATAGCTTGTCCAGTTATGTTTCTTTTTTGTTGTCACGGCGATGCTGGCTCCTGCGGATCCTGCAGACAGCTCCTGAGGAAAGCCTCTTTTCCCGCCCGGCTCCCCGCGCTCTCCAATGCCCGCTGCATTGTCGTGATGATTCACTTCCTCCTCCTCGCTGCTGCCTGCCCGCTCCCATCTCTCCAATCGCAGCGGTCATTTCTAAATATGGCCCGTACCGTTCAAATATCAGGATTCCAGACTCTCTTAATATTTAATTACCAATTAGCCCCAGGAAGATCTTTGCTATTCTTTTACCACCACAGGGAGGGGAGAGCTTGACCTAAATGTAGCTGATTTGTAATGTGAGATGTATCGTTTTATGTATTGTATTTTACTTTTTAAATATCAAACTGTGAAATGTGTGGAGCGCATGAAATGCTGGGTTGATGCTGTGGACACTCTACACAGCTGAAATCAGACTTTAAGGGTCAGCGCTACGTCTTTCCTTGGTGGCGGAGACTGACAGACCGGGAGCTGAACTCCCACTGTTGGAAGATTCTGGCTTGGTCCTTTTTGGTATGATTTGAGCACTCAGCCTACCCATGTGCGTCCGAAGGACGGCCCCAAAAATTCCCCCCCTGGTCCATCCTCCCGTCCTGGTATCTCGGGGGACTATTCTCCATGCTTATGGCCTCGCATTAAGCTTTTAAATGTCAGAGAGCGATAGCGGTTCCCCGGGAAACTTGGCCTGTTTTGGCACGGGGTGCTTAGACGGTCGTCACCCGCTGCGTTAGCCTGTCCCTCGGTGTAAGTCGGGGATGTCCCGCCGGGCGCGGAGCTTGTTCCCGCACTTTAAAGTGCGGCTTTGTCTGCGCAGCCGCAGCCAACTGCTTGTCCCCCCTCCCCCGTTCCCGCAGGCAGCTGTTTAATCTGTCCTGCTCTGTCTCGACTTCAGTCCAGACGATTATTTCGTGAGTTTTTAAACTTTTTAACCTGTGGCGTCGACGGAATAATCCAATCCGTTCTGTCGCGCTAAATGGCTCGTCGCGAGATGTGGATGTACGACCCTGTCTGTAAACCGCCAGCCTGCACTTCTTCACAGAGGGTATAAAAATATATATAGAACAGCGCAAAAAATGTATATGCTTTGCCTTCCGTCCCTCCTGAAGGTTGGATTCGGGATGGAGAAGAAGAGAAGTAGGATGGGTTGCTGTTCCTCCGGGGCTTAATCCTACAGGTTTGGATGGTACTATTACTTATCATTATATCAGGAAAAAAATGCCTGTTTCATAATAACAATAGGCAGGGAGAGAGCCCTTAACTGATAGCACTACCTACAGAATTCAGTTAAATCCGTGCCCTGCTTACCCAAACACTTTCTCTTTTCTCTATATATAACTCCTAATATTTGCAGGGAAACAGACATGGAGATTAAGGTGAGGATTAGTTAAATAAATGGACAGTGATAGAGCTCTTTTTAGCTGAGGTTAGAGGGAAGCAGATAAGGCGTAAGTGACAAGTTCCCCCTGTGGCCTGAGATAAAATTTGTCAAATTCGCTCACGGTGCAAAAAAAAAAGGAAACATCCAAGAAAGAGAGGGAAAGAATGCACATGGAGACAATGCACGCTGCTCAATTTGTTAGAGGCCCGTGTGTCTGGAAATAAGAGCAGTCTAGGAATATATTTAGACACCTGATTTAGAATAACCTTTCTCCGTGAACGGGGGAGAAATGGCAGGAGTTTATTTCCCTTGACCATCTCACGAGACGAATGATCTCAATATTACGCTCTGTTGGAGCCGGAGGACTCGATCATGCATGCATGAATAAATTGCTAATGCTAACATACTGCCTAAGGGAAGGGCTGCGGGGGCGGGGCGG
>JAODKL010000017.1:8723061-8744900 GCA_026780765.1 Petrocephalus schoutedeni
GGGGGGGGGGGTAAGGCTTGGGCTTTGAACTGAAGAAGTTTTCATTTTTCCCTCCCGGAGATTTTTTGTTTTCTCTCCGTTTTCCGTGTGACAAGGTGGCTGAAAAATAAAGGGGGTTTTTCATTTTCCGATATGAAATATTGATATCCCCACACCACGGGGAGCGACGCTGAAATGATGCTTATTGAAGGCCATGCATTGTTGTGAGACCTGCTTTATAAGGGACAAGCTGCAACGTTTATGTCTTTTTTTTTTTCTTCCCCTCCCCCACCCGCCCCCAAAGTGACACGCCAAAATGAGCCTCGCCTCTACGTGGCGTAAATAAAAGCGCGCCCGTGCTTATTTTCCCAGGTGCCGGAGCTCTGGAGTATCGTGGAGACATTTTTCTGTCGTGTGACTATGACATGGTCATACTGGAGTTTCAATTTGCTCGCCGCCATCAAGGGTTTTCCGGTGGCCATTTCTATATAATGTATTGGAGGAGGAATACAGAGCAGGCAAAGCATATAGGGGAGATGATTACAGGCCATCTGGGATAAATAGGAGCGATAAGGGCTTCTCGAGTGATTCGGAATGCACTTCTGCATCTGCCGTGTGATTAATCAGGACGCCTTTCTGAATGCAAAATCATGACGGAACGATTTTGATGTGCACAAAACACAAAACCTTCCAGTCCCCCCCCCCCCCAACCCCACTCCGGACGTTTTCTCGAAGCCCCCGTCAGAGATCTCGTAAAAATCACGTGGCATGGCAACCGATCGGGGTACATCCTCCTCCATCTAGCCTTCCCCAAAATAACCTAAGCGGCCCGTTGAGCTGAAGATCCCCATCATTCAGAGGTGGCTGAGCTTTGCTCACCAGCTTTGAGGGGTGATGTCACCCCCGATAATCACTGGCCTCCGCTTAACTGCTAGACAACTAAATCCCAATAAGCAGTACATTTATAGTGCATCTTGTAAACAAACCTTGGTTTTCACATGGCAAACGCATCCTGTAAATTTATTTAAACCGCTTATTCTCTGTAGCCCATTTGCATGTCATTATGCTTCCATAATGCTAATATATGAAGTCATATTTTCCTTTAGTGCTGTAATCATGACATATTCACATACATATTAATTTCAGTAGCATCCGACGCTTTTAACAGTTCCAGTTATAATATTAATGTACTTAACTGGCATGATTTTAGTGTTGACATATAGGCTGAATATCCTGCATGTGGAAAGTTCTATTTACATTTATTTGATGATGTTTTTTTCTATTTGAAACTGCATTTTATCCATTCTGAAGCTTTTTAAAGTATAAATTCTTCATAGTTGTGTTTGTACGTCTTTATATACATTTATATAAAATTCTATTCATTCTGTCATTTTTGGGAAAATGTAAAAAATGAGAATTTGTTTTGGCAGTTTTGGTGCTTACATTCACAGACAACATATACAACACATAAGAACAAGGAACATAAATTAAGGCAAATAGAAATAAAATATATAAATAGTGTGCCGCTGTGCAATATACTAACAATAAATAAAGGGACAAAGGGAACAGAGGTGTATTGAATATTGGACTATAAAAATATGAAGACATATGGCATCCCGGTGATGAAAAGATGCACAAAGATGGGTGGGGGAGTGACAGAGGCAAGGACTGTGTCAACGGGGGCCTGGGGGCTTGGCGATGATATAAAAATATGTATGTGAATATGTCATGATAGAAATAAAACCTCTATGAAGCATCTCAACAAACTAATGCTAAAAACTGAGGAGTCACAGAGGGCCATTTACGGGAAGTCACGTCCGCTCTGAGGACGACTTCATATGTATTCCTGTGGAAGTCAGACAGAGAAAACAGGTGCCAGGAAAATAATGCTTTAAAGGCTAGCTGCCCAGGATGGGGGGACAGATTTGGAGATATTATGCTCAAAGGCTGATGCTCCTTAGAGTGAGACTGGGAGAAGAGCTGTCTGTGGTAAAATATGAAAGTCAAAGTGTCAGTAAAAGCCTATGGCTTCTCCCTGATACCAGCAACACCAGCTGACTCAAATGATCCATGGCTGCTTTGTGGACACCTCTGATATAAATGCTGAGGGCTAGATGTTCAAGATCCAAGCACCCACCCCCTGGGCTGGGGGGGGTGGATTTGTTATGTGGCTTTGCGCTATCTGCTGGCGCGTTTTAGGGTGCCAGCTCTGCCCGCCCGGCCTCGCATTTTCTGCTATTTTACAAGCGCGCAGCCTTGGGGGACCACAGACTCCATTTTGAAACGGACAGTTCATAATCACCTCTGTAAGAAGGAACAGGAATGGGGTTAAAATGGAGTTGCCTGTTTTTTTTTTTTATAAGATGGCGATGAGGATGACGGTATGGGGAACATCGGAGTGAGGCACGCAGAGGGAGCTTGTGCTCTCCCACCACCAAGGCAGGAAGCAGGCATTTCGGAAACATGAAAGAAGAGCCGCCCTCTCTGATGCATGACGTCCTTCAGCAGATGACCGGACCGGGCAAACTGCAGCCGCTCTAAGATACAGAGCCATTATTTCTCATCCCACGGGTGCGGTCCACCAGCACCGGCTCAGAGCCAATTCTGTGCTTCGGTACATCGCTCCAATGGAATGGCGCACTTCCTGGAGACGGGGGTCACCTGACCGAGCGCAGCCTATTGTGTTGTGAGGAGTCACAGACGCCGTGTAGCTGCTCGGCATACAACTCTATCCAGAATGAACGATGCTTTGGGTGTCGGCCACATACGGTGGCCTGTCAGAAACCGGGCTTACAAACAGCGCTTCCCTGAGGCCCGTAGATTGTTAACCATTGACCTTTTTGTTCACATAGTGGTACTGTGATCCACTATCCCAACTCCAACCTTCCAGCCACTAATCCCGAACAAGGTTGTGGCCGGGACAAAAGCCTACCCTGGGCAGCACAGGCCACCAGTAAGGGGTAGACCCCTAACAAGATCACTGTGCCAGTCATTTTTCTTACTTCAGTCCCAATGTTAATCCCTAATAATCATCCACACATTTCAGCTCCTGAGGCTGAGTCACATGCTCGTGTACCGTGTGACTCACTTCAGCTCCTGAGGCCGGGTCACGTGTGCGTGTGTACCATGTGACTCACTTCAGCTCCTGATGCCGAGTCACGTGTGTGTGTGTGTACCATGTGACTCACTTCAGCTCCTGATGCCGAGTCACGTGTGCGTGTGTACCATGTGACTCACTTCAGCTCCTGAGGCTGGGTCACATGTGTGTGTGTACCATGTGACACATAGGAGCATCACTTTGCATGATCACAGCTCTTCGGTCAGAGCAGGAGACTGACTTAGTCGAATGTGTCTAATGACCAGTCCCTCGCCAGAGCTGGGGGGCCGAAGGAGTCCTGTGTGCACAAGCCAATTGAGCCTGACAGTAATTAAACTTTGGCCGACAACGACTTGAAGGGGTGACTCATATAATAGCCCTGTGGTGAAGCAATTCACACAGTGTGCAGCGTAACCTGCTGATGACTGACTTTCCATACTCGAATTTGCCAGCGTCTCCAATCTGCAGGTTATTTGCCTTTTAAAAGGCTGGTATGTGTATTTCTTTCCGATGCAGTGGAGGAACAGTGTCAGGATGAGATTTGCAAGGGAGGGTAATTATCATACAAACTCGAGCCTTGTGTCTCGAGGAGCGAGTCCATTTATTTCAAAGGTGTGAATTGATTGCGGTGTCCTCTGAGCCATTTGCATTGCATTCATTAAGTGCCCCCGCGCTGGAACGCGAGGCTAAGGATGCATCGACTGCACATCGATCTTTCCCTGGGTGCATGTGAGCGGCGGAGCAATGGTCGCCTCCATTCAGGGATCCGCCCCCCGGCTATGTCAGGGTTGAGGGACAGGAACTTGCTTCCAATCCCAGGGAGCTCTTCCATGGATGTGGAAAGGTGGTGAAAATCCCAGCTATATCCTGGAGCGTTCTGGCAGTTGGGTAGTAGGGTCCACCCAGGCAGAAAGGGCATGTGGACAATTGGTAGATGCCCTTAGGACCTTGATGCCCTGATCTGGCTTCACTTCCCAGAATGCATTGCATGGAGGTAACTGGCTGACTCACCGGTGCTGTGCCTTCACCCCAGATGTAGGTCTCTCTAAGTCTGATGCTCCTTTCATTTTTTTTAGGGAAAGGGCGGGGCTAAGAAATGGTCACTAAAGGTCACTACCGACAAAGTCAGTTGTCTGCCATCCCTGCACCTGAGCAGCACTTGGTCAGGAGCCGATGTCACGAGAACGAGCCACGCGCAGGGAGCCCCTCCAATTCTAAACGGTTGACTTTAAAAGCGGGTCATCACATTTGCATAACGCTGCATAACTATTTATAATGCTCATTAACAGACTCGTGAGTGCCTTCTAATATTTCAGAGCCCACGGTGGGATAGCCTTTTAATGATATGCGGCGCAGTATTAAATTTCCTCAGGAGCTTCTCACGCTGATGAACCCGTGATTGATGTGGATGTTCTGGCACAGGCACCGACGGCGTCTACAGGTTCTCCCGGGCTCCGAACGCAGGGCCTCCGCTCAGTCAAAGCCGCACGCCCGGCGCCGGCGAATCGCGGCATCCGTCTGACGCGCTGCCGGGCACGTTCCCGGCCGCCTGCTGACCTCCTGACAACAGATCCGTCACGATGCCGGCGGGGTCGTCCTTGACGCTCCGGCAGACCGTCTCTCGCAGGCGTGGCCGACGTGCCGGCGACGCCTGGTCCGGAGTGCCAATGAGTGATATTCATCTCCCAGCAGCCTTAGGAGTGCCCTCCCAGCAGCATCATCACCACCATCATCATCATCATCATTATCAGTCACAGTCCCGGCAACTTCTGCCCCTTGTCGCCAACATGAGCAACTGTTGGGCTGGCTATCCTTCAAGCCTTCCTCATCACCCCCCCCCCCCCAGCCTCATACACAGAGCACCGAGAACGCGGCATGGCACTTACCGCAAACTTTCTGACTTGAAGGTTGCCGGTCCCCCCAAAAGTACTGGCTGTTGTACTGTCGGGCATGACACTTAATCGGAATTTGTCCAGTGGTCATATCCAGCTCCATAAAGGGGTCTTGTAAAAACCCCCAGCCAGGCAGAACAACAATAGCAGCATTTCTCTATCAATACACTTTCTCAGTGACGAACGCATGCCCCAGATTTGTTTATATGCAAAGCAGGTTGATGCAATATAGCTCTCTTAGAATAAAGTTGATCAAAATGTGTTTGGGTGTAACTAAATAAAAATAAAAACCGCGTGTATAAATAAAAGGGCTGAAATAGCAACAAGAGCACATTTCGGGCGATCATTGGGGTTTAACAGACATATTTTTTTTCCAAGGCTCTACAGATGACAGCTCACTCCAGGCAGCTATTGTTCAGTGCAAATTGGACCGGAGGCATACATCCCGCGGTGAATTGGCTACGCAAGGTATATTCGCGGTCTCCGTAACGGGCCTCGCAGCAAATCCCATTAAGCCCCCCTTAATTGTGTCGTTAGGCTCCTTTCACTAAAACCCAAAGTACTTGTATACAACGGGAAACATACCATTACGATGCCGGTCCGTTAGAGGCTCCTGCATAATCAATCGCGGAGCTCGGCTTCCCCGCTCCGCATGACTTACGGCACGCTAGCCTTTGATTTACCTTTATAGCCGGGCGCAAGTTAGCGCCATCCTAATGCCCCCCGCTTCGACATGCCGTGAGATTTATTACGGAGAAAAGCCCCCCCAAAAAAAGGTAATGCAAAGCTATTCCTGAGCAGCCTTGAACTCCATCTGATCCGCTCTTTATTATTGCGACCGCTTGAGAAACAAAAATACCAACGTCGGCGCACTTTTAAGGGGTGATTCCTCATCTTTCTGATGGGGTAGGTTGACAGTACTGGGAGGTGGGGGGTTGCGTGTGAATTTAAATTCAAACAAAATGAAGACTGACATTCTCAATCAATTATAGACTGGGGCTTATTTTCAAAATATGAATGCGCAAATTAAACGTATCAGCACGCAATTATTAAATCAGTGCCCCTCGTATATTTGTTTTGCATCGGAAGCTATTGGCTGTGCAATAATCAAGTGTATATTTCGTTTTCTTGGTTCCAAACGGCAGTAATTATTATGCTAATCTACTATTTCCATTTAACAGTAAAAGCCCGACCTTATTAAACTTTAGGTCTTAAACAGCACATCGATTATAAGTGGGTGGCTTATGTTCACTTGCAGACGGTTGATTTCTACGCGATAGTTTTTAGGTGCTGAACTTATAAATATCGTAAAGGTTCGTGTTAAAAAAAATCAAACAATACCTTTCAAACAACTTTGAAGCACGTTAAGAAATGGTGCCGGATGAAATGGTTCTCTTCAAGGAGCAGATGGATGTTTTAATTGACCTTCTCCAGGTTACACTCGGACTCAGATGTAGCCTATAATAGGTGCTTAAATTCATTAATCAATGCACACTCCCCCTGTCCAGTGCAATGACTTTTATGAGCGGATACATCCCTAGAGCTGTCGCTGGAAAACTTCTTGTAGTAAACTACGGTTACCTATAGCCGTGATATTTACTTGATGCGTGTGTAGCGGTAGTTTATTTATATAAACTACTGACAATGTAAACGTACTTCAAAGCTTATTTCAGGTTTAATCAAAATGTCTTTTATCCTTTGATGTGCAACAGCGGAAAAAGCTAATGACTTCGGCATAGTAATACGCTCATATGACTTTCAAGCTGGTTGTTGTTAATTATTTCTTTTCCTGATTGACGGTTTTAAGATTTCTTTGCTTTGGCTGTAAATCAGCTGTCCCGTTCAGTGTGTAATTTCCCCCTAAATTTCGACAAACTTTAACCTGTAATAAGCTGTGTACGCTGAATATTGTTTATAGCGGTATTTCGGACCTTAATTCGGAAGGGTGGTCGAAGGCGTCTCGTCTCTGCAGCGCCGTCGATGTTTCTGGACATAGATGCTGGAAGAGTGTTAGAAATAAAGAACGCACTTTCCACACCCACCGGGCGCCCCGCAGAAACAGCGCATGCGCGCCGTCTGCCGTTATGAATTTACAAATCAAAGTAGCGCGTTCTGAAGCCATCTAAAGCACATTTTAACTGCAATGTCACGCTTCTTACTGCGCTGATAAAAGCACCCGCATTGCCCCCGAATGTACTCGAATGTACTCATTTCACCACAATGTACCACTTCTATCCGCTTAATGGGATGCAAAAGAATGGCTTGGAGCCGAGAGAACGACGGTTTTTGGTTGCGAAGAATGGAAATTATAGGAACTTTAGTGTTTCGCGTTAATAAAAAAAATCTCCCCAAAATATCCCCGAAGTAGGTCAATGAGATTTAACAAGTTTGGAAGACTTTTATTGAAGATAGTTGAATAGCATTGTAATAATTTGGACTTATCTAGACTACAAAGGTGGTCACGGAGAGGTTTTCTGTTCTCCGGGCGGCTAGTAGATTCAGCTCTGTGCGCAAATCATTATTACACAAGGTGTGTCTGGGGAAGGCTGCATCCCTTCATCAAGAATCTAGATATTAAAGAAACTATTTAATTACACCTGTTTTCCCGCGAGTATGCATATAAAAGTAATCAGTAAATAGGAAAGGTAATTATTTGTCTAAAAGTCACCGCCGCTGTACCTATAAGCGCTTTATCAAAATAATCTGAAATTTCATTATACATTATGTAGATAGCTCATTAGCAGCTAAATTATTCAGTTAATTTGTATAGAGTAAATTGGTTAATTTGCGTCGGAATATTTTATTGGCCTTCTCAAAATTCTAACAACTTAAGTTTGGGCAAATACAAATGTGAGAGTCCTACTAATTTGTGCATGTGCTCATCCGTACATATCTCTGTTGGCCATTATAACTGAACGTCACTATTAAGTCCCAGTTCATTGTCAGTACTGACTTAAATATATACATGACATTTGCAATTTAATTGGGAAACAGTTTTTTGTTTCTACTGATATAAATAGTACGATTAGAATACGTTAGCCCATATGAAATTAACGTATATTTTATTGGGGTCATGTAAACGGTACCGGTGCATTATTAAAATTTTAATTAAACGTTTCACTGTAACTCCTTATTGGCACTGTCAGTACATATTGCCCTTCCGCAAATTCACGAAAGCAGCTCCCGTCCTTCTTTGAATGGGAATTGCCTTTTCCCTCAACATTTTGCCGAACTTGGGTTTTTAGTGGCGACCCTTCCGAGCTGCGATACTAAAACGTGCCCGTCCTCCCCTTGAAACACTTTAATCCAGAAGCCATTCACATGTCGTCAGTACATCAATTATTAATATCTAATTTAATGTCAGGTCTGTCGCTAATTAGTTGTGTTAGTGAGTCAATCGTAAAGTATCATTTAAAAAATCGTAATTCGTCGCCTGTGCTCGTTAACTTTGCGCTGACCCTTAACGGGGCAGGAGTGCTGATTTTACAGTGTGGGAGTCACGGCCATCCGGATCGTACTCCCCGGTGCCAGCGGAGGATCGTAAAGCGTTTGCAGAGCCGGGGGGCATTGATTAGCGGGTCAGAGGGGGAGACTCTCCATTGCGCCTTCGGGGACGTGCTTTGCCATAGTTGTCGGGGCCGGAATGAGCTGCACGTCAAGTATGGCGTAAAACGGACAGGTTTTCCAGGTGTCCTTGGAACAGGCTGTCTGCCAAGCAAATAAATATGGCTGATAATGAGCCCTTGTCCGTCACACGTGGACGCCTGTCCCTTTCGGTGTTAATGGTAACGTTTCGCTCCTGGGCTTCTCAGATCCCCCCGCTGGTAACAGTGGGTGTGTTGTACCACAACAGGCTGACACAGTCGCCCGGGGCGCAGAGCACTCCTCCTGGGCACCACCCCACGTGGCGAGTGCACCCCCGCAGTAGGAAATTCCCCACCCAACTTTGAACGATAAGGGAGGAAATTATTACCCAAAAGAAAAAAAACCCGAAATAACTTGCAAAATGATATAGGTGATTTATTCCCTAAAGCAACAATTTATTCGTTTCAATCTGGACCTGGTCATTTATGATTCTTTCAGATGTTTCCCCCCAAAACAGTCACTTGATCTAGCCTATTAACAGCATTGCAGATGTTTCCAGGCATTTTTATAGTGAGCATAAAAACAAAGGAGTTATATAGCTGGAGAAGAAGTTTCGGCAACTTGGAGTTTAATGGAGGGATTGCATATGTAGCCTACATCTGGGCCGTTGTTGACCTCATATTTATGGGGAGAGAGAGGCTATGAACACGGTCTTCCTGGAGATCGGAACCTCCCGTCCTCTTCGTCCCAGAATCCCACTTTGAACTGATGGAAAATGCATTTCCGAAAAGTGGCTCCGATGATTTTCTTAGGCGACCATTTACAACAGCAACAGTACTTTAAAGTACGGAAGTGAAAAGTCATTAGCCTGATACGTTTCAAACTGTGATATGGTGTACATATTTTTATCTCTGCTATAAACAGCAGTGATCTGTTATACGGTGAATCCGATTATAAAATGTTCCCGTACGTTCCAAAGTATAAATTAAACATCGCTGACCGCATTGTTTATCAAGTCCAATAGCCATAAATCCTCGCGGGTGAATCCATCCCTTTTCCATCCACAAGAGGGCAGTATAATTCTGTAAAAAATGCAGGGGGGTCCATAAAATGCGCTATATGTGCACATTACTTTTTTGTGGGGGTCGGACGGGGGTTCAAATTCAAATAATCTTATAAAGCTATTTAAACCTGCTTTGCAAGTTACTGTTATCATATTCTGAATTGTGATTCCTTACCTTTAAAGGTCATAACTCCAATTATACATCTATGCACCTTGGGTGGTCTGAGCCACGCAAACTGTTTTAACATCCCTGATACGGTGTTGAAATAGGAAGCTGTCAAGTCAACGCAACAGTAATCAAACAGCAATTTTCTCGCCCGGCTTGCCGCCTCGCATCAACACATCATTTCGAGCCCCGCGTCGGCGTTCTGCCCGGCAGCCGCTGATTTAAATGCTGCCAGATTGCTGTGGGTTTTGCACCCTTGTCTTCGGGTCTTTGTCTCGCTTTCCGCTGTTTTCCCAGCTGCGGCTTGAGTGAAACCCAAATATATTTGGCTCTAACCAGCTTTGTCTAACTGGGTTTGATATGTATGGATTTTTTTTTAAGATATACAGTTTATGGAAAATGCAAATAATTGTCATTTGCCAAGCCTCTAAACTTGCCAACCCTTTATTTTTTAAGTAATATGAACCCAATAACACCAGGAAGTCTGGATAATATGCAGACTGTTCTCTGTAGCATAAATTTACGCAAACTATTCGAACCACTAAAAGCTGCTGGGCCCGACTAAGCAGGAACCAAAACTTTGAAAGCACCCTGTAAAAAACCTCCACTGTCTGCCGGCCTATAGAGCTCACTTACCTCGTGAATAGATACAGCGAAAAGACATAAAGGGATAAAGGAAATTCTACATCAAACACCAGAAATAAAAGACATCTGACCTTTATGTGCCCGCAGCTGTGAGCGACATTCCAGCGCATAATACAGAGCAAACAGACAGCCCAGCGCTCCGGGAGCCAGCCCGTCCGCTGACAGGCGCGTCGCCGCGGCGGAGCAGCCTTCCCGTCCGCCGCCGCGTCGCGCCCTGCCATCCGCCTGCTGAAATTCGTTAGGGCTGAAATCTCTCTCAGTAAAATCGCACGCTGGCCACTGAGGAGATCCCTACGCAGAGAAATGCTTTTGTAGAATATTAAGTTTATTGTTATAGAACAGTGTTTTCCAACCCAGTCCTTCGGGGAGCACCGGACTGCCCATGTTTTTGCTTCCTCTCAGCTCCCGGCACACCTGTACCAGGTATTCGGAGTTCCTGATTGGCTGGGAGCTGGGAGGGAGCAAAAACGTGGACTGTCTGGTGTGCCCCGAGGACTGGGTTGGGAAACACTGTTATAGAACCAGGCAGATGCCAGAGTTTAAATGATTTATGTTCACGTGTAGGAGGCTAGGTGGCATGCAAGCTTGGCCTGGTAAGTGGTAATACTTGTCGAGACCATGTTCTCTTTCATTAGGCCAAAATTTCTTTTATTTTTTCCAAGTCATGTTCCAAAACTCTTAGTCTGCAGCAGAGGCGGACATTTCAGGTCCAGAAAGTAAACATCCAAACCAGGATTTTGTTTCAACCTACTAGTTGAGCACAAAGAATCCCAGTCACATAGTACTCAGCTGGTTGGTTGAAACAAAATCCTGGTCTGGATTTTTACTTGCTGGACCTGAAATGTCCGCCTCTGGTCTGCAGTCATTGAAGCACAAGACTTCATCAAGTAATTAATGATGAGTTATAAGCATTTATTTGAAGAGTAGATTCTTCTCATAACGTCTTAAACCTTTTAATCAGAACACCTGCATGTCAGTCAATGTGTGTAAGGCAGTCTGCATGTGTCTGGATCCACTGAACTCAAGGCAAGTTCATTTCCAAAGTGAACTCGCTGTTTTACATCCAAAGTGAGAGATGTCAGATATTCAAAGCCTCATCAGTGACAAACCATCTTTAATGTAATTGTGTGATCTTTTGTTGTCAAAGTGTTCAGTGCTTTAGATTATAACTGATTTGACTTCTCAGGAGTTAACCTTGCGGTGTAGATTGTAGGTTGCTTCTAGGGTGTTTTTCCATGCCGTGAACATGCACAGATATGCCACCACAGAGCGGTACTGCCCCTTGTCTCAGCTCCTGACCTGCGCCTTGTTCTGGGCGATGATCTGAGCATATTGTCGTCCAGAGAGGTATGCTGTGCGTTTCAGCCTGGGATGGGCGAAATCCACGTGATAAAGGCCAAATCGAACTCGATACCCATCTTCCCACTCAAAGTTGTCCAATAGGGACCAGGCAAAATAGCCCCTAATGTCAACTCCTTCCTCATGGATGGCTGTAAAACAAACAAAAAAAACATAATTTAGTTGGGTATTTATAATCAATTTTTAAAAATCCTTAATCTTAAAAATAAATTGATGCAGAGATACCTCCCCGTTTCATACAGTGCATTAAATCTCAGCTTACAGGAGTCCTATTTTCACTGTTCATAATTTTATTTTTGGAGTCTCCAAGTAGAGATTAACAAGCTGCAATGTTTCAAAAAACACATTTTTCTTACACTGTACATTTCTGTTCACTCTGTCTGAAACACAGTCAAGTGCTTTAAGCCCCGCCCCCAAGGAGCCCAGTGTGCTCTGATTGCTCTGCTTGCCCGATTGGTTAGTTTGCCTTACACGTTCTGCTTCTGTGTCGCAGTCTGTAGACAGATCCTTGCAGGTAGGTGGCCACAGAGATGGACATTTCAGGTCCAGCAAGTAAAAATCCAAACCAGGATTTTGTTTCAACCTACTAGTTGAGCATAAAGGATCCCAGTCACATAGTACTCAGCTGGTTGGTTGAAACAAAATCCTGGTCTGGATTTTTACTTGCTGGACCTGAAATGTCCACCTCTGGGTGGCCAATAAGGATTGTGTTATGAGATGACCTCACCATGTCACGGAATTCCAGCTGGAATTCCAATATAATATAATATATCATTTAATGACATGTGTGACATTTGCCTCACTAGCTGTGCACCTTTGAGAATTTCGGGGGAATTGCGGCGGCTCTCTCGAAGCGAACCTTTGGAGACCTGCAGCAATGTGTCCCGGAAGAAATGGCAGCGTTGAGCATCCTCGGTCTCCACCGGCCCCACCTGGGAGAATCCGTTCTCCGTGATGTAGACCCTCGGGTTGCCGAACTTGTCCTGCGCAAACGGTGGGAGACCTGAATGCACCTCGGCAATGGGTGGGCCGCCGACGGCAAGGTCTTGAAAAGAAGGGGAGGTTTAAAAGGATCTGCCAATTCAGCTGCGTTTGATGGAGGACGTGGAGGTTAACCTTGTGAAAGCTGGCGAGGACCCATAATGAGGAACCGGAGAAGGATTCATAATCCTTACAAACAAATACGTTGCCAGGATATAAAAATAACAACACAGCTCGAACATTACCTTAATGTACTATTTTTGTGGTCCGCTGTTTTTTTTTTTTTTGGACAGGATGGAAGTAGATGAAGACCATAAATTTATCATACCTTAATGTACTTCAGCAACTTGCGTAAGCCCTCTGGGAATACGGCCAACCAAGAAACGCCACAAACGGGCCAGGCTGGATTGGTGTCCCGCTCCACCCCCAGATCACCTTCGAACCCAATCTTCGCCGGGCCGCTCCCGGGCCGGACTCGCCGGGAAGTGTAATAATTTAAGGCGAAGAAGTCTGCGGTTCCCAGGACGTTCGGCTCCTCCTTCGAGAATGTGGGTAGCCTAGACGATGGCAGGCCCTGGGCTCGGCTGGCGGCCTCGACGCGGGCTTTCATCTCTGGCGGGTAGTCCCCACTCACAAAGATGGGCCAGGCGAACCAGCCAAGTACAAAGGCCATGTAGCGCTCCGCGGCGGCGACGTCCAGGGCGCTGCTGGGATCGTGAGGCTCGGCCCAGTCACCGAAGAGTGCCAGGGACACCTGTCCCCCCTGAGTCGGCCTGTAGAGGGCATCGTAGCTGTGCCAGGCCCTGGCGTGAGCCCGCAGCATGTTGTGACCCACCAGGTACAGCGAGATGCCAGGCTGCCCGAGGCCCGGTGCGTGGCGTCCGTCCTCGTGGCCAAGCTTGGCGTAAATGTAGGGCTCGTTGATGGTGAGCCATAGCTTCACGCGGTCGCCGAAGGTCTGGAAACAGAACCTGGCGTAGCTGTCGAAGAGATCTGCGATTCGCGGTGACTGCCAGCCCCCCTGGGCCTGCAGGGCTTGCGGAAGGTCAAAGTGATGGAGCGTCACCATGGGGCAGACATCACTGGCCAGCAGATCATTGATGACTCGGTTGTAGTAGCTCACACCTGTTAAAGAACAAAAGGAAGGGCCTGTAACATAAAGGAACATTTCCCACCTCACTGAAGTATGGAAAAGCTTGCTTTATTTATGAAGAACCCTGCAACAAGCAACTTGAAATAAAATTAAATGATGCTGTATTTGCCATTTGTAGAAGCACATGTAGGTACATTGGAAAGTTTCTCTCACATTCCCCATCCTATTCTTCACTGAGATGTACACACACAGGTGCGAGCAAAGCTAAAGGTCCCAACACAAGGTCAGTCATTCATCCAGCACCCCTGGAGCATTTTTAGAGGCTTAAGGGTCTTGCTCAAGGGCCCATTGGTGATGTGATTATTCTGCAGAGGACGGGATTCAAACGACAGGGCCACGGAAACTTCTACTTGTGACGACTGCTGGTGCTATTTTAATTCAGTGTGTCCATTAGAATTCCACTCTGATTTGTTTTAATGGCAGGTGCATGTTCCTTGAACCCTGACTATTACACTGTTCAACTTTCTGTGACCTCACTCTTTGGACGTGAGAAAGCATACAAGCGGCCCGTAGTGATGTAATGGGGCGATGGACCTTTCTGGTTGATGTGCCTCGTCGTGCCGTCCGGCAACAGTCGGGACCATGACAGTGACAGGCGGTAATGAGTCAGTCCCAACTCCCGGATGCATTTCAGGTCCTCATCCCAGAGGTGATAGCTGTCACATGCTACATCGCCGCTCTGGTCCTGGAACACCTGCCCTTTCCTGTGGCAGAAAGTGTCCCAAATACTGGGTCCTCTGCCCTCGGCATCCCAGCCACCTGTAAGAGGAAAAGTGGGAGGGGGCGATACTCTGGACCAGATCAATCGCAGGAATGATGATGGTTTGATCATGTACTTTCGCTCGGTGACCAGTGGGAGGCGATAATGATGACAGATCGGTGCATTGGAGTGATACATCTGAGGAATGTATCTGTGTCTGCTGACAAAAATGAAGTTTTAAATGGATCGAGTGTATTGAGCAAGTTGCTGTGTATCCCTGACGCAATCTGCCCTACCTGAAAAAAAGTACCAATATGTACCTTATTTGCTTGTCACTGGGGGTTGAATGTAAGGCAGAGATAAAAGGTAGGGTCAAATATGACCCCATGGGTTCCCCAGGGTTAAGGTACAGAAATGGACTCTGATAAACATTTATTTACCATTGGGGGGTACATTAATGTTGTTTGTACCATGGAGAACAAAACTGTAGCAGGGTTGTACCCTTTTTTCTGACAGTGTGTAGAGATGACCTTTGGCTCAACAGAATTGATAAGAGCGATATCATTTCATGCACAGCGTACTACTTTGAAATAAATATTTCGATGTACGTATTTACCTAGCGCATTATGCAAAGCATGCAGACTCCTGCTTTCATGTAATAAATACAAATAGGCTATTAATCAATTGGAGGTACATACCTTCGATTTGATATGCTGAGGTTGCTGCACCCCAAGCAAAGTTCCTTGGGATGATAATATCTTTGTCAGAAGCAAGCATTCTCGGTATGAGGGATGTTCTGTCAGTTGTATAAGTAAATATGTCACTGTGCTAGTCCAAGTAGATATGCACGTACACACACTAGACACTTTAAAAAGTGGCCCCCCTAATGTCTTCAAATCCAGTTGCACACTGTATCCTCTGTGTTTTCCAATGAGCCACTCCCATACATAATGACGTCTTATTGGACGTTCCTCTATTAAAAGGGATATCTCCCACATTATTAATTAATTGTATAGCCCTACTTGGGTTTAAAAATGTAACAATAGGACAATGTTAATTTTCAAGCATTTAAATGTGAGGCGTTGAGTTTATTTAATTGAAAATGTAATACCGATAACTGGCCTATGGTTGTGGTATATTACTGGTTGACATGAAACAATCGTTTGAGCATTTGCGATCAGTCTGTATCTGTAGAGACCTACTGATCAGTATACAGTCATCTTCTGCCCCCACCCTCTAAACCCGAGTGTAAATAAGGGCGAGTTCTTCACATTCTTTGGGGCTAAGCGCATTGATAAGAGCACGGTTTTCATAGGGGTGCCGTTCTGCACAATTGACCCTGCATGTAACCCGGGAAGTCGCTGCGTGTTTGCTGTGGCTGTTCTGGGTTTACTTGAAACAAGCAATGAACTTCATACGGTTCCGCAAGATACCTTGATGTTTGGAAGATGGTTGGCATGGTCTTGCCATATAGCATTTTGTTTGCCTTGTTTCACCACTGGATGGACTAGTTGCTGTCTTTATGCATCTGAAAATTGCAGAAGCATTATCCTTGGTATTTGCAGTTTGCCGGCCAACTGATGAATGTTTTACGTCATGTCACTGTCTTGGTTTCTTAATGCAAATGTTGTTTTCAAGAACTATTTGCCAATAAACTAACTATTTCTAATACATCTTATGTCTTCCTCCTGACATGAGTCATTCGTTTGTCATTGTAATCTTTACGGGGAAGGATAACATGGCAGATTGTGATCCTGTTTCGCGTCTCCGCTCGATGGTTAGACGAAACGATTCTCATTTAAAGAAGCCCCTGTCTTCTGTAGCTTGATTATACACCATCAGGTACCTCAGCAACCTTCCAGATACCTAAAAACAACCTAAAAAAAATTGTGACTAATGGAGGAAAATGCTGTTCGGCTGCGGGACAGACGTTAGCGATAACCAAAAGTACTCAGGGCTAATGGCACCTAATGGGGACACAGTCAGATGACTCAACGATAACAGAAATGAAAACAATGACAGCCCTGAGGCAACCCAAACTCGAAATGTGCCCCCCCCCCTTTATGCTGTGGGAGCTCCGTAAATGTCCTGTAAGAATAATATAGAAATGGAGTCAAAAACAGTGCCACGGTCCCATCTGAGCCTGCATAGACCCTGCCTGCCTTCCTTTAATGGAAATACTGTCTTTGTGAAGGAACCTGAAAACACAACATTGACCTAGATGACCATGGGTAGGCCTTTTATAAACATAAATACATTTTTAAACATGCTGTGAGTCTGGGAGGGGGAAAGTTCCAGGATTAGGCATAGAGAGTGAGTTTGACACCTCTTTATAGATTAAATGTTTGAATCTCATAACTCATTGCTCAGTAGGTGTTCTGTATGAATTGCTGTTTTTTTTAACTGTATGTTCATTTTCCCAGTAGCATTAGGCCGGCCCATAGCCAGAAATACATTCTGTGGGGTGTCTGGCAACCCAACCAGTAGGTCAGGTGGGAGCAAATTTTGAACTTGGATAGTTTTATTACCTGGATACATGCCTGATCGGTAGCAAACAAATTTCTGGCTACGTAAGGCATTAAGGTCACAAATGAGGCATAAATCATTCTGGTAAACCAGGACCTTGACTCAGGTTGAGTAAGGGATGTCAGTAGGGTTGCCACATTTCATGCTGAAAAATAAAGGACTCCTACCATAGTGGGGCCATGCTACAATGTGCCAAGTGATGCACCAGTGGTGGTAAATCAAAACTTAAACCATGGTCTCAAGAAAGTATTACGATCCACACTTAATATTTGAAGTACTTTATTATCAATGGACATAAAAATAAACTGAATGAAAAACTTTTCAGTTATTAACTCCTATTGACAATGAAATTAGCTTTGACACATGAAATCAGTCGCTTTATATCAAAACTTAAGGTGCACAACAGGTAACAAAATTAAATTCACCTTCAGGATATACAATTTTAACTCATCCATAACTTATTAGCTATAAATAAGACAAATTAATCTAATCAATCCAACGTTTTCGTACTAAATGTGGACGGGATGATGCTGCGTTCATCACAACCCTGAAATAGGGGACAAACTGCGTCCCGTATTGGTTAAAAACGGGACGCACAAATTTATCGTCAAATACGGGACGATTCTGTATTTTAAGGGACGTCTGTGTGCCCAACAGTATCACTGAGAGTTAAACCTTTTTGTATGCAATGTATATGGAATATTTTTTAAATTAAAGTGTTAAGAATGAAAACAATTACACATCAACGGCGTACAAGCATGCACAGATTTATCCAGACATCAGACACGACAATGTAGGGGGCGCATGCGCGGTTTCGAGACAAGCAGCGCGATGGGTGTATTATATTACACACGCAACACTCGTTCGTAGGAAGGTTAGGTTATACCGATTTGTAACTTAAAATAATGATATCAGTGACATTAAATATAGTTTTATCTAGTTAAAACAAACTTCGATTCATTGCACGATAAAAATTACTGATTTATTAAAAAATAATAATCAAACCAGGTCCAGTCTACAGACTGTCACTGTTAATCTACAGACGTCACATTATAATTATTTTTTGTTTAGCAGCAAAGCGCAACTGCAAGGCCTATTTGGAGTGTGCTTGCAGAACCTACTTGAATCTTGCTTAAAAAATGTGCTCATTCGCGTTGAGTAGCAAACCCACGACCGCGACACAAATGCTAATTCCAAGAATAAAAGAATGTAAGTGCGTAAATGAGAGCGCGCCTTTATAGGAGAGGGTGCCGGTGACGTCAGGGGGTGGAATTCCAACATGGAGCCCGGGGCAGCACCATGAACGACGAGCTCAATGGAGCGGCTGGGCGACCCTACTACCAGCCAGCGCTGGCGATCTTCGCTCGGATCCACCTCTAAGCACCAGCGTCGCACTCCGTTTGGCGAGGACAAAGGATATTGCCGCGGAGCGCATTTTAACGACACACCAACGGTCCCAAAGATTTACCCAGCGAAAGGAGCGCGTTAGAAACTTCGTGAGATTTTGTTTGCAACAATTGTTATTGTTCCCGAGTTCTGCAAAAAAAAAAAAAAAAACCCACGTAGCGGGAGAGGTCTACTTCCAGGGTCGCCCGCGTCGCAAACACCGCTCTTATACTGTCTGGAATGCAGGCAGGACTGTTGATTCATCAGATCCTGGCCGTGATATGAAAGTTTCCGCGGCTGGGACGCGATCAGATCCCCCAGAAACTTTGTTATCTCGGGACTGTCTGCGGCCGACGCCGCGCCGCCTGTGCCGGCGGGCGCCCTGCGCTCTTTCCTCGCTACAAAGTATCCGGCGGCCGCGCCCGTCGGGAAGGGTCACGGCGGACCTTCGCCCCCCTCGCCCGGGCTACGGGAAGGCAGGCGATCCGGCCAACAAAGGAGCGCCTCGGATAGGACTCCATGCCGTGCAGTCGGACTGGTTTAAAAAGAGACATGGGAGAGGGGGATTGTAGACGGCAATGCAAGAGATTTGCAACCTGACCGAGACTTGCGCTTTATTGTCTTTTATGAACACTTTGTAAATGCGACCGGGTCTGCCGTGCCCACCGGGCCATGCTTAAACAAACCCTACCCAAACTTTAGTGCGCCCGTTTCGTCCCGCTTGTGTTTTTTTCCCCCTCTCTTTTTTGTTTTAATGAGTGGATTTGTTCTCCCACGTTTTTGGTGAGAAATGAAGCGCCGCCGCGGGATTGTCCTCCAGCTGGTTACTTGCTTGCTGCTTGCGCGATGGAGCTCCGGCGCATCTTTCGACTGCAAGCTGTACGACGAGCGGCCGAGGGGCGCCGGTAGGAGCCCCGAGCAGCCCGGCGCGGTGGCCCGGAAGGTGGTCTGCGCCAACATGGAGCTCCGCCAGGTGCTGCCCGCGGAGTCGCTGCCCAACCGGACGGTCACGCTGTGAGTAGGCGATCGGACAGAGCCGCATTGCTCCGCTAATCTCCCACTGTTACCCGGGACCTTTAACCTGCACGCCGATTGCCCCCGTATTTATTCAGCACCCTAACCTGTCTGCCTACCCTGGAGTGGATTCAACTTCTCGACAATCATACTTATTAGAAGTTTTAATCCGATCGCAAGCTGAGTTTGAATTACAGACGCAATACTATTTCTATAATAGGCTTTGCGCAAAGTAGAATGCTGCGATTCTGCTGTGCACATACAATGCATGGAATAGTTTGTGTTTTAAAGCTGGGATTCTGGTTTATGTTTGCATGTAAGTTGTAGAAATAGCCGGGAGTCCTAATAGTCTTGGAACCGCAGTTTAGGTTATGATCTGTGAATTGGAGGGAGGTACACTGCTGTCCTACGCGCAGAAAAACTCTTAATGTTTGTATTTTCTTTGTAGCCTTTCGGATATTTTGTTTTTGTTTCCATTCCATAAATAGTATTTACTCGTTATAGGGTTACCTTTTTTTTCCTGACAAATATTAGGCCGCAAACGCCACTTAAGCCCTTTTTTATATTGCTGCGGCTTGGTTCATGCATTTGCTGTGGCAGTTTGCTTGCAGTTCCTTCACTCCTAAGCTGAGTACAGCCGGCCGGGGCTCCCCTGCTGTTCACGTGTAGGTATTTTGGGGTAAAAGGCCTGTGAAGAGCACACAGAAGAGCTGTTGGGGTTTTTTGACAGTTTCCCCTCTTTGTCCATGAGGAGCTTCTGCTGTGACCATCTCAGCAGGTATGGTGGCTTCAGCGATAATCGACGGGGTGGGGTGGGTGGGGGGGGGGCACAGGCTATTGGGATGATTTCCCGAAAATGCTGTGTGCTCAGATGGCAGTTTTTCTCAATCGACTAACTGATCGTAGGGAGATGTGGTCCCGGGCACGGTGAGCCCACTTGTGGTTGCTAGCACCAGTCCATACCTTTTTATTGACCGCAGCCATATGTTTGAGAAAGAAGACATGGCCATTTATTTGGTAGGTCTAATTTTCAGAAGGTTTTATTGCGAGTCGAGTTCTCTTGGTGTTTGGGTGGTGCTGAAGATCTTCCTGTTCCCAGGATTGTCGCTTGCATTACTACCGAGAAGCAAAACCTTGACGTTGCTGGTAGGGAGATACAGAATTTATACAAACTTTTTCAACCCGCACTCGAGTCTCTTCCTGTAAGGACTTGCTGAGAGAGCTCTCCGTCAGCCGTGGTGGGTCCGAAGGGGTTTCCAAGTGGACGTGCAAACCCTGCCCAGACACGTCAGCGACACTTGACACCCCAGCAAGAAGCCATATTTGGGGGTGTTTGTTAAAGGCCTGTGAAATCTGCAAACCCACCCACCCGTCTTGTTGGTTCCTGAGGTCTTTTTATGATCCTACTCCCCCCACCAACATCCTGTACAGAGGCCCCTCACTGCTCATTCAGTGCTGGGTGAGACGGGCCTCCTGTCCTGCCCCCCCCCCCGCCCCGCTCCTCTCTCCCCCTGACTCTAAATCAAAGTTTCAGCGAGGGGCTCCATTGTATCATCAGGCCTGTGAATGCGGGTCGGGGTGGGGGGAGGGATCACTGTCTGACAGAGGTGCAGAACTTTCTCTTCAAAGTGCTCTGAGGACCTTTAACTGGTAATATTCTTAGTCATGTTACTTTGTTTTTTTTATGTGCATAATTTATTATATTGTCCCCAAGTTAATTCCTTGGCGGTGAGCGATTCTGACTCTGGAAGTCTCGGCCCCACGAGCAGCTAAACCCCCCCTTCCTTTTCCCGGATACAGTGGCCCACACTTTGCTGGTCCCTTCCCGCGCCCCCTTTCTGGCCCGATTCTCACCCGCATTGCAGTTTGCACCAGCACTGTAAAAGTCCCAGTGTGCTGCTGGAGCCCAGCTTCTCCTCGCCTTCCTTCCCTCTCTCGCTGGCTACTGCAGGGCTCAGTGGCTGACTGTGTTGTTTGTGGAGGGATTTTGGGGGGCGGGGGGCTAGTGGTGGTGTAGATATCAGTCTGTGTCACTCGCTAGGTTTAAGTCCAGGGTCTTCTAACGCCCATCCTTCTGCGCGGTGTTACTCAGGTAGACGGTGATGGCCTCTGGCATTGTTTGCCACGTTTGTGTGCTGTTCTCAGAGTGTATCCACGTTGGAGTGTCAGGGTGGCCGATGAGGTCCATTTACGTTTTTCGATTTTTGTATTTGCTACCCCTTTCAGCTCATTCATATCAGCAGTAACGCATTCTGTGGAATGTATTGGCGGGGGGGGGGGGGGGGGGGGGTGG
>JAODKL010000017.1:8764479-8779286 GCA_026780765.1 Petrocephalus schoutedeni
ATGTCAGCTGATGAAGGGCTTATGCTGGTGTCATGTAGCTGTCATAGAGCAATCTTAAGTGTAACCAAAAAGATTAAAAAGAAGAAAACTGGTATCGCTGCAGTAACCCCAGTAATGCTGATTCCAGTGATGCCATAAAAGAACCTGGGTTTTTTTTGTCAGGTGGCCTCGCACCCTGGCTGGGCTCACCATGCACCTGCCCTGCCCGCACCTGGCTCCCGGGGCAGGCCTTTACACCGGCTCGTCAGCGAGGGACCAGCAGGCATGGCGCACCTGTAGCCGACACGGCCGGTGGGCCGAGGACGACTACTCCCGCTGCCAGTACCAGAAGGACGTCACCCGTGTCCTCTACATCATTAACCAGGTAAGGGGAGAGCTACCACCAGCCCTGGGATGTCACCAAAACAGTGGGTGGGACTGCAGTCATTGACTTGAAGACACCTTTGTACCGTCGGTGATGCCTCAATTTTAGCGCCAGTCTCCAGCATCGCATGTTGTTCAAGTCCTGACAGCTGTGTAATGGTCCCGGTTCCAGGCCTGCGGAGCTCTGGGCCTGCTCACCTCCTCCTGGCAGACTTTGATCAGTCATAGCCAGGCCTTTTCTTGGTGTGGAAATCGGTGACGAGACGCATAATGCTGTTTGGGATGTCTCCGCTCTGTCTGCTTTACTTCATGCCTCTCACCTCATTGGCTGTCCCGTCAGCTGCCCCTGAACCTGACGAATGCGGGCACCACAGCCCGGCAGCTCCTGGCCTACACCGCGGAGGCCGCCAACTTCTCGGACAAGATGGATGTCATCTTCGTCGCGGAGATGATTGAGAAGTTTGGGAAGTTTGCGGAGAAGTACAAAGAGGTTAGAGAAACTGAAGAATCCTATTACCACCAAGTTGCTACATCTGAGACAAGCTGCTCTTCTCATGACCTGGCCTAGATGGTCCATAAGGGGGCACCAGTCTGAACAGATTGTTACACAGCTTTTCCTGATGCCTGACATACTGCTGTGTGGTTAATGCATCCTCACTTATGCTGACTTATGTTTGAGAGAAGTAACTTGATTTAATGAACTAATAATGACCAAATCGATACATCTCACACCAGGGCTTGTCTTATATGGGCTTCGCTGCCCTACAAAAAAAGGATGGAGTTGTCTTTTTGAAATGTGCAGCAGCCCTGGGCATTTTGGCAGCTGAGGCGAGATTCTGTTGAGCGGGAAACAAATTTTGCAAATTCAGTTTGAGACATTTCCGTAGCACAGGGTAGCTGGCTGCTAACTAGCTAGCCGGCATCCGTTTCTCAGGAAAAGTACTGCAATGTTTAAGTTAGCGTAAAAGGCGCCGTGGGCGACTGAGGCTTCCCGTAGCGCTGGGTTCTGTGTCGCTGGGTAACCGGCCTCTCTGTCTGCAGCTGGGCGACGTGATGGTGGACATTGCCAGCAACCTGATGCTGGCGGACGAGCGCGTGCTGTGGCTGGCCCAGCAGGAGGCCCGCGCCTGCTCGCGCATCGTGGAGTGTCTCCAGAGGGTCGCCGGCCACCGCCTGGGCCCCACCTCCCAGGCCTTCTCCACGGTGTGTGTCTTGAATTTAGCGTGTTTGTTCCCTGCCTACTGAAAGACAGCCCCGTATTTCTTCTAATTCTCATCCTTGGCTTAACTTCCACGCGATTTTTAAATGTTCGGCAATCGAGCATCAGGCTGGATGCGAAGGCCGCCCCCTTTAATTGCGTGCTGCGGCTGGGGTGAACGTCAGCTGACTGTCGCGTCTCTCTGTCCCCCTGCAGACGTCCCCCAACATCGCCCTGGAGGCCCACGCCATCAAGGCGTGCGCCTTCAACGGCATGACGTGCACGCTGTTCCAGAAGCTGAGCCCGGACCGGCCCCCCGCCCGCGAGCTGGCGGGCCGCGACCCGGACCTTGGACTGGACCGCCAGCTCAGCTTCAAGTGCAACGTGACGAGCAATCTCTCCAGCCTGGCACTCAAGGTGAGCGGCCCACCTCCCCGGCACTGCCCGCTGCTGGGAATGCTAAGTGAGCCGGATGCTGGATGGTGCACGTCCTGCTCCGGTCATGCTGAGGCTGACTGATTTTCCCGCACCCCCCTCCCCAGAACACTGTGGTGGAGGCTTCGCTGCAGCTGCCCCCCTCGCTCTTCTTGCAGGGGTCGGGGCCCGGCACCCCCCCTGAAGACGCCGTCTACAAGCTGCACCTGCTCGCCTTCCGGAACAGCAAGCTCTTCCCCTCTGCCGGCAACTCCAGCCACGGGAAACGCAGGGCAGTGGCCACGTCGGTCATCCTCACCAAGATAGGTGAGGAGGCCCCAGTCAGCCCTCTGGGTACATGGATGGAGGAGCTCCGTGTAAACAGTTACAGCGGTGCATTTTTGTGGCGGCTCAGCTGGCGCTAATAGACCTACAGACGGTCTGCATTTTTGCTCCCTCCCAGGGTCTGCATTTTTGCTCCCTCCCAGGGATCCCTATGGGCGGGGTTGCGACCCACTGCACTTGCATATTAAAATGCGACTTCATTGATAATATCCTCGCACGTTTTGCCAGTTTTTGCTGCTCCTCGGGCTGGAATACAGTTCGTTCTGGATTAGTAGCTGCTATTAGGAGAGCCACAAATAGCGTGAGTTGCAGGAGGTGTCAGGAGATGGGGAGATGTGACCCCTTTGCCCTCAGCAGGGCCCCTGTCTGACCCACGCCTCCTCTTCCCACAGACAGCTTCCCGCCGAGGGCCCTGCGGAGCCCCGTCAACGCCACGCTGCGCCGGCACGCCCGTGGCTCCGCCGTGGCGGCGGCCTACTGGAACTTCAGCCTGCTGGGTGGGCTGGGGGGTTGGGCCTCCGAAGGCTGCCGGCTCCTGAGATCCGACGAGAACTTCACCACCATCTCCTGCGACTCGCTGGATAACTACGCCGTGCTGGTGGTGAGTATCAGGTGACCAGTGACCCCCCCCCCCTCTCCAACCTCCCCCCTTTGACCCGGGACCTCTTCTCCCGCAGGACCTCAGTGGCACAGAGTATGCCGTGTCCAGCGTGCAGCTCCTTCACCCGGTCGTCTACACCTTTGCTGTCGTGCTCCAGCTCGGCCTCCTGGTGGTCATAGTCAGCTACGTCTACCACCATAAGTGAGCATCTGGGGGGGGGGCTTCCTGCAGCTTGAAGCTAACATCTCATCACCGTCTTCAGGGGTTTGCTGGTGTAATTAGCCTGGTGATGGTTATGTTTATTTTTATGTTTGTGATTGTTATGCTGCATTCCTTTTGTACTCGTAACTCGTAAATTCCGAGTTCCCGGGTGGAATTTTGCAACTGGAACACGCCCCCCGAAGTCAAAATTAGAAGTCGTGAACTCGGAGGGATCGACACAACTCCGACTTCAGAATTCAAGATGGCCGCCCCCTTTAATCAACAGAAGTTGCTTTAGTTTTATTCTACTTATTAGCGCTCGCGTCTTTTGAGGCTCATTAAATCGGTTGTACAAACCACATTGGCTGAAAAGTTTGGGAGCCCTCGATCTAAGGTACTCTGACATTGATTTGAGCCTCTAGCAGCAGATGGATAGGTGTCGTTTCAGAGGGTGGGCGATGTCTCCGTGTCCCTGCCACCCCGAGATCCTGCTCACTGACTGTCCCTCCAGGTCCATCAGGATCAGCCGCAAGTCCTGGCACATGCTGCTCAACCTGTGTCTGCACGTCCTGCTGGCCTGCGCCGTGTTCATCGGCGGCATCAACCAGACGCGCCACGCCAGCGTCTGTCAAGCTGTGAGTGCCCCACGGCCCCAATCTTATTCAGAGTACTACTTGAGTTTTTATACTCCATTTCCCATAATACACTGCTGCTGCCTTAGGTGGGAATTGTGCTGCACTATTCCACCCTGGCCACCGTGCTCTGGGTTGGAGTGACTGCACGCAACATCTACAAGCAGGTGACTCGCAAGGCCAAGCGCTACGAGGAGCTGGATGAGCCCCCTCCCGCCCCCAGGCCCATGCTTAGGTTAGTGACTACGTCTCCCATGATGCACCTGGCAAAGTTTCAGCCAGTGGTCCTCCAGGTAGTTTCCTGAACAGTGCACAGTAATTGATTCAAGGAGTATGACCTAGGTTTCTGTGCCTTACTTTTATAATGGACACTGTGGTTGTTATGGGTAGCAGTTAATACCCCGTCCTGATGCCTTGAAATATATTTTCTTCCACATGGTAGCAAGACAAGAAAATACTGCCATTGGTGCATGAAATGGTTTAGTATTGTTAATGGTATTCAAGCATTGTTTTTGTTTCATGGTAATATGTGGTAAAGCTTAGTATTGGTGGTTCTTGTTTAAGTATCAGTGTTTTTTGTTGAGATCTTTGCCACCAAGTTTGACCGGCACAGTGCCTGCTAATGTGCGGCCGACCACACGGTGGCAGTAAAGAGGCCAGTGGTGATCCATTTAATGCTTGATTTAGAATGGAACCTTTACAGCCATGTGGCAGTCTGGTGGAGATATTTATATTCATGACCATGGCAAACAGAATAAAACAATTTCAGGGTGGTAACCAAGACCATTAACCCTGTGCTGTGACCATCCCCAAACTTGCTCTTATCTTGATATGTTTCGTATAGAAAGTAAGATGGGATAGGGGATAAGATCCCCACAGGAACCTCTATTCTGTTCTAACACAGTTTAAGTGCTACATAATACAGAATAAGTGCACGAAAGAGAAAGCATACAGAACGTATGCAAATTTAAATGTAATTTAGGAGACGAATACCGGAAAGCATGCATATAATGAATCAAGTATGCTGGAGTCGATCCTGTGCTCGTACCAGCACTGTCCACACTCGGTTGGTGGCCCATTACCGCGCGGCGGCCCGTTACCGCGTGACCTCGGCACCGGCCAGGCCGCGTCCGCCTGAGTGCCGGCCAGCCCGCCCTGTCTGTTTGGGCTTCTCACAGATGTGCTCGTTAATGTAACTAACGAGCTAGAGGCGGGAGCTGCTGGCGGGGTGCCCGTTTATTAAGACGCCGCCGCCGTCTTTAAGCAGGCGTAGGGGCTTTTCCACGGGGCTGCCTGCACATCGCGTCCATCTGCCGGAGACACTGCCGCACTCTGTGCCAGTGGGCTTTACCTGCATCCTCCGTCGCGCGGATAAAAGCCTCTTTCCCGTTAGTGACGTCTGATGAATGTCTCGCTGACCCTCAGCCTGTGTTAAAACCTGAGCTTGGGGAGGGCAGCATAGCATGGGTTCAGCGTACAACGAGCCGATTACAGGGCCTCATTTGCGGCATGCTCGGGGGAGGCTGGCACCTGTTGATTTTGTTGGGGTCAGTTGTTTGAAGGGACATTTTAATCTTCCTGCTTGACTTGGGTTCCCGAAATGTCACTGATTAGCAAAGGAGTGTAACGTTACTGTGAAAGGGAGGAAGTCTCTTCGCTGTGTTTTATGGAGGTAAGTGCTTGCAGTGTATGTAAGTGCACCCAGAGCTGAAAGCTGATGGCCTGTGTGCCCCGCCTCCCAGGTTCTACCTGATTGGTGGAGGCATCCCCACCATCGTCTGCGGGATAACAGCGGCGGCCAACATCAAGAACTACGGCAGTCGACCGGGCGCGCCATAGTAAGTGTGTGTCCGTGATGCCGGTGGCCCGGGATGGGTGCCGTTAATCACGCCGCCCTATCGCTTTCTCCCCACCTCCTCCAATCAGGTTCAGGTTTCATTTAGCACATTTATGCATAGCGAATAAGCCATTGACCCCCCCCCCCCACCCTTTCTGAGTGTCTGTCTGGCAGTGTGAGTAATGGATATTTACAGAGAGGGTGCTGCCTTAGTTCTCCGTGCCTAATTACGGATGGTTATTTTTAGCCTGGGGACCTTACGGTGTCTGGCAATCACCCTCCCAGTTCTGACAGCTGTTTTCGGCGGTGTGCCGGCTGCGAGTGATTTGCGGGTCTCTATGCTGTCTGATGTCTATGGAGTTTAATTTACCTCCAGTCCACAGCTGGCCATTTGCGGCAGAGACGGAATGCCGCGGATAGCTTAGCATCGCGTTTTTCTGGGTGTGTTTTAATGAGGTTCGGAGGCATCGTAGCGAAGGCCTTTCCGAGCTTTTCCGTAATGACGAGAAGTGTACAGCTTTAACGAATATGCGCAGAGCCCTTCTCTAATCTCCTGGGCACTTGTTAGCTGTATCCTATATTCTCCATAGCTATGCATTATGCATTTAAGCAGCAAGGCTTGTGCTGGCTTCTGGGTAATGGCGGTCTTGGTTAGACGTTGTGGATTTTGACACCTCTGTTAGGCCTTCTTGCCTTTTCTCTGACACAAGGGAACTTGCTAGCACCCACTTAATTCATCTCCTTTCCTGGTACTCTGCCAGCTGTACACAGGTAACACGAGTCAGGCTAGGGGAAGCACCCACAGGAACCGGGCAGGTAGGAGGTGGGTGTAGTTCTGGAATCTGTGTGGTGATACTGCCCCCTTCAGGTGGGAAAGTGCTGGTGCAGGATCTAACTCCCCCCTCCCCCCTTGCTTGACAGCTGCTGGATGGCATGGGAGCCCAGCCTAGGGGCTTTCTACGGGCCGCTAGGCTTCATGGCCCTGGTGGACTGCCTCTACTTCCTGAGCATTTTGATTCAGCTCCGCCGGCACCCAGAGCGACGCTACGAGCTGAAGGAGCCGTCAGAGGAGCAGCAGCGGCTGGCGGGAGGGGCGGAGCGCGACTATGAGGACCGGGAGGGCGGCAGCCCCGCCCTTTGCGCAGCCTCCGTGTCCCACGGCGACCTGTCCGCAGCGCCGCCGGCGGCCCTGGAGAACGAGCAGACATTTCCGGCGCAGCTGCTGGGCGCGGCCCTGACACTGGCGCTGTTCGCGGCTCTTTGGGGCTCGGCGGCACTGGCCGTGTCCCAGGAGCGCCCGCTGGACCTGCTCTTCTCCTGCCTGTTTGCGCTCGCCGCCCTGTCCCTGGGCGCCTTCCTAGTGGCCCACCACTGTGTGACGCGGGAGGACGTGCGGCTCTGCTGGGCGGCGGCCTGCTGCCGGAGGAGGCGGGACTACAAGGCGCAGGTCGACACCCCTCCGTCCACCGCTGGCAATGGGGAGGCACCCAAGTGCCCCAACAGCAGTGCCGAGTCGTCCTGCACCAATAAGAGTGGGCCTAGCCTTAAAAACCCCTCCTCCCAGGGCTGTAAGCTGACCAACCTGCAGGCGGAGGCAGCGCAGTGCAAGCCACTCCCCCTCCCAGTCCCCGCCCTCAGCAATGGAGTGGGAGTCCCTCCTGACAACAGCCTGACGGAGCACTCACTCGACAACGAGATCAAGATGCACGTGGTGCCCGTGGAGACGCCGTTTCGGCCCAACGGACACGTGGGGGTCCGCCACCACCCGCCGCACCCGCACCACCGCAGCCGCGCGCGGGCGCACCGGGCGAGCCGGCTGGCGGTCCTGCGCGAGTACGCCCACGACGTGCCCACCAGCGTGGACGGCAGCGTGCAGGGTGGCCACGCCCACCGGAGCCGCCACCCCCCTGACGGCCACACCCGCAGCCGCAGAGCTGCCTACCTGGCATACCGCGAGCGTCGGCAGAGCCTCCAGCAGCAGGACAGCAGCGACGCCAGCGTCACCCTGCCACGCCGCAGCCGCGGCCTGGACAAAGGGGGCGGGGCCAGCGCCGCCGTGCCGGCGGTTCCCGCGACCTCGGCGTCTAACAAAGACTGCGTGAAGCAGCCCGTCAGCGTGGAGCTGGGCGGCCCGGCTAAGTGCTACGGCCTAAACCTGGCCAGCCAGAACGGGCAGGCGAAGGACAATGCGTGTCCGGCAAGCACGGAGAGCCCCGCAAACATCCGGACCGGCCTCTGGAAGCACGAGACCACAGTGTAGCTGTCGCTTTTCCCAGTGTGTTACGCGCTGAACTCCCTGAACTGTGAATTGTTATTCCTCCACGCTCCCACCTTTCAGACTGAATGACTGCTGGGGGAAGGAGAGCTTTTACAAAGAGAGCCACACAAATGTGTCCTGTGAAACCGAGTGACTGTGATTTTGTTGTTAAATTGTTAAAGGCCTTTGGCATATTGTCTATTTTTGTATCTGGTCTTGGACATCTTGTATATGAATCCGCATTACCTTTTCCCATCAGCTTGGACATATAAGGTTGCCTGGTCTGCTGTTTGTATTTTGAAATGTGATTTTACACAATAAAGCCAAGGTCTCGTTCTGCCACGTCCGGGCTGTGAAACATCCAGTATGTGTCTGACATTTCTTACAGTTGACTTTGAGCAGAGGGCTCTGCCTGTGTGTTATGGGTGTGGCTGACAGCTGGCGCCCTGGTTAGGTCAAGGTCTCTGCCACCTACAGGACGGGAGGAGTAATTACTGGCAGTGTTTGTGCCTCATGTCTCCAGCTCTTTGTGGAAGGACTGTATAGGAGAAAGAAAAAGGAAAATGAAGTATGAAGCAGGGAAGGCGTGCTGAACATTTCTGACAAGGTACTGAAATATCCAGTCCCATTGGAGTTTGTGCACCTGTGCTAGAGAGTTGCTAAATTAGCTGGACGATCATTTCTCAGGCTTGGCCTGCTGCTTACCTTGACAGGGGTGTGGGGGGGGGCCTTCCTCCCCACTGTGTGCAAAGAGCTTTACTGGGAGAATTTAGGGTGTAGACATGAGCACAGCCTGGGGAGGTGACACTACTGTCACCGTGACTTATTAAGGAGACAGACATGAAACTCTATTAAAGGCTGATATATACTATTTGTAGATGTTACTACATGGTTGTTGCATTTGAATAAATATGGTAGGGTGGCCTTTAAGGATCAAATGGATATTTAAGGTGGTAAAGGTGACCTTTTTGTGATGTTCTAAATTGCATGTCTCATCTTGCATTCGCACACAGACACGCATGTGAGACCAAGCTTTGGGGTCCCAGTGCACGGTCAACCAGTGTGCAGCCCCCCCTGGAGCTTAGGGGTTAAACCAGCGTGCAGCCCCCCTGGAGCCTGGGGGTTAAACCAGCGTGCAGCCCCCCCCCTGGAGCTTAGGGGTTAAACCAGCGTGCAGCCCCCCCGGAGCTTGGGGGTTAAACCAGCGTGCAGCCCCCGCTGGAGCTGGGAGGTTAATATTTCATGAAAATGTTTTGGGTTTGCTTTGGGGTTTTTTTTTTTTGTAAATTTCATTTTTAGTTCAACCAGGAGGGCAGCTGCTTTTGGCAGCGAATCGGAGGCTTGAGGAGCAACTAAGTGCAGCAACCCGGATCGATCCGGGGGCCGGACCCATCGCTGCGGACTGCAGCCAGGTCGGCCCCAAATTTAGTTTGGTTTCCTTTCCCAGTGATTCTCAGACTAAGTCTGACCAGCTGTGCCTCTGACTGAGCTGATCTGTGCTGGGGCCGGTGTCACACGGTGTCTGCGAGGCCTGCGCTGTCCACAGGGTGACATGCTGCCCTCGACGGAGACCTTGCCCCCCGCTCAAAGGGGTGGGGATGCAGGGCTGCTTCTGACAGGGTGTTGTGGTCATTTGCGGATCGGGCACCGTGGTTCCTAGTGTTTTTTCCACAGTAATTAAATGGCAAAAGTCTTGTTTTTTTCCCCCCTATCTAAAGTTCATTTGCTCCATGTAGGAAATTAAGAACTAACCTTATTATTTACAAGCCGAGGCTGTTGAGGGTTTAATTTCACCACATGGGTAATCTGCCCGATGTCACTCACTGCACGGCCCATGAGGGGAAAGCTTCATTGGTAGCTTCAGTAACAAGGCAAGGAAATGGAGGATTTTGTATTGTATTGTATTGTAGGCTGTCAGTCCGGGGTTGTTTCAGGAAGGCTGGAATTGGCCATAACGATTCGTGCCAAGGGAAGTCAGGTCCGTGTCTGCTGTTCTTTAAAATAGGTTACCGCTGTAGAAGCAGCTATGTCCACATCAACAACATTGTGGTAGATTGGCTGGTGTAAAATCGACCATCTAATATTAGTTTAGTGTGCTGTATATTTATTTTAAGGTGACTCGCCATGGTGCTTTCTAATGTTCCTGCATTGGCTCTGGTCTTTGCCTGAGGTCTAACAGCCATTTAAATGATGATCAAATTAGCATAGTTTGTGTGTCCTCGCCCTGTCAGTTTAGTGCACTGCCAAAGTCTGGGCTTTCATACATTAAGCTCGTCTCCAGCAGGGGGCGTTAGAGTCTGGGGCGGTCTCTCCTTAGTGAGTGGATTGGCATGTTTGAGGGATGGGGTGGTAATGGCCTTTCCTGAAACTGTCACGCAGCGCTCTGCTGAGCCGTGCTCTCCCCCTGTGGGTGAATCGCAGGGAGGGAGCGCTTTGTGCTTCTCTCCGTGTTGACACCTGTCAGGGAGCTACGAGCTGCTGTCGTCTGAGCTGGTTGTTCCTCGGGGGGCCTCTGCCATCACCCGGCTCTGGCCGCAGGCTGAGTTAGGGCTGGGTCGTCACATGGAGCCTGATTCCCATATTGTACGGGTCCCAACCCACTGTCCAATTCTCTTCCCTCCCCGTCATTTCTATCATGGGTTTGTCAGCCAAATTAATACTTTCGCTGTCTGGCCTTCATGTAAATGTATTTCTTTGTGTTTTAGAAATGGGTTTAATGAAAGGGATTCCGGTCTCAGGCTCTAGGTGGAGCCAGCGGGCCGAAGCCTTTTGCGGCGAAGCCGCCGTCAGCGTGACGGTACTCTCTCCTCACTTTCCCGAAGGTCATCCGGTAATAATTCATTACGGTGTAAACCATTTTAAATGCTCCAAACAGTGGATGACAATTACAGATAAGAACTCAGGCAAGACAGAAATAATACCCATTTTCTTTGCCCTAATGATAAATTTAATGCGGATTCCTTTGGGATGAGGATGAACGGTCCAGCCATCATGGGCATATTGGACTGTAACTCTTGATTAATTCACAATGAATGTTTAGCCAGAGGTCACGTAATATGACCCTGACAGCATCGAATAGGTGATGAAGATTCCAGGGCCTCTCACTGGACAGGGAAGCCTTTCGGAGTCCTGGGTTTTCCGTTCCGAAAACAGCCACTTCTCCTGAGAACATTGCACTGCATGAAGCCTTTAAACTTTTAAAGTGTCCGATGTTCGTACCCCATCCTGGAGTTTAAACACCTGACCTCCTCCAATCCCCAGGACCTGCAAAAAGCTCTCAGTAGTAAATATGTTAGTGACAGCTGGGTAAACCTGGCATTGGTGCGACGATAGTACTGAATGTAGAGGAGAGCATTACCAAAACAAAACCATCGGTCTAGCAACTCAAATGGAAGCATGTTAGTTTCTGCGCGTGATGTGCTGCTTGACCACTGAGGAACTCCTGAAGATTTGATATCGGCTGAGCTATTTCAGATTTCACCACTCAATGTGATATTAGCTTCGTCATTGATGCCACCTCCATTTTAATGAAAGCTCAGTTTCTCCCATGAATATATGATAAATGCAAGTCATTTCTCAAAAAACTTTTCTAAAAGGCTGGCGTGTGCAATTTGCTTCAGGGACTTGTCACGCACCTGTGACAGCTGATGCACACACAGAATTGGGGACTGTTTCAGTGTCACCAGGGCTACCAACTTTGGTCAGCTGGCTGGTGTTCGATTTTTCAATTCAAGACTGTTCTGCACACACATGCACACGCATTTACATGTATGTAACATTTTCATTACCTTATAAACAGTTGTAGGGTTTGCAAACCACCTCAACAAATACATGAAGTGCATTTTGATGTAGCTAATTTTCTATACCTATTTATATAAGCTTATAGTTATATAAGTGTCTGCTGAAGTGTAATTTTTAAGTATACTCTCTCATCCTCCAGATGATGTTTTTGCCTGTGTGCATCAGGACATCTGCAATTTACAATAGATGCTTTCAAAAGTGAGTTTGTTTTACTGAGCGGTTAGCGTATTTGCTAGCAGCGTTATCGTTTCTGGGTGGTTCTGAAAGGGGCCGTAGGGGGAAATGTGACGCGTCACGCCGGACATTGGAATTGTGTGCTCATGGGAATTGTCTTCCCATGAAAACCGTCCATTTAGTATTGCAGTCCGACATCACGACGAATTGAGAAACAAATTCAGATTCTACCGTCTATATTCACCTTCTGACACCCTCCATCGTTCAATATCATAGATGGTCACTAGATCGCAGAACATCAGTGTCTCCGGCTTGTAACGCTTCTCATTCATGTGAGTGGGTGCTGAGTGTCTTATGTGTGTCCAATTAAAGATGCAGGAGGGGCCCGTGGTTTGTTTATAGACACTCGCGTGACATCACTTCCTGTTCCTGCTGCGTCATTCTGGCGGATGCGATTCTCAGGTGGCCCATTAGTACACCGTGACTATCTCAAGTTGCTGCATCCTGGGGACAGTTGGAAACCACATGGCAGTGTGGTCCAAGGTACTGCGGGACACTTGGAACCTAAAAATGGGACTTAGGAATGGGCTGCCATCCAAAGCACTCCACCTAACCCCTTCCCAGGGGATTTATGGTGCAACCAGGCACTTTTTTTCCCAAACATTAAAGATTAATATGTGTTAAAATGCTTCCCTAACATTATTATTATAATAATTATTATTATTATTAATTTTTGGGCTGACTACACATTGGCTCGACCTGCTTAGTATGTTAGCAAGTTACACCCCGGTGAGACATTGTGTTTTTCTGAACAGAGGGCTTTTAGGACTTGCAGATGGTACCATTTTTTTCTTCCGAAAGCACAGCAGACTATCAGCCATGTGTCTGCAGAGCAGCAGGTCTTCTGGGGGACCTCAGTGGTCTTGTCTCTGTGCCTTTCGCGACTCCAGGCAATTCGGTGAAATTTAATCGCGTCATTCCAGCGTAGATGAAATACCTTCACATCAGTAGATGCCAAGGCAGATGGCCAATAATGACCTGCTGGGAGGTTCAGGTTTAATCCGGCAATGCATCATGGGTATTTTGGCTATCTTGCCATAGGATAGGATAGCATAGGTTCGGTTTGTGTCTGTTCAATGTGCATAATGTGTATAGGTGTTGGGGCTGATTGATTGGAAATATGATAGATGGTGGTGCTGAGTTGTCGGCCTGTGCAGATGGCCCTGTGAGGCGGAGGCGTTTTGAGCGATGGCCGCTGGCCCAGAGTCGACCGATGCATAAGCTCGATGCAGAACAGGTGTGTGGTTCCCTAGACCGTCCAACCTGCTGTGTAGTTGTTTTGGAAAATCTGCAAAATCCGTATTAAATTGTTTCTATTTTTAAAGAGCCGGACACGCGTGACTAATCCGTGACAACATGGGGCTGTCTCCTGTATAGTGCAGGGCTGGTCTTCATACAGGCCTCAACCTGACTAGCTGCTGGGAAGTAGTATTGATACTAATATTGTGATATTACCGTAGAGAAAACTGCTTTTATAATTCTGCCATTGTATGACGTTGTGTGATCAGTAAGATTATAGCCGTGTTAGGTTTTTGAAGCTGTGATTGCCTACGGCAGAACTGGAACGGGGCTTTGTACTTTCTGAAAAGCTGCCCTTTACGTTGCATTGCTTGCAGTATATGTGCTGTATTTTTGTTAAATGAGGACAGTCTGACAGCTTCTTCCTGTCAGAGTAAATGTTTGCATTGCAGAATGTTTCGGTTTATTGGTATTGTGCTACTGTAATTATCAGAGGGGTGAGTTTTAAAAGTTGGTCAGTCGCGTCCGTGGCCCGCACGCCGCCCTTAGGAGCTTTGCAGGGAATGTTGGTGTCATTGCTCAGCGGCCGTCCGTCATCCTCCTCCAGATGGTGGCCACCGCCGTGCCCCGGGCAGGCCGACGCTAACGCCACCCAGCCATCTGCAGAGCAGGGCTCCCCGCACCACGGGTCGTCCTCTGGGACGTTCCGGCACACTCTGGCACCGCGGGTCCGCCGGTGCCGTCTGACTTCTCATATTTTTGAGGCGCCTCACTGGAGTTACTTTGCCCGCGACAAAGAAATATGCGGTATGATTCCGGACGAGTTTATAGCCACCTTGATGTTTATATATTGCGCTTCTCAGATCTCCAAAGATTTGTCATCGAGACGGATCCCCTGGGGAGGGCCTGGAAAACTACTCTGGTCTGGTCTGTTTTTTTTTTTTGTCTACCTTTAGAGTTTAAATTCTGATTGCTTGTCTTGTTTCCCATTTTCTCTCACTCGTCAAAGGCTTATAAATAAAGTGTCCCGTCCAAGTCCCCCAATAGCCACGAAGGCTATGCATTACATAGTGGTGCTGTAAGTATGACTCACATGCAGGAATGTGTCGACACCTTCCAGAACGAGAGCTGAGCGGGGCATTTGGCCATTTCCGTGTGTGAAGTCACTGGGTGAACATAAATAAAGCAACTGGCTATTAGGACCATATATGAAACCCAACAGACAAAATAATAAAATCATAAAACAACCAAACAGATCAAGATTTGTAAAGTTAGAATCTAACCATGCCATTCATTTGCGACCAAAGTCCTACTACAAAACGGCTACGTTTCGACCAATGACTTAATACAGTAGTGTAACCAATCCTTTTTCATCTGTGTTGTGCTGGGGCCTAATTCTATAAACTTATCAAGCATGACAGCCCAGATGTAGCTTCCTCCTCTTGCCGACAACCAAAGTAGAGCTATCTTCCCTGCTCAGACAGTCAGAAGCCTGGGAGAAAAGGAGGGGGAGAGAGTGAATGATACCAGCCGACTCTGAAGCCTGCGTGCTGGAGATTGGATTCACCAAAGCTGCCTGAATTCCTGTCTTTGCCATACCTAGCATCACAGTGTGTCCCTACAGGTGGGACCTGGACACGCTGTACTTTAACTCTAGGCCAGGGGTGGCCAATCTTACCCGCAAA